>ML686211.1:274857-417505 GCA_007922175.1 Pelusios castaneus
TTTTTTTTTTTTTTTTTTTTTTTTTTTTTTTTTCCCCCCCCCCCCCCTCCAAAAGAGCTCCAGGCCAGGTTTTCAAGAGCTCAGAATCCATTTAAGCACATAAATAAGGGCCAGCTTCTCCAAACAGCTCACCCCCTCTGCTGAGCCAGCCAGAAAATTTTGGCCCTCCTGGGTGTCTGTCATGCCAGCTGGTGTCCATTTGAGGAGACACTGCAAGTCATTGCTTGCTTTTTACTCCAAAAGACTTGGATCTGATTCATACCTGGTGCATCTCCGCTGGTTTCAATGGCCTTACAGGAGGGATGGATTTCTCCTCCTTACCCTTTAAGCCACCTTGGAATGTAAGCATAGGGTCAGTCTGATAATCAGTAATGAAGTATATGGTATTGGACAAGTCAAAGCCCCTCTGCCTCAGTTTCTTGATCTATAAAATGGGGATAATGACATTGTCCTCCTTTGAAAAGTGCTGCTGAGATCTACCTCTCACAGAGCTCTTTCTATCTGTAGACATCTTATTGATCATTTTATTTTATTATTTATTTCATAAAAGGCTAAAGTAATATCTATAGTATCTCTTCATCTCACAAGAAGTCTGAAGTTCTTTACAAAGTATATCAGCTGCTACAGAAATGCAGCCCCCTCTGGTGTGGAAAGCAGCGTGTATATCTGTGAGTAGGCACTGTGGCAGGCAGGAAATGATGCTGGACAAGACTCTGGAATCTCACTGCACAGTAGAAGGCCCTAAGCCTGCAAAATGATGCCTGCACCCCTGAAGGGCCTCATGACTTCAGTGGGGTCTTACATAGGAGTTAAGGTTGTCAATGCAGAGCCAATCCTAACACTGCACTCGAAAACAACAGAGTCCTGTGGCACTTTTAAAGACTAACAGGTTTATTTATCGCATGAGCTTTCAAAGCATCTGACGAAGTGGGATTTTCTCCCACGAAAGCTCATGCGATAAATAAATCTGTTAGTCTTTAAAAGTGCCACAGGACTCTGTTGTTTTTCTGCAATAGACTAACACGGCTACCCTTTGCAACTGTACACAAAATGAGACACAAATATTTCCAAGACTTCAGGTTTTGTTTACAAAAAGCCGGGACTTCCTATACCTTTGAGAGGTAGGAATGAAGCCCCTCACATTACTCCTAACTGAAATGGGGCCCTATTCAACTATCTTGTTGTTACCACTGAACTCTTCTCCATGAGCCTTTTCCAGCAGTCTGTTATGAGAGCTGGCCCTTTAGATCTGGGAGAGACTGAGGACTACATCTCTGAGTTGTTTCTGATGCCAGCCAGGTTCCCCATTCTTCATCCCCATCTTTTGGTTCTTAGGTCTTCTCCCAGCTTCTCTGCTTTCCGTCCTAAAGAAGAGGGTGACGTGTGTTGGATTTGTAAATTGCCATAAAGCTCAGTGGGGTATGCAACGGTTAGCTGAGTTCTTGCAGCGTGGCTAAAACTAGGAATGGAAACTCTGGGCCTTTGCCAGATCTGCCTGCAGCTTGGTGGGATCGGGAAGTCACTTTGCCCCTCTGCAGTATGTAGCCTCTTGATTCAATGGGCATTCAGAGAGACTCCAGCTGGGGAGCGGTGGGGAAGGCAGCTTCATGAGCATCCAGACGTGACTGCTTAGAGCCAGAAGCTTAGCACCCTGCCCTACCATCCCTTCAGCCTTAGACAGGGACACCTGGGGGCAATACCCGCCTTCCTTCCCAGGGCTCTGGCAGATTTTGCCCTTCAGGGCTCTGCGTTGCAGTGTGCGACTGATGCCATTGCTCAGTAATGTGGCTGGGAACAGCACCACCACGACACCCGGCCCAGGCTGTGGAGCCCCATGTGGTTTCTAATGCCAAGGCGTGAAGGCGGCTTCCTCTTTGCCCCCGTAGGTTGTTTTCGCATCCTTGGTTTCATGACTTCTGGGCGTGCAATTGAACCCGCCGTTACACATGTCCCTCCCTCTCGAGAGCTCTATAGCACAGGGATAAGAGCATCCATTGCTCTCATGAGGCTTCATTAGTTGAGACTTACCCAGTGCTTCGAAGGCTAAGATCTGGGTACATGTTAATCACTGTTACGGGGCTGCTTTTTGGTTTCTTTTGAGTTCAGGCCATCAGAAGGGCAGTGCAACCATGTAAAAGCTAGCACAAGCAGTCGGATTTCCAGAGAGCCCAGCCTGTTGGATGAAGATCAGTGGGGTTTGGACTTGGACTAGGCAATAAACACTGGTATCAGCTGTGGGTGTGAAGCCCCTGAACATCTGGTCCTGAGAGGTCTGTAAACCCCTACTCAAGCCAGGAGTACTGTACATCCCCCTTAGATGGGGCCTCAGGGTGTCTGATGGGAGATCAGCAAAGAGACCGGGGTCCATTTTGCCTCCCTGCAGTTTCATTCTCCTTCTCTGCAGTGACTCTTTCCTTGGTGGCTGGCGGAGGGAGGGCATTGGGTCTAAGTGTATTTGATGGATAATTCCTCATTACCTTAATGCATTTGCAAGCCGGGATAATTGATGGATGTTTAACAGGATGTATTTCCGACAGCCGGCTGGAGAAATGGACTCTCATTACTCTGCAAAATGTTTCTTCTTACTATTGAACTCTTTTGTTTCAATTGAGCCTCACATTTCCCATCATTCACTGCTCATTAGTAATCTCTGAAGCAGCTGCTCCCTCCAGCCCCTCTCCTCTTTGGCAGAGCCATCACTCATCTTCCTCAGCCTCGCGGCCAGTTCTACCTGGGATGCTGGGAGCTGGCGGGGAGGGGGCGCCTTTAGCAGGCAGTTGCAAGGGCGTGTGCAGATTCGTGTTTCTTTTAGAAACTAGCTGCAGATCTGTGCTGCACAAGAACAGATGAGCCTGCCCACACCCTCCACCTTCTCCCCATCCTATATACACTTGGACCTTGACTCTGTTACACTGAGAGTCATTTACATCAGGAACTCAAAGTAGGTGAAATACGGCTGCTTAAGAATCCCCCTGGACAGGAAGCCTTCCCAGCAAGTGCAAATGCTCTATGCTGGCCATGCTCCAAGCCTTCTGTGTGAGGGCTTTGTCCGGGGAAAGGCTTGCATATACTGCACATCTCCTGGTCTTCTTTTCTAGAGCCTATAAGGAACTTTAGGAAGCAGAGTTTAACCTAGAGCCACCACAGGGCTGCTCTAACTTATAACAAATGATAGGCTGGCCCTTGTATGGACCTACAAGGAAGGGAGCACAAAGGTGGCTTAAAACCATCCAGAGGAAGTATTTCCCACTTGTTAGTGCTTAGGACTTGGAAGATGTTGATTCAGTTTCCTGCCCTGCCACAGACTCCTTCTGAGACTCTGCAGACACGCTCTATACCGCAGTTTCCCACTTCTCTGATGAGAATAACAGCTGCCCTACCTCACTGAAGCTGCGTCTACGCTTGTAAATTAAGTCAACTTAAGCTTGCTTAAGTCGACTTAATTTACCCTGCGTCTACACTACAGTTTGCTTAAGTCGACTTAAGCAGCTTGCTTAAGTTGACTTAAGGAAAATAAAGTCGACTTAATTAAAATTAAGTCGACTTTATAACACCTCCTTTGAATTCGACCTAAGGCTTAAGTCGACTCCCTAGAGTCGACTTAAGCCAGTGTAGACGTCGGGTAGCCCTAAGTTGACTGAGGGCTACCCCAGGACTACACCAATGTCCTCCCTGCCGGGGGAGCACAGGGGGTGCCTGGCATGCCCCCCCCAAAGGGCAGGGCAGAGCCCTGCCCACCCTGCCCCTATGCCCTGCCAGGGTTCCTGACCACCTTTGCCCCATTGTACCTATGTACAATGGGGCAAAGGTGGAGCCCCCTGGCATTGGGCAAGGGGTGCCCCCCCTGTCCCCATGGACCTCCCCTAGGTCCCCCTAAGCCCCTAGAAGTCGACCTAGGCATCCAGTGTGGACGCTCTAGGTCAACTTTCTAAGTTCCCCTTTAAGTTGACTTTAATTTTAAGTGTAGATGCACTAAGTCGACTTACTTAAAGTCGACTTAAATTAACAAGTGTAGACATAGCCTGAGATGCTGTGAGGGTACATATATGAGAGCGTTTTTTGGAGATGCTCAGGTGCTATGGTGCTGGGAGCCAGATAAGTATCTCAGGTAGATACATCTCTGTTTCTGTCTCTGTGCGTGCCCGCACACGCATTGTATTCTCAGGTGCACCAGTGCAAAAACAGGTGTGAACTTCTCCTGAATGAGAATTCTCTATTCATGCCAGGGTAGCTTGTCACGCTCACTTTGAGCTGGAGTAAATGCCAGCACAATAGCATATATCAACTGGCATAATCTCCACAAGTCTCCACGGACATACCACTGACCGACACGAAGCTAAGCGAGAGGAAACTCCAGCTCTAATGCTTCAGAAAATCCCCAGCTGCAGCTTTTACCGTACAGCACCAGGACAAAAATTAAGCAAGTTAAATGTTGACTGGATATATCTGGCAGGAAAATGTCCTGCTGGGAAGACTGATTAGACTCTGGAATTGTCATTGGAGGGAAGTGGAAGCCCCGTTACTTGAATCATTTAAAGCTGGTCTGTGTAAAGACCCTACGAATACACTGTAAGGAACACTCCTGCAGTGGTCTCTACGGGATGGGCCATTTGGGACCTAATGGGGCTTTGAACCTGTAGCATTGATGACTGTATAATTACAGGCCACCATCCACTGAGTAACTACAGGGTAATGCAGCACATGTGCAGAGCATGGTAACCGCATAGCCCTAGAGGTGCCTTGGAGACTTACCGTAGACCTCCCAGGAAATCAGCAATATGAAAATCAAAGATCAATTACTGTATAGCTTGTGTTCATGAAAACCCTCTAGCGTATGAGACAGGCCTACCTAGATATGCCCCTGTGATTACAAAGCACGTACATGGCCAATAGTTATTGTGTAGTTAAAAGGTTCATCTCCTTACTTCGTTATATGCCACCTCTCCTGTTTCCTCCTGCTGGAGGAGAAAATAGTGACGGCGGGAGGATGGGTCTTGAGGATGTTTGTGTCATAATGCTGGGACGCCACTGGGGAATATTTTTCCCTGTAATCAGATTAAATGTGGCAGTTTTTTCATGGTGCAACCTAGGTATGCGGTCTCTCGTTCTCCTGCCGTTTGGGGATCTCAACACCCTATACACCCATGTCCTGGTGAGACCTTCAAAGAAGTTCTAGTAGGGCTGGCATTGAAGCACAGGGACTGTCTTTTCTTTATACAGCACCTAGCACAATGGGGCTCCAGGCTGGCATGGAGGTGCTACTGTAATATAAAGAAGTGAAATGGCCTTCCCGAGGTCACGTCTGTGATGGAACCCAGAAGTCTAGGCTCGGAGTCCTGGTCCTTAATAACTAAATCAAACTTCCCTTCCGTTAGCCAGAGAACAAGGAGAGCTATAGATTCCTGACAAGCCATAGTGGTAAAACTTGACAGGCTTAGAGGGAGGCACTTCCTGTGGCTGCCACACTTTTTATCCTCCTGCCTAAACTGACTAGAAGCCTTGTGTTTGACCTTTCCCCGTTTTCACGGAACTTAATTTCTAGTGTCCTTCCCCATCAGTCTAGCAACTAATTAACAGTAATCGGAGGTGAAGGTGGAGGAAATGCATGTATTCAATTGACACTAACCCAGAGAAAACTGGTCATGAAATGTCCATGACCAGCTCACGGCTGGTTTGGTTTTTTGTCTGTATTGAGTGTTAGAAATGATTTGCCAGAAGCTCCTGGTCTATGAATGGTGCAAGGGGGCTGTTTATTGAAAAAAATCCATACATGGGTCACCTCTGTCCCTTGATCGGATAAGTGTCACTTTTTAAATCGGGCCTCTGATGCAAATAGCTGCTATAACCTTTATGGAAAAATCCTACAGAATTAAATAGGGATGAAATTTCGTCTAGGTGGGCTCTATAAAATTTTTTAAAGTTTTACATTAACATCTAGCACTTTTCATCCAGCCATCTCAATGAGAGAACATCGTCTTTTACAAAGGACATCAACATCATTTTATAAATAGGGAAACTGAGGCACAGAGAAGGTCCATTGCTAGTGGCTTTGAGCAGGCATGGAGTAGCAGTGTTGGAACCAGAACGCCCATTTCCTAAGGTGCAGGCCCATGCATTATCCATGCTCTCTTTCTCTAGGTTTGGTTTTTAACTATCCAGTGAATTCTGCAGTAGGGATTTAATTTTCTAATCTCTAGACCGGCCCATAAAAAGTTATAGAAAGTGTGTCCCTTTGGGTTGCATTCTATAGGCCTTTTCTATAAGGGTGTGAACGCAGAGTTCACCTCGCAGGATTATTACATTAATAATGTGTTCTTCCCTCAGCCTGGCCTGCCAGCAAATGTGTGAGTGTTGTTTCTGAAGATCATAGATGATTAGGGTTGGAAAGGACCTCAGGAGGTTATCTAGTCCAGCCCCCTGCTCAAAGCAGGACAAACCCCAACTGAACCATCCCAGCCAGAGCTTTGTCAAGGTGGGCCTTAAAAACCTGTAAGGAGGGAGATTCCACCACCTCCCTTGGTAACCCAAGCTGAATGTTTGGGGAATGAATATAATATAGGGCTTTGGGGGTTTTTTCCCCCATGTTGAGTGAATCCATTGGCTTTGATTTACCCCCAGCCTCTGCCCTATAACTTGTCATCACTTATGCCAAAGCAAGGCAGTGAAGAATTTTGAGATCTCTGGGGTAGGGAGGGTTTTGTTCCATGTTTGTACAGCACCTAGCGCAGTAGAGTCCTGGGTCCAGATTGGGCTCAATGGATAACCCTAATGATGTTAGTGGTGCTGCAAGTATTTAACTGAGATCAACCCTTTGACCTGAAGTCTCAATATGTTAACTATGGCAACTTTGGAGATGTTGTTACAATTGAAAACCTGAGGCCAAGTTCCAGTTTTGGGCTGCAGCATCAGGAACATGATTGGTTAAGCTTCCTGGTCACTGTTCTCAAACACTTGAGGCCAAATGTATGGCAATATAAATAACAGATCACCGTGAGGGGGGAAAGAGAGATCCAGTTCTCCCTCCTGCTCGAAGGTGAAATGTGAGCTGCTACTTCTGAGCATGTTCAGGGTATTTGGTTGGGGGAATGCTGTGACTTGGGAAGACAGGACTGGCCGCTAACAGATCAGGAATCTCGGAGTCCTTGGGTTGCTGATGGGAGGATCACCACTTCCACTCTGGCTCAGCCTTGGAGTGAGCAGAGGGGGCTGTCGCTGTTGGCCTGTGTGTGGCAGGGCTCAGTCTCACTGCCAGAAGCCAGGTCCCAAAATCACCACACTGTCAACGGAAAGCCAGGTGTGACATGCAGTTTCCACAGCTGATCTGTTCCCGTTCTCAAATAACCCCCCGTGTTTCACTCCGTGAAAGTGACTGCTCTTAGGGGAAGAGGTGGGTGCAGATGCCGGACACCTTCAAAAATGTGGCTGGAACAGTCGGGAACTGTAAAGAGCGGCTGCTGTCGGAGATCTCTCGCTATTAATGCACCTGGGAGCCCTGCTTCTCTCCCATCAGCTGTTCCCTGCACGGATTCCAGGAAACCATTATCAGAGTCTCTTATTCAATGTGCTCTAAAACAATCAGGGCTCCTTATTCCTCATCCGTGCACTTAGCCGCTTCGGCTATTGACAGCTGCCTCCAAACAAAGAAAGAGAGAAGGAGAGATCGCCTTCTGCTCCCATTGGTGTGTTGACACTTCCCCAGCACTGGGAAGGCCTTAGCTTCACTCTACACCTTCCCTAGGAGATGAATGGTATCAGCCTGTTGGGTCAGATTTTCCAGAGTCCCACTCCTATTCAGACCCAGAATAACTAGCCGAATTCTCAAACAAGCTCAGCACCCTGGGTGCTGAGATCTTTGGGGAAATCGGCTTGTCAGCATCACAATAGGAGTTGGGCACTTTGGTAAATGTGTCCCTTATTGGGGCATCTAAAATGGGAGCGCAGCTCACGGGAAAATCCATCTCCAAGGGTGGCCTCTAAGCCCTTGAAAATGTCATCTGAAGAGTGGATCCTGGGTGCCCCTAGGCTGGGACGTTCAAATTCAATGGCAATCAGTGAGGTAATGTCCTCAGGCCATGTTAAGCTGTGGGCTAAAAAGTTTCTACTGGTTTTTCAGGTAGATGAGCACAAGGGTGTGGGGGGGAGATTGATCATAAAATCTGGGAGTGTGCTCTCTCTCTTCCCCCCCCCCCCAGGAAAGCACCCCACAGCAACTCTTCCCCTGCCATTGTCATCTCCTCCGGCTCCCCACCCTGGCCAAGCACTAGCCATCAGCATTGACTCAGAGGACCATCGCACAGCCCACATTCTCTCCTTCGTAAATTTCCTCAGTGCTGGACCCGCCACCTTCCCACTGCTGCACACCTTGAACTTGCTTCTAAAATTAAACTTAGAGCTCCAGCTTCTCTGCCGCTGCTGGAGTGAGAGAGGCCAAGATGGATTTATCGGTGCCCCGGAGAGCTGTAATGTGAGCAACTCCCCAGCGATTACAAGACAGGAGCAACCCCAATCCATCAAACCCACTACACAGAACAGTAGCAGAATGGATCCTCAGTTAGCTTCCTGTCTGTCCCTCAAGCTGGCTGTGTTGAGAGGGGGGCGGATGGGGACACAGAGAGCAGCATAAACATTCAGGCAGAGGGGAGCGGATTGTGTCCTGTATTAGGAGCTGGGGACACTTCTGAGGCAGCTTCACTTTGACTTGATTGTTTACCCACATGAAAGGGACCACGGATGAAACCCATTGCTGGATCCTCCCCTCCGCCCCGATATAAACTGTCTGCCTGCCAATCCTGTGGGCCCAGGTCTCCTTCCACTCTTCCCAGTCTGAGGCTGGGGTAACCCCACTGCATTACTCTGGATTCACACTGGTGTGAGCAAGGGAAGAATCAGGCCCAGTATTTTTGGGTTGGCCCCATCTCTGTAATGGAGAAGATTTAGGGTTCAGACCCATTACCCTGGAACTTTGGGGAAGCTCAGATCAGGACCTGGACCCACACTGCTCAGGCTGCCTTTTGAATCTACAGTGGGCCAAGCCACCCTCTGGATCCGGACAGGGAGAGGTGCCCACTATAGAGTCAGCAACTAAGGAAAGTTCCTATCTGTCTCTGCCGGTCAGGAACGGCCTTCATCTCAATATATCGTCCACGCTCACTCTGCAGAGCTACTGTACGTGAGCTCTGCCCTCTACTATAGCCCATTATCCTCTTGTAGCTACAGCCCTAGCCTACCTGTCGACTCTGTCCTCCACTTCTGACACCAGTTCTCCCTCGCCCCTGCTGACCAGACTTCCTTCCCTCTCCTCCCCACCCTTACCCAGCAGGCGCCATCCAGGACCCCACAGTCTATGGTTCTTCCAGTCACTGACTTTGCTGGTCAGCATGGTGCCGTCTCTGATGGTTTCTACATCTCTCCAGACCTTTCTTTGGCTCAGACTTCTGTGTCCATGACCACTACAACGCTCCTCTCTTTTCTTTGTAGCCCTCTCACGGCATGCCATCCTGCAGTGAGCTGCATAAACTCTTTCTTTGCTCATGAATATGTCATTGCTGGAAGGCCTGGCTACTCTGTCCTCTGAAAGAGCAGAATTGTCCCCATCACCAGCCCTGCTGAACTCAAACATGGACGACCCACCGTAAGCTAAACAGATCTCACAGGGGAGAGGGTAACAAAGTGGCCAGTGAAATTCAATGTCAAAGGGCAAAATAATGCCAATTGGAGAATATAATCCTAACGATAAAGACAAAATGGGGTCTAAATTAGCTCTTATCACTCCAGCAGGAGATCTTGGTGTCATCGTGGATAATTCTCTGAAAACATCCACTCCGTGTTCAGAGGTAGTCAAAAAAGCTAACAGAATGCTAGGAGCCGTTAGGAGAGGGACGGATAGTAAGAGAGTAAATAGCATAATGCCATGATATAAATCCAAGGTACACCCCCACGCTGAATACTGTGTGCCGTGCTTGTCCCCCACCTCAGAAAAGAGCTATTCAAACTGAAAAAAGTAGGGAGGAGGGCAACAAAAATGATGAGAGGAATGAAACCACTTCCATGCGAGGAAAGCTCTTTAAACAAGTGGGACTGTTCAGCTTGGAAAAGACACAACTGAATGGGGGGTGTCTAGAAAATCAGGGCTGGCGTGGAAGAAGTGAATAAGGAAGTGTTCTTTACCCCTTCACATAACACAAGAACCAGGAGTCTCCAAAGATATTAATAGGCAGCAGACTTAAACAAAAGGAAGTCTTTCTTCACACAGGACACAGTCAGCCTGTGGAACTCCTTGCCAGGGAATGTGGTGAAGGCCAACAGTGTATAACAGGATTTAAAAAACCATTTGATCAGTTTGCTGCGGATAGGTAGATCCATCGATGGCTATTAGCCCAGATAAGCAGGGACACAGCCCCATGTTCTGGGAGTCCCTAAATCTCTGACTGCCGGAAGCTGGGAGTGGATGATGGGAGATGATTTCCCCCTAAAGCAACTGGCCCTGGCTGCTAGGGGAAGACAGGATTCTGGGCTGGATGGATCATTGGACTGACCCAGCACGGCAGTTCCTACATCCACCCAAAATATAGCCTCACTGCCTTTGGCATCCAAGACGTCCCCTCTGTCTCCCCTCCTGCAGCTGCCCCCTGGCCTGCCAGTTCTGGGAGAGGTTAGTCTAGGGAACAAAGCAAAGGCCTGGGAATCAGGGCTTCTGGCTTCTAGTCCTGGCTCGGCCTCATGGGGTGATTTTGGACACATCCCATCCCCTCTTTGGGCCTCAGTTTCCTCACCTGTACAGGGGGGGAGGCCCGCCCCCCAGAGGGCTGTAGGGGGAAGTTGGCTCAAATCGGTCAGTGCTTTGGGAGCGAGCGGTGTTTTTTAGAGAACAGGTGACCTTGCACCTGGGCCGGTTCTGGAGCTGAATGGGGTGGTCATTCCCTTTCTCTGGACTGGGGTGAGCCTCACTTGTGCTCTGGACCCCTCCATGCTCCGGTGACATCTGGACCCAGCCTCTGCCCATAGTGCCCGTCTCTCACGCGTGGCACGTAACAGTAATATTTCACTGGGGCCATGTAGCTGGGGCAATCCATTGCTCCTTGGGCAAATGGTTTGCCCTCCCCATGTCTGAATTGGAGCCAGCATCCTGAACGAGGGAGGATGCCTCCATCTCAAGCATCCCCTGGCGGCGAATGGTCGAGAAGAAGCAGCAGCCAACACCCCTGCTATGCCAGCGGTTTGCCCGAGAGAGAGAACGAGGCCTGGACTCTTCCTTCCACCACCCTCGGCACAGACTGTTCTGAGGCAGGGGGCAGCTGCTGGGCTCTGATAATCTTCTGAGAATTGCCAATTGTTCTCGTGAATGCCATTTCCATCTGTAATTGGAACACAAGCTGAAACAAAGCAGCGTCCGTGGCTCAGAGTCCTGATAAGACACCGCTGGGGAAAAACCTTTCTCTCCTCTCCGGCGTGGTGTGTGAAGCTGCAGAGAGCTGATAAAGCCGAGAGCGCTCTGCCTTCCTGGGGAAATGGCTGTCGCAGCCCCCTTCCCCAGACCTGCCAGCAGACAGAGTGGGGGCTTCTGGGGGAGATGGACTTGCTTGGGAGGTGCAAGTGGAAACATAGAGGTTTGTGGCTCGGTATGTGCTACACGTATGGGGGAATCAGTAGGACACAGACTCAAGCAAATCTCAAGGAGAGAAGTGCACGCTCTGCCCAGTCCAGCTTGGCTGACTTAACAAAGCGGGGGGACGGGGAGAAGGAGGGCTGTGTGCTAAAAGCCCTGGCCTGACACTGGGAGAGCAGAATTCATTTCCCAGCTCTGCTACAGACTCCCTGCGTGACCTTAGCTAAATCACTTAATCACTCCACACATCCCAAGTTGAACTGCATTAGCTACAGGTGGTTTCTTTAAACTGCTGCTAAAGGCTGTGAGAACTCTTCTTTTTCAGCTTAAATCCCAGCTTATTTCAGTTGGGGTCAGGCTTAAGCTAAAGCAAAAGAAGAGCGTCCACACAGGGGTTTACACTGGTTTAACTAAGCCAGTGAACGCTTGTGTACAGATTCAACCCCAGTTTTAGTAGGAGATGCTTTCTGCGGCAGTAACCCATATCTATCTGCTGCCAGATTCTTGCACTTTCCTTTTACACAGCTGTTCTGGCTCCTTTTGGAGGCAGGACACTGGGCTATGTGGCCCGATGATCAGATCCAGTCTAGCAATTTCTATTGTCCTTGTTGTCCGCATCTGTAAAATGGGTACCCTAAGCTTTCCCTTCTCCCACTCTTTCTCTATTTAGACTGCAGTATTGTAGGTCCATACATCACCTAGAATAGTGGGACCCTAGCCTAAGTGGGTGACTCTGGATGCTATTGCATGACATGAAACAAATGCTAAGTTCATTTTCCTGGCTGGGGTTCAGCCCACAGGGAGCCATTCCTAGAGGAAAGAGCCAGCAAGGGAAGGCAGGGATGGCTCAGCCAGGCCCCCCATGTGGAGCAGAAGAGCAGCTGTAGAGGTGGTGACTAGCCAAGCACACTCATCTCTTCCTCCATTTTTTCCTCCACACACAGCACTGACTCACACCCAGGCAAGCGCCTGCTGCTGTTTTAACCTCTAGCCATGCTGTCCCGGCTCTGACACCCGGGTGAGCGGGGAGGAGGTCACCAGTTCTTGGTTTCCTCCCTTTGCCTCTCTCTAGCACAACCCTGTCTCCCTAGCAACCTCATCAACATGGTCCCTTGAGGCCAGGCTAAGTTATCCCCAGGATGCATAATCCTGCCCCCCACCCCCTCATGTACTCTTGTCTCTGCCTTGAGTCAGACACAGCTGACTCTTCGATTCCTAGTAGCCCTAACTGGGGTCAGAGCCTTCATTCAGCCAGAGGCTGTGCGGACACCTAGCAGGAGACAGGCCCTGTGCCAAAAAGCTTATAGTCTGAAGGCAAGAGACGTAGGGTGAGTGACGAGGGTGATGGTTATCGCCATTTTGCAGATGAGGAAACTGAGGCACAGAGAGGCTAAATGATTTGCTCAAGGTCACACAGGAAGTCTGTAGCAAAACCAGGATGGACAACCCCCGCAACGCACATCCCCATCACAAGAGAAACCTCTTTTCCCCTTGTTGTATCCTGCACATAGATCCGTTCTCCCAGCTGCACTCCTGACCTGAGGCCCGTGCACAACTCCAGGTCAAGCCCCTGTTCCTTGGGAAGTGGCACCTTTCTCCTGAGGAACTTGTCCTCTGACCTCCTGTCCCCTCCGGTAGGAACTGGAGAGGAGCTGCTGAGTGGGGCTGGAGTTCAGTGGCAACCTCTTCTACTCTGGGGGAGGAATGCTACCACTCACAGCACCCAGAGTGGAACACTCTCGAGCCAGAGGATGGGGCCTTGCACTATGGCACTCAGCATCCTCCTAGGGACAACCCTGCTGTTCCTGGAAAACGAGATAAGGACATCCACCAGAAACACCCTCTTCCATCCGTGTCTAGCCAGAAGACACCGGGTCCCATCTTGTCACCAGCATGAGCCCCAATAAGGCGCAACACAAGACTCATATTGGAAAGAGAAGAACGTTTGGGGGAGGAAGAGAGATCCATTAATTCTCTCTCTTAAGAATTCATCCTTTCCCTGCTTAACAGGGTTTGGCAGGTCCCTGGAGCCAGCCGTTCTAGCAACACTGGAAGAACTCCACGTTGTCCCCATTCCACCTGAGATCAGTCCCACGTGCACTGTGGCTAGCTAAAGATAACCAGCAGCCTCTCGGAGCCCGGCTTTGCCAATTCCACCTTTGGAAAGGGCAGCCTCTGTACAGCGTGCCATAGGTCGGTCTGTTCTCAAGAAACCAGCTCTGAACCCAGAAGACCTTGTCAATGGCCATCCAGGTTCACACAGCTCCTCTCGGGCTATGATCGTTTAGACACCAGTGATGCACAATGGGTGGTGATCTGTGTAATTTTTCTGTTGACTTTTGCAATGTATTCGTATGGTTTGATGCCAGTTATGCAAGGTTCCCTTCTGAATGCCCCGTTGTATTGTTATGATAGGTTTCCTGCAGCATCGTGTATGTGGACAGATGTGAAGCATGTTACGTAGCTCAGACCCTCAGGATTACCTCTCTGAGGCTGGAGAGGTACATGACAAAGGCAATACTAATTTAGCTGCCTACCGCCAGTCGGACAAAGAGAATCACAGCAGTACAGAGAGGGAGAAGCTGCTGGCTTTCATCAGAGAAACACCATTTTAGGAGCAACTGGAAGAGTCTGGGCCTAGCCACATGGCTAGGAAGGCCTGGGCTGGTTGAACACCACCAGCCAGCCAGCCTTGTGAGTAAGAATGAGGAGAATAGACTAAAGAGTAACCTTGGAATAGTGTTAGTAGTTCGGCATGCATTTTGAATCTTTTATTTGCTTGTGGTAACTCCCGACTCCTTTATTAAATGATCGTGCATTTATTTGCTATATACTCACTTAAAATCATATCCTAATCACTAAACTAATATCTGTTTTGTCTAAAGCTGTGTGGACTTTAGAGGGTGTGAATGATTGAGGCTGGGCATGATCCATTTCTACGATAAATGGATGGATGTGAATCTATGGTGCTTGGGGAAGGGACCCAATTCCTGTACGATGGGAGTTTCTGGTATGGTATCTGGGGCTGGGAGTGCTCGCTTGGGGACCGTCGCCTGAGTGGCCAGAGGGCACACATCCACTGCCGGGGACCAATTACACACAGGAGGCTTGTGTGGACTGACTCGGGAGTGAGTGGTCACCTGGCAAAGCAGGGTAAGTCAGGGTTCAGGGGTGAAGATCAGGGGTCATGGGGTCACACCAGACCAGATTCTGGGAGTAGCTTGTCACAGAATCATCTTCAAACACTCCCAGCCGAGGGCCAATTTCCTGGACCCGTCCCAGGTCAGGGTCTAGGTGTGCTCCTGGAATGGAGAGAGTGCTGATGGCCTTGATGGATGAGCTCCTCCTGTCCGAACGGGTGTTGAGGGCACACGTGTCTGAGGTATTTGATATGCGTGACCACTCCATGCTCCTGTCTTGCCTCAGAGGCAAATCAGGAAAAGCTCAGACCAGATTCCAGTCCTTCCCCTCAAGACTCTCGGAGAGTAGTGACCCGTAACTCCTCCCTTTCCTCCAGAGTGCTCCCCACATACTTTCCTCCCCCATCCCCTTTAAAGTCTACTGGGAGAAAATGGTGAGACACCATGGCCTTAGACACAGATGGTACCCAGCTCTCCATCTCCTTTACCTCTGCCGAAAGAGCCAGCTCCCGCTCTGCCTGGCTGGAGTCAGCCCCTGGATGGAGGCAGGTGGTTGGTGCTGAATCTAGTTGTGATCTTGATGTGGGGAGAGAGCATTGCTTTGTAGACCAAGCATTTGTTCATCCTTCACCAGCAGAGCCTGCTCCAAACAATCAAGCCAGCAGCTTCCTGGACTCCTTGTGGCTACTGGATGCACACAGGTAACCACTCACTAAAAACGCCATCCTCTATCGATGCCCCATCTTCTCAAACAAAGACATGGCCCCAGCAATTCAGACGTTTTTTGGCCCTCAGTGCGACTGTCTGTAAGTCACTTACCAGTAGGCAAGAGCCTTAAACCTTCAGCTAAACCTTCACAGCTACATTAGCCTTACCATGCTGGCTCCCTATGCAATCCTAGGAAGATCACGTTACCCTGGGGTTTAGTCTTCAGAACTCTCCAAGGCTCTGAGAGCACCACCATTCTATATAACTAACCATCCCTCAATAGCGGCCTCCCTTCGGAGCCGTCTGCTGCACACGCTCGTGAGTGCGAGTTTGGGCCTTAACCGAGCTGGGACTTCTTACCGAAGGTGAAAAGGGTGGACCTACAGCCTTCCAGCATGAAACAGACAACTTGCCTCTTTCTTTGAGCTTCCAGGCACAACCCAAAATAGTGGAGAAGGAGGATGAAAAATTGAAGGCAAGAAGAGAAGGAAAGAAGAGCAGAAGGGGAAGAAAGAGGGTGGGAAGGAAACAATTTAAAACGTGATGGCTGTAGGGAGGACAACTGGATGAAATTTTTCAACCAAAACCTTTTTTTCCCCAGCAAAAAATGGCAGATTTGGTAACCCCAAGATGTTTTATGCACATTCATGTCAGGGTCACAGGACTGTTTCAGTTGGGGAAAACCTAACCTCAAAACCTTTTGATTCAAAGCAACTTTTTGTTTGTTTCCTTGGATTTTATTTTTTTTAACCTCCAAAATGTTTAAAAAATACTTCTTGTTTCACCTGAAATCAGTTTTTTCACCTTTTAACATTTTCACTTAATTGAAATAAATAAATAAAAATTCAGCTTCTGTTTCATGATTTATTTTCCCAATGCACCCACAAATCCATGGTTTGCCCACATCTAACATCGAGGGAAACGAAACCTGCGGTCTGTTCTGCTATTGGCCGTTATCTCCTGAGAGACACCTAGATACTGTGGTGATGGGCAACATGACAATCTGATATCCTCTGTGCTAATTTTCCTTATCATTGCTCTATTCCACTTTGGGGGCCTTGAATTTTCAAAGGAGGCCTCCGATTTTGCCCAGCTCACCCCACCCATCCCTGCTTGGGTTTGCAGCTTTGTGCATGGGTGTGGGCTGCTTTTTGAAGCGAATCCCTGCAGCCTGTACACAGCCCCAGGCCTTTATGCCAGCTTGATGAGCTACCCTCCCTGGGAAGCCAGGAGAAGGAGGGGCGAGGGGACAGTCGCTTCCTTCCCTCTTTGTCTGACAGGCTTTTCACTCTACAGCAGCCAGGCTGGGAGGCAATGCCCTGTGAGGGGCTGGTCAGAGGCTCCTAGAGGCCGGGATGCTTTCCTTCTGAGTCACAGCATTCCTTTCAGGTCAGAGACTGGAGGCAGCAAATACCGTTAACAATCGCACTGCACTCCTTGTACTGCCCCTGAACTCCCCTCTCAAAACAAACCTTCCCTGAGCGCTGGAGGCTGGGATCCTCCACTTGGCATTGTTACCTCTCAGCGTGGGGTGCCCGCCTTAGCCGAGCAGAGAAAACACAGCCAAGCAGGGGCTGGTGGCGGGAAGAGGCTCAGGCCCTCCACGCAGGCTGTGGGAAATGCAGAGGGGATCGGCAGGAGACATGGCAGAGAAGATGGGTTTTTAGCAGAGTGAGCTGGGTTGCATTGGCCAGCCACTCCAGCCTGGACCTGTCCCTGTGTTAGTGGCTCACCAGAGCTGCTGTCTAGTGGGTGTCAGTAGAGTACAGGCTGGGCCAGCCGCTATGAGGAAGAGAGAAGGGTCTGTGGGGCTGGAGACAGCTGGTCCTGGTGTGGGGACCGAAGGGGGTACGGTACAGACCATCCCAGAATGGGGCAGGGGCCAGGAGCACTGAGGCAGCCTCTCCAGGTGTGGGGCAGAGAGGGCTTTGGCTATGTGAAGGGGCAGACCTGACTCTTGCTCCCACCGGCGCAGATCAGAGCATGGTTTCTGGCATTCAGCAGCAGACACAGAGAACCTAGACGCAAGGCGAGCTCCCTGCGAATGGCAAAGGAGGAGGCAGCCATCGTTAAGGGTAGGAAGAGCAGAGACCAAGCCTGGGCAGGCGGGCGTTGCAGTGGGAGGGCACCAGTGCCATGTATCCAGACACAGTGCCTCAACCTGAGCGCCCCCAGCCAAGCGCCGCCTGATCCTGCAAAAAACACAGCCTGGGCTCCCCCAGCCTGCAGAGGGAACAGAAGGCAGCCGGCCTGTTTAGGCTTGCTCACTGCTTTGCAGGATAGAGCCCCAACTCACCAGTCTTTTCAAGAAACAAACCTCTGGGCTTTGCTACCTGTGAATTTCCTCTTTCTCCTTTCCTTTTTTCCTAAGAAAACAAAAGAGGAACAAAAGAATGAGCCGCATAACACCAGTCCCCTCTGTACGTCTTCCCATGCTATCCTTCTCTCCAAAGAGAGCTAGCTGAGAGGTCTGGGGGATAGAGTCCTACACTGGAACATGGGAGACCTGCAGTCTACTATTGGCTCTGCCACTGACTTCCCCTGTGACTTGGGAAAGTCACATCACTCCTCTGTTTCCCCTTGTCCCCACTGGCATTCTAAGCTCTTCCAGGAAGGCCTGTCTCTTACAAAGTGTGTGTAGCCTGCGAGCAGCATGGCGTGCGTCTACACTTGTAAATTAAGTCGACTTAAGCTTGCTTAAGTCGACTTAATTAACTTTGCGTCTACACTACACTTTCCTTAAGTCGACTTAAGCAAACTCCTTAAGTCGACTTAAGGAAAATTAAGTCGACTTTATTAAACCTCGTTTAAAGTCGACTTTAGGCTTAAGTTGACTTTCTAAAGTCGATTAAGCCAGTGTAGACGTGGAGTAGCCCTAAGTCGACTCTAAGTTGACTTAGGGCTCTCCAGGACTCCCCTGCTGCCCTCCCTGCCAGGGGGTTGGCACAGGGAGAGCCTGGCATGCCCCCCTCAGGGCAGGACAGAGCCCTGCCCACCCTGCCCCTATGTCCTGCCCCAGTCCCTGTCCCCTTTTGCCCCATTGTACCCAGATACAATGGGGCAAAGGCTGAGCCCCCTGGCACTTGGCAAGGGGTGCCCCCCCGCCACCGTGGACCTGTCCCAGGTCCCCCATCCCCTACAAGTTGACCTAGGCGTCCAGTGTGGACGCTCAAGGTCGACTTTGTAGGGTCCCCGCTAAGTCGACTTTAAATTTAGGTGTGGACATGCTAAGTCGACTTAGCTAAAGTCGACCTAAATTTACAAGTGTAGACATAGCCATGGAGCCCAGATTTCAGTCCTGGGGCCTCCAGAAGTGACTGCATTTTCTGGGTACTCTGCTTGCTGTGTGCTGAAAATGAAGCTCTAAAGATAAATGTATACCATAGTATTGCTTCAAACAGAAATTTCTATATGGAATATCCATTGATAAAAATACCACGCTCATTCATTCACTTGTAACTCCATATTGTAAGCCAATCTCCATTTTGAATTGTTCTCTTCATTTTTTAATTCTCAGCCTAAATTTTGCTGGGAAACTTTGTTTAGATGTGTCTTTAACTGAGTTTGGATGTGTGATTGAAGGGTGTGTGTGATGGGATCAGTCTCCAACACCAGCCTGTCCTGATGACAAACTGCCAGCACCACCTTGATGGCTGAAGAACAATGCAATCAAACCCTGCAAAAGCAAGAAGAATCCACCCTAAAAAGAAAGGGACAAAAAGCCCCATCAAAAACAAGATCAAGTCACATCTGCCATTAACTGATGACTCATGGTCATACAGTACACTGAGGCAGTGTGACACAGCAAAATCCATTGATAGAAAGATGGGTGAGACTGCAGAGCTTTGGGTAATGTTCTGCACAGCATCGAGGACCGTCGGTGCACAGCTGTGTGCCTGACAGAAACCCCACTCTTCCTCATGGCCAGGTTCCCCGGCCAGGTAGCTGCCATGAGCTGCGAACACCAGCCACGAACTCAAGCTATGATCACAAGAAACAATTAGGACTGGTAACTATACATGAACAGCAGCAGAACATCTGGGGTGCATGTGTGAATGTGTGTGTGTATTAAATATTAGTTATTAACACAATTGTGTTTTCCTAATAATAAACGCGGCGTATTGACTTTTCCCCATTAAAAAGAGCCCGGGTGCTCTTTTTGCACAACAAATGTCTAGCCTCAGTTGTGGGGATTGGGTGGTTGAAAAATCAGGCCCTGAGTGCTTGTGAAAATGTGTGCCTCAGTTTGCCCGCCTGTAAAATGAGAATAATGGCATTGCAGAGTGTTTTGCAATCCAGGCACAAAAAGCTGTATATAAGAGCCGAGAGTTGTTGTTGTTTTACATTACCATCGTCACTGTCTTCCCCAGAAGCTTTCTCTACATATTCATTTCCCTTTCTATGTTTTTAGAGTTCCCTGTTGACTACAAGTTTCCTCATTTTTGTAAATGATCAACTTTACTTTTTAACCTCAGGCTCTCACCCTCCCTGAGAACCGTCGGCCTTGTCAATCATTTTAAAAACTTCCCTCGACCCACTTCTCTAAAATAGGGGCCGTCAAGTTTTTCAAAAAATGAAAGGAATTAAGGTGCGTTGCTCTGTCACTTACAACACATGGGATAATTAACCTGAAAATAAAAGTCATGTGACTCGGGGACCTGATGAGGAGTCAGGAACCGTGGCTTCCCTTCCTCACTGTAGCAGTGACCTCGGGCAGGTCCCTTCCATGATGTTTCTCTGCGCCTTAGTTTCCTCTCCCACCTTTTGTCTCTCTTGTTTAGTTAGATAGCATGTTCCTCAGGGGAGACACTGTATTGTTCTGTGTATACAGCATCTAGCACAACAGGGGCTTGATCTCAGCTGGGGTCTCTAGATCCTAACTATTTCGCCGTGGAGACCTCACCACTTGTTATCAGCAATACCAGTTCGCTCGCCCATACATGTGAACTGCATGTTAAGCTATCTCCTGTCCTTCAAAAGGATGACATAAAGCCACTGTGACTGGGATTTGAATCCCTAATGGTGACAGTCTTTAGGAGCCCAATCATTGCTATATAGAGAGCCTGACACGTCCCGCCCCACCTCGCTCACAGCCAACACCTTCTCCTCTTCTTGGTGTCCTGTGGCCCTGTCTGCGAAAGCTCTCACCAGTGAATGTTTGAGTTCAATGCCTGATCTTGACTGGGCGACAAATGAGCGACAAGCTGTACTGCTGGAGGTCCAGATGAATGGAAATAGGATCTCATCCTTGTTGCTCGCTCAGACTGAGCCCAGCCTGCTGCTGTTGTTGTTGACCTTGGATTGTTTTGCACGATTGCACTGCTGTTCAAAAGCAGATACACCCAGCACGAGCCACAGGAAACACTCAATCAAGATTACACTGTGGAAGAGCTCTGCGATGTGGTTCCAAGGTATTGGGGTAGGTTTTGGCTACGTGACACCCTCTTGAGATTCCCCAGACACAGCTGCTGATCCGAGTGATCAACATGTTGCCTGATTGTCAATCCGGTTAACAGCTAGGGGAAAGAGAGTCAGGGCCTCTTCCTTCTTGGGCAGCATCTGGAGCATCTTGCAGTCTTTGCATCTGGGTGACCCTTTATTTGAAGTCATTTAATGTAACACGAAAGCTAAGCCTAGATAATTGAGTGGGGTGCATTTGGAGAACCCTGCATTCTCCAATTTCATTTCCAAAAGTCACTGTGAAAGGGGGGGGTTGATTTCTTTTCTGAAGCGACTTTTCAGAATTCCTGCACTCCAGGAAGTCTGGAAACATCATGGTTCTGGTCCCAAGCAGAACAAAAGTTGGAGTTTGAAATTTGGGCCTTTCCTGGTGGATGAGAATTCTGTACTCTGGCCAGCTCTAATCAGATTGCAATAAACTTTTCAATGCCAGGTGGGGCTTGCCTTTTGTAAGCCCCACGCTGGGGTTCGCAACCCACCAGTTGAGAAACACAAGTCTCTTGGGCTATGTCTACACTAGAAAAAGTTAGGTTGACTTTGTTAAGTTGACTTAAAGTCAACCTTATTAAGTCAACTTAACAAAGTGGTGTCCATGGAGGTGGACTTAGTCCACTTTGTTAAGTCGACCTACCTGCCCTTAACAAAGTGGACTTAAGCGTCCACACTGGGCTTAGGTCAACCTAAAGAAGGGTTAGGTCGACCTACATGGCAGGTCTTATTAAGTCGGCTTAAGCTTTCGTTAAGTCGACTTAATGAAAGCCTGGTGTGGACGGGGATTAAGTTAGGTCCCCCATGTTTAAAAAGGATGAATTCAAATTGGAAGAGGTGCAGAGAAGGGCTAGAAGGATGGTCTGTGGAATGGAAAACCTGCCTTACGAGAGGAGACTCAAGAAGCGTGGCTTGTTTAGCCTAACCAAAAGAAGGTTGAGGGGGGATATGATTGCTCTCTATAAAAACATCAGAGGGATTAATATCAGGGAGGGAGAGGAATTATTTGAGTACAGCACCAGTCTGGAGACCAGAACAAATGGTTATAAACTGTCCAGCAAGAAATTTAGGCTTGAAATTAGATGCAGGTTTCTAACCATTAGCCGAGTAAAGTTCTGGAATAGCCTTCCAAGGGGAGTTGTGGGGACAAAACCCATAACTGCTTTCAAGACTGAGCTTGATAAATTTATGGAGGGGCTGGTATGATCAGATAGTCTATTTTGGAAATTGATTGATCTCTGGCTACAGGTGGCGGATACACAAATGGCCTAAGAGGGGCGAGTACATGGGGTGGGTTCTGAGTTATTACAGAGAATTGTTTCTTGGGTAACTGGCTGTTGAGACTTGCCCACATGCTCAGGGTTTAACTGATCGCCATATTTGGGGCGGGAAGGAATTTTCACCCAGGGCTGATTGGCCTGGGCTCTGGGGGTTTTTCGCCTTCCTCTGTGGCACAGGGCATGGCTCACCTACCAGTGAATTCTCTGTATCTGGAGGTAAATAACTCAGTCATAGGTTGGTGGCCTATTGCTGGAGTGGGTGGGTGAGGTTTTGAGGCCTGCATTTTGCAGGAGATCAGACTAGTTGATCGTACTGGTCCCTTCTGACCTTAAAGTCCTATGAGTCTATGAGACTTAAGCCTCCTTAAGTCAACCTAACTTGCAAGTGTAGACAAAGCCTTGTATTCCAGTGGGTCCCTCTTCAGCAAACCCATTCAGGGCACCAAGTTCGGAATTAGCGTCCCCAAGGGCATCACCCTTATTGCGGGTGAAGAGATCTCAGCTCCCAGGCTTACTGTAGGGCCGGCAGTTGGTAGGAAGCATCTTTCACTGATCATGTTCAATCCAGTAATCGTTACGTTTCAGCAGACTCCAAGCCCCACGGTGCCAGTTTTTCCAGTCACTTTTCAACGTTTTCATATTCCTCCTCTCTGTCACGAGAAGGTCACAGCCTGTGCATGGGACATTCCCACCCCTGAGATGTTTATCCCTGGATTAGCCCTCCCCATCCCTCACCTTCCAGGGAGTCTGCACTGAGCAAAAAGACATGCTTGTAACCCTACGCTTCTCTGCCCCACCTGCAACATCCCAGCCTCTTTCTCCTGCACGTCGATTACATCTCTGCTCCTATGAAATTCCCCAGTGGCACTCGCCCTGATTGTTCATCTCTCAGTGTGAGGATAGTCCTGTTTCCAGATAGGAGTTGTGTTCCATGCTTGGATCAGCCTCGCCCCAATCCTCTGGCGTATTACCGAGCCAGCACTTGGCAGTCTAGTGGCGTTATGCCTGGCAGCAGGCCTCTAGGAGAGACTGGAGGCAGGGGCGGAGCACGAGGTGGACATGGCTCCGGGAGTCCACGCTGTCTGTGGCATCTGTCCCATCAGCACCTTAATCGCTCACACAGCAGTGCCCCAGCCGGCTGCCACTCGGGATCAGCGGATTGGAATGCTGTGAGCTTGCAGAGTGTGGTTTCAGCGAGACGTTATCTAATGGAGGAGGAGGGCGGTGTGGATTAAGCCAAGCCCACAGCACCAGCTTTCAATTAAACCAGAGGGAATTGACTGCGTCTCAGCCTGACACAGTAAACACAAATGAAAGCTACAGCTTGGCCATCTCTAAGGGCCTGATCCTGGAATCAGATTAGGGACCCTTTAGTGAGCTGTAAACCCCCATTCTCCCCATATGTTTCAACAGCACCCAGTCTCAGTACGGCTCTGCTACATACTATTTATAAGGACAGGAGCACCCAGAAGTTCTAGCTGAGAGCAGGGTCCCATTCTAAGAGATGATGCCCCAAAGTGTTCACAATCTAAATAGCTAAAACCCATGAAGGTGGGAGAAGAAACAGGCCAAGAGAGGGGAAGGCCTCGACCCTCCATGGCCTTTTGAGGATCTGGGCCAAAGTGACTCACAGCTGGTCGATTGGAGAACCAGGACAGAATCCAGCTCTTCCAACTTGTCTGCTGGTGCTTTAGCCCCTGGATGGGTGTGCAGAGCAAGCTGGAAAACCAAACAAACCCTCAGGACTTTACGATCACCTGGAAAAAATAATTCTCCAGTTTCTGTCACCACATCATGGCTGCAGCCTCCTTCATAAACTGAGAACGAATATAGGGGTCAACAGAACAGAAAAACCTGCAGGGGGTGGAGGTTTTTCCCTTCTACCTTTGCAGCATTTAATCTTATGCGCTGATGCCTGGATCCTGCCCTGAGACATGTTAATCAAGGGGGCTCAGGCCCAGATCCTCAGAGATATATAAGCACCTAATTTTGAAATGGAGTTAAAGCTTGGAAGAAATTACTCTGATCATCCTGCATGGCGCAGACCCACCCAATGTTGAACGAGTATCATTGTTTCCATTTCACAGATGGGGAAAACTGAGGCACAGAAGGAGCAATGACTTTCCTAAGACCTTTTAGGGTGCGTCTACACTTGTAAATTAAGTCGACTTAAGCTTGCTTAAGTCGACTTAATTTACTCTGAGTCTACACTACACTTTCCTAAAGTCAACTTAAGCAACTACTTAAGTCAACTTAAGGAAAAGTTAAGTTGACTTTATTAAAACTTAGTTTTAAGTCGACTTTTGGCTTAAGTCAACTTTCTAAAGTCGACTTAAGCCAGTGTAGACGTGGAGTACCCCTAAGTCGACTCTTAAGTCGACTTAGGGCTCTCCAGGACTTCCCCATTGCCCTCCCTGCCAGGGTGGCTGGCACAGGGAGAGACTGGCATGCCCCCCCCCACAGGGCAGAGCACTGCCCCTATGCCCTGCCAGGGTCCCTGTCCCCCTTTGCCCCATTGTACCCAGGTACAATGGGGCAAAGGCTGAGCCCCCTGGCACTTGGCAAGGGGTGCCCCCCCCCGCCACCGTGAACCAGTCCTAGGTCCACCTAGCCCCTACAAGTCAACCTAGGGATCCAGTGTGGATGCTCTAGGTCGACTTTGTAGGGTCCCCCCAAAGTCGACTTAAAATTTAAGTGTAGACATGCTAAGTTGACTTAAATTAACAAGTGTAGATATAGCCTTAGTGAGTAAGTGGCAGATCCAGGAACAGAATCCAGGTCCCTTGATCACTCCCCAGATTCCAGCACCACTTAACACCCAGTTGCAATATGGTAGGGAATAGATAAACTTGGACAAAACTCATCGGTATAAACAGGCACGGTAGCATTGCAAGGAATTTAGGGCCAGATTCTCAGAAGAGGATCTGGGCCTCAGCCCCTTGATCTAGGGCCAGAGCTGTGATGAAATATTGAGATTTTGTTGTTTGTTTATTTCTGCTAATACTGAGTATTTCTAAATGACGAAGAGCAATCTTAGGTTAAGCAGCTGTCCTACTTCCCCACTGTGACTGGTATCTTAAATGAGTCTTAACTGCAATTTGTAGTTTGATGCTGTCATTTTCGCTTGGGATGGAGCCGTCTCTTCCCTCCCTCCCCACCTATCATGTCTGGATGGATTGTGACATCCCACAGGCTGCTGGCACCACACTCCCCAAGCAAGAGTCCTCGTGTGTTTCTCTGGTGACGGTGGCTATTTGTGGGTTTAGGATTAGAGAGCCAACTGTAATATTAACAGCCTTTTACTAGCTTCCCGGCTCCTGTCCTGAACTGCCCAGTTTGAGTCAGAGATCTTAAATGCTTAATGACTTTATTTCAAAGGAGACCTGAACCCCAACCTTCTCCACAAGGTTTTCTGGCGATACTAGGACCTGATTCCCCAAAGCACTTGAGCACATGCATAAACCCCCAAATCCATGTGATTTACACAGGTCCTGGAGTGCTTTGTAGAACCTGGGCCCCAAGGGTGTTTGCTGAAAGGGGACAGAGAGCAGAGCATGGTCTAAAAGTTTGAGACCAGGGAATTCTGGATTCTCTAGATCATATTGCTCCCTTCTGTGAAGCTTGGCCTCTGTGAATCATCCCAGCTCTGACTCTTCATCATACCCTCTCAGAAACCACGCCTCAGTTTCCCCCTCAGTAGAAATGAGGCTAATCTACCCAGAGCGATATGTGTCTTGCGAGAGGTAATGTTTATAAATTATGTACTATCCTTAGCAAACCTTGTTGAGCCCTAACTCCCTAAAAGATCTTTAACTCCTTAAAGATCCTTTGCCACATACACTGGGGGGGGATGTTTTGGACTTGAGATCTGCCTGTCCTGACTCCTTTGGGACTGTGCCGCCCAGGGTTTGCACCCCAGGCACTTCCTTATGTCCATTTTTGCTGCTCTGCTCGCATATTGTTTCCATCCTTTCCTGCATGTGGCTTGGCCCACGTATCCTGTCTGTGTGAGCGACATGAATTCACCAGAGCAAAAGGTGGGCACCACTGCACAGTACCTGGGTTAGACTCAGCAGAGCTGGATTCTGTCCCTGATTCTACCACTAAGTCATCAAGCAGGCCGCTTCATGCCTCAGTTTTCCCCTCTGTGAAATGGGGATGATGAGGATGGTTCAGTATTTGTTGAGCCTAACATGAAAAGCACTATTAAAGTATTTTCGTTTCTCTTCTGTGCCTGTAAATTGGCACAGTCACTTCCAGGGCTATGTAAATAAATACCTAGAAAATTCTTCCTGCTTTTTGGTTGAAGCAGCAAACATTCCCTAAATGAGGTGTGGCTTGCTGTTGGCTTTTCCAGAACTTGGCACTAGGTCCGCAGTAGGGAAACGCACTTCCTCCAAACCCTTTAAATTCTCCTTTGTAACCTTCCTGGTTTGTGGCACATTCATGTCACAATATGGGCTCCCCCCAGTGCCCCGAACCTCTGTAGCAGAGAAAGAACTACAGGTTGGATTTGGTATGTTCACTTTTCTTTTCAAAAGGCTTTGTGTAAAGTCCCCAGGCAGGAGGCGGCTAAAGGCATTTGGCAAATACAGGGCAACAGGTAAAGATGAAGGACCAGCTACTTGGTTGGGTGTAAATCGGCATAGAGCCACTTAAGTCATTGATGTTTTTCTACTCACTTCCAGTGGCTGAGCGATGCTGAGACACAATTGAAGATCTTGTCCTCAAAGCTGGCTTATAAATAAGATTCAAAGGGGTAGCCGTGTTGATCTATTGCAGAAAAACAACAAAGTCCTGTGGCACTTTTAAAGACCAACAGATTTATTTATCGCATGAGCTTTCGTGGGAGAAAAATCCCACTTTGTCAGAGCATCTGACAATTTTCTCCCACGAAAGCTCATGCGATAAATAAATCTGTTAGTCTCTAAAAGTGCCACAGGACTCTGTTGTTTATAAATAAGACTAGGCATACATGAAAAGGACAAGGCTAGAGCGGTATTCCTGGAATCGGATTTTGGACCATAGTTGTTCAATACCAAAGGGGGAGCCGGGTTAGTCTAGTCCAGCAAAACAAAGATGCAGTCCTGTGGCACTTTTAAAGACCAACAAATGTATTTATTGCATGAACTTTCGTGGGAGGAAATCCCACTTCGTCATCTTCAAAGCATCTGACAAAGTGGGATTTTCTCCCATGAAAGCTCATGGGATAAATAAATTAGTTAGTTTTTAAAAGTGCCCCAGGACTCCTTGTTTGTTTCGTTGTTCAATATGTTTATTAACAGCCTGGCATGGGGATGAAGAGCGAGGTGGCAAAAATTTCTTCTGACCAGTTCTTTAGGCCCACGTAGGCAGCACTGAAGATGGCGAGGAACTCTGGCATGATGTAGCTAACTGGGTAATACCATGTAAGCTGGAAATCTGTTCAGCCAAAGTGATGCTTTTCAGGGTTAACCGACGTTTTCTAGGGTGACTCACTACCAGCAGGAGTCCAACCTGTGCCCAGCACAGGAAACTCTCGCCCACTGCTGGGAGCACAAACGCTCTGTTCTGTGCTCCGCAAACCCAGCTCTTTTCCCAGCTAGCAATTTACACACCCCGCATTGTCACACCTTGTCTTCAGGACACCTGCAATGTACACCAATCCCCTGCCTTCCTGGATGCAAGGCACCCCAATTCCACACTCTCCTCAGCAGATGGTGCTTAACTGTCTCTTTAGGAAAAGCGGATTGTAGTTTATTTAACAGCGCTTGAGGCAGAGTTTCAAATAAAAGCAAGTATAAAGGTTTGGAAAGGTTACTAGTAAAGAAAAACACAGGATGTGGCCGATAGCCTGTACTTATTAACAAGTTACTTTGCTGCCTAATAAGGTATTTCTCACCCAGGGGTAGACCTGACTGTGCCAGGACAGGCCAGAACGCTGGGAGTCACCTTGCATGAGATATTCCCATTGGCAGAGTCTCTCCTCCGTAATGGATGACAACTTCTGCTCTTTCTTCATCTCTTCGGCAGTAACTAATATCTCTTTGCCCAGGGGGTCTGCTCGTCAGCGCCCTATCTTGGGGTCGTTTTGACTTGGTGGAGACTTGAGGACTGACAGTCCAGGCCGTAGGCTGGCTACGGGGAGGGGTCTCCCCTGGTCTCAGTGCTGAATGCGTTAGCCCTGAGACCTATTTTGCCTCAGCACACAAGTTTCACCCCATCGGTTTTGAAACCTAGAATTCCACATTTTGCACCTCACTTGAACTGTTTCCCACACAAACATCTCACAGTAACCATAGTGATCAGTGAGTCCTTAGAGACCACATGGGACTCCTCTGCAGCGACATATTGAGAAGATGGTGGAACACAGGATAATATACATATTTGGGCAAAATGTGTGTCACAGGGATGCAGTCAGTTCTAACGAAAACTACAGTGTGAAATTAGAGAGATTGTAATCCTGATATTTAAAATCACCAATGAGGCAATCACTAAAAAAAGTTAATAATAACCCATGGAACTTCCTGCCTCATGATATTACTGAGACAAATAGCTTGTGAGATTCAAAAGGGATAAGAGATGAGTAAGAATAGCATCCACACTTACACTAGCGAGGATGAATTTACTAGGATACTCAATGTTCATGCTTCAAGGCATGTGGTGTTCACAAAGGGGGAGTCAGGAAGAAATATCCTCACCATATGGGATAGTGTTGCACAACTGGGTGCATCATGGAGGTTTTGTGTCTTTCTGTAAAGCATCTGGTTTAGCCCATTGCCAGACACAGGATACAAAGCTAGCTGAACTATTGGTCTCTTTTGCCAGTTCCTGTGTTCCTGGGAGAACTAATCAATACTCATAATTACTTTTCCCAAGAGATGCTCAGTGCAGATAACCAGCTAGGCACAAATGTCATAATGCAGCTGGTTTTCCACCTGCCCCCACAGGCTGATTTGTGTGTCCAGGTGCTCCTGCCGGGTGGATGGGTGTGGGAGGAACTGGATAGCAGGGTAGCTGGTAAATAGCCAGGTTCATTCAGAGCCACTCTGCTCTTTGTCTCTATAGTTAAAGGTCTTTGCACTGAATTCAATGGTAACTGTATTGGGCCGGAGCATTCCCCTCCTAATTGGCCTTTTCTGCGTGCTGTTATGGGGCTGGCTTTTATCAGCTGCCAGTTCCTGTGCATTTGGTTTGCTATTAAATTACTGCACAAGGTCCCAAACTGGTTGGGGACGTGGGGGTTAAATGCAGCTGTACTTTCAAATGAATGATGGCTTATCAAATGTCAGCAGCCAGGAGGGAAAGCAGAACTGAGAGACCTCCCATCATTGTTATACAACACGCAGGGCCAGATTCTGAGCTGGTGGCAAGAGAACCCAGCCCTCAGAATTCAGCCCTCCCCTCCATATGGGTAGATGATGTCCCAAGATGTGGCTCCCTTGGTTGGAGAGGCCATGAGTGATCAAATGCAGGCTGAGAAGCCCAGAGGAGCAGGTTTGCAAAGGCCTGGAGGGGAGGGTGGAGCCCTTTGCCAGGGATGCCCTTCCTCAGAGTCAGCTGCACTCTGTGACTCAGGCCTTGTACACACTACAAAGTTATTGCGCGATAAAGCCCTTTAATGCGCAATAACAAACAGAGCGTACACACACAACTTACAGTTATTCCGCGTTAAGTCCCTTCTTTTTGCGCAAAATGTAAACCACCTAAACGAGCGTGGTTGCTGCTAACGCGGAATAGTTGTTGCGCGATGGCCAGTGTGTGTACGCTTATCGCGCAATGTGAATATAACGGAAATGGCCCACAATTCAAATTCCATCCCTTCTGCACTTCCGCCTGTACTCTATCGTCGTGACGTCATTTTTCCCGACCTCCTCTTCTGTCCCGCGAATTTTTGAATTCACCACTCTCCCTTCTGCCTCGCTGTTCGGTGCTGCTGCCTCTGTGTGCTTCGCTCGCAATGTCGTCGCGCCGCAGCAAACGAGCTCCAGCCTGGACAGCAGCAGAGGTGATGGACTTGATCGGCATCTGGGGAGAGTCCGCCGTGCAGTCACAGTTACGTGGCAGCCGGAGGAATTTTGACATTTTCGGTCAAATATCCAAAGCCATGACCGAAAAGGGGTACGAGCGAGACACCCTGCAGTGCCGGGCAAAGGTGAAGGAGCTGCGGATAACATTTCACAGAGCCAGAGAGGCTAACCGGCGCTCTGGCTCCGCGCCAGCAACGTGCAAGTACTATAAGGAGCTGGAGGCGATCCTGGGCGGCGATCCCACAACCACCCCGAACTGCACGGTAGACACCTCGGAGACTGCACCCCAAACAGAGAAGGCAGCAGAAGGCGACGAGGCAATTGTGGACGAGGAATCAGAAGAAGAAGACTACGAGGACGGAGAGAACGGAGCCACTGACCCGGGGAGCCAGGAGTTATTTTCCACCCAGCCAGAAACAAGCTCCACTGATTCCTTCTCCACGCCTACCCAGGAATCATCAGAAGGCAGCTCTGGTAAGTCCCGTTCGCAATGTCCTCTATTCTAGGTGCTACAGCTCAGCGTAGACATGGTTTTTTTGCAAGGGGTTTTTGTTTTCGGTGTCCTCAGTTCTGTTCCTTACAGAACTGTAAAGGTGTTACTAGCATTACTTAAAAAGGTCATCGATGTATGCCTCGATTTCCAAGTAGTCGTTCCCTTTCAACTCACTGAACGCGTCATCCAAATATTTCCAGAGTCTTCTCTTGAAATTACATGGTAGAGCATTCCTTTGCACTCCACCATTCAGGGACACTCTTCCTTTCAGACTCGCAAGCACTCCTGCGGGCAACATTCCTGCGCACAGTCCTGCAGCGTAAGGTCCCGGCTTGAAGTCGGCAACATGAAGGAGATGCATTCTCGCTTGCAGAGGCACTCTAAGCAGTGTGAGATCTGCCTCTATTTCAGCCATCTCGGGCACGGGATCAGAACTTGGTGTGGCAATAGTCAACTCTCCGTTGTACTAGCTCTGCAACCCGTACCAAGCTTTGGGAAATCTGTTACCGCCCCCCCATAGGTCCCCTCTTGTGTATTGAAGGAATGTGTGGGGAGAACAACATCATTTGCTCCTGACCGTGGCGAGAACAATAGCGGCATTCTACATTTTTCATATCTGAACAGGAATGACCTTCGGTGGACAGTCTACAGCTGCAGCTGAGCGTCTGAGGAGGATAAGGCGGAGGCCTCGCAGGAGCAAGGAAGACGTCTTCCAGGAGCTCATGCAGTTCCATGAGGCTTCTGCGAGGGAGACAAGGCAATGGAGGAGGCAGTGCAGGCAGGACAGGAGACAGAGCAGTGCGAGGAGAGAGCAGCAGAAGGATGCCCTGATAGGCATCATGCAGGAGCAGACCAACCTCCTCAAGACCATGGTCGGTCTGCTACAGGCTCGCACCCCCCATCATCAGCCTCATATGCCTTTCAGTGCATCCACGCCACATTCCCCCCCCCAGACAGTTTTTAGACCACCATGGACATCCATGGTGTAACCCTAACAGAACCCCTCCCCCAACATATGTAGTTGAGTCCCGCACCTACACCCACCTTTAGTCCCTACTCCCCTCAAACCCGAGTTTTGATCAATGTTAATTAAATAAAGTTGAATCCTTGTTAAACTTAATCAGACTTTCTTTATTTGTTTCATTAATTTAACATTAACGGTTTTTGATTCAATGAATGTTTACAGGGGAAAAACACAAAATTTCTAAAGCTTAATTTTTAACAGTTGAAACATATAGGAAATGGTTAGTAACTATATTCAAAGGTACAATTTTAACCAACAGTACTAAAATGGGTTTTTAACGCATCCCTTATGCGAACTGCCCTTAGCTGCGCCCCCCGGATACCCCTCGTGTCTGGTTGCTGGTAGGCATTTTCCAGACGTTGTGCCTCAGTGGTCCAAGAGTTCCTGAATCTCTCCCCCCGGCTTTCACATATATTGTGAAGAACACAGCAAGCCGAAATAACTAATGGGATCCTGTCCTCGTGGAGATCTAGCCTGCCATACAGCGCTCTCCAGCGCGCTTTTAAACGGCCAAAGGCACACTCCACAACCATTCTGCATCTACTTAACCGGTAATTGAAACGCTCCTTGTCAGGATCCAACTTCCCGGTGTACGGCTTCATGAGCCATGGCATCAGTGGGTAGGCGGGGTCCCCAAGTATCACCACTGGCATCTCTACACCGCCCACAATTATTTTCTCGTCTGGAAAAAATGTGCCAGCATGTAGCCTTCTGAATAGTCCAGAGTTTCTAAAGATGCGTGCATCGTGCACCTTTCCAGACCAGCCAGCATTAATGTCCATAAAGCGACCACGGTGGTCCACCAGTGCCTGTAGAACCATCGAAAAGTATCCTTTCCTGTTGATGTATTCAGAGGCAAGGTGGTCGGGAGCGAGAATAGGGATGTGAGTCCCATCTATTGCACCCCCACAGTTCGGGAAGCCCAACTCATTAAATCCTGCGATGATCTCCCTCACGTTTCCCGGGGTCACCATCCTCCTGAGCAGAAGACGGTTGATGGCTCTGCATACTTGTGACAGTGCCACTCCAACGGTCGAGCGTCCAACCCCAAACTGGTTTGCGACCGAGCGGTAGCAGTCTGGAGTCGCCAGTTTCCAAAGTGCGATAGCCACACGCTTCTCCACGGTCATGGCGGGTCTCATCCTCGTGTCCTTGCATCGAAGGGCAGGGGCAAGCTCCTGGCATAGCTCCATAAATGTGGCTTTCCGCATTCTAAAGTTATGTTGCCACTGATCATCATCCCACAGCTGAAGGACGATTCGTTCCCACCAGTCTGTGCTCGTCTGCCGGGACCAAACACGGCGGTTCAGGCTGTGTTGCTGGTCCGCGAAACTGATCAGAATGTCCGTTTGGTTTTCAATGCTGTCATCATCCGAGACCGAGTCATCCGTGTCATGCTCCGAATCATAGCCAAAGGCAAACCGCAACAGAATCTGGGCTGTGTTCACAATGCTGAAGGCAGCATTCAAGATCACAGCTGAATCCATGTCGATTCTGAAAAGGCAGTGCCGAGAAGAAGGTTGCTTCAATTTGAAATTCGCGCTCGTTGCTATTGGCAACCGCTGGGTAGCGTCAGTAGCGGAATGCACCACGGGAGATGATACTGGGGACTCTGGGATACGTACCCACAATCCCCTTCGCTTTCCTGGAGGACTGCGCTCAGAAGGGGGGGGGCTTTGTTCCGTTAGAGCAAGCATAGTGTGTACGCGATCTCGCGCAACAACAGCCACGGGAGAATTAATGCGGAAGAGGATTATTGCGCGTTAAAAATGGTAGTGTGTACATAGCCTTAGTCTCAGCTGGCAGGGAGTGAGGAGACATTTGCCATGCTGGCCCATTGCCTCTGTGCTTCAGCTCCCTAATTATTTGCGACTGATGCACTCCTCGCCCTTGGTGCAGGCATCCGGACCCAGGTGTGTCTTGCCGAACCAACCTTCGCCTTAAAGGAACCCTGAGAAAAGAACTTCCGCTCTTTTTAGCCCTCCAGAGCCTTTCTGGGAGGGGAACTGAATTCCGCTCTTTTCCAAGCAGCATCTACCACGTGTTTTTGCTGAATTCCACCTGTGCAAATCCACAGACAGAGGATGGGCTGCTCAGGCATAGCTAGAACGTAGTGGGATGGCACAGGTGTCACTGAGGGCATGCCTTGTGCTGGAGAACATTCATCATCAGTGGTGATTCATAGGCCGGTCCTTTTTAAGAATGCTTCAAGAGGACAGAGAGAAATTTTCCCCCCCTGTGCTTCCAAGCAAGATCTCTGCAACCTCCAGAGAAGTTAATAGCCTCTTGTCCTAACATCAGCAGGTCTGTGCCCATTCCAGTAGAGACCACTAATTTGTTCTCTGTTCTCACATGCCTCTGGTCTCTTTGTGGCACAGGTTCATTCTTCAGCCAGCCCCTGTCCATTGCTGGCACGGAGTTCCAAAGGGGTAGCCGTGTTAGTCTAGGACAGGGGTCTGCAATCTGCGGCTCTGGAGCTGCATGCGGCTCTTTGGCTGCCCCCCTTGCAGCTGTGGGCGCTAGGCCCCCCATACCACCTGGGGACCCTGCACGTGGCCCACACTTGGCTTCAGACTCCCCCACCACCATCAGGGGAGCATGTGGGCTGCCTGCTTTTGGCTCCGGACCCTCTCTGCCACCGAGGGATGCTGTGGGTGGCCCACGCCAGGCTCCGGGCTCCCCCTCACCAGGGGACCCTGTGGCAGGTGCCCTGGCCCAGGTCCCCGCACTCTCCACCAGAAGGCCACACTTTTGCAGCTCTCAAAACACTTGATTATTGAAGGAATTTTAAAAACGGCTCTTATCTTTCGGGTTGCCGACCCCTCGTCTAGTAGTTCAGCAATTTTCTTGGCAAGGAGGAATGTGTCCTCTGAGCACACCTGTAAGGCTGAATTTGCCCAGCAAATCAGTGCAGCAGCTGTGTATAGAACCCAGGTGCCCTAATTCCCAACCTCCTGCTCTAACCACTAGGCTGCTTTCCATCTCCTCGCTCCACGCTTGGAGCTGGGGATCGAAGCCAGAGGTACCCACGCTGCCTTCCCCTGTTCACATCTGAGGCCAGGCCTGTCTTACGACTGATTTCGGCATACAGCTGTGATGACATCGCTTGTGCCTGTCTACACTTTTTCCTGGTGTCGGCAGTGCGTGTCCTCCAGGGAGCGCTTGTATCACTTGTGCTGTGGGTGCGGGGCATTGTGGGATGGGTCTTGGAAAGCCAGAGGCTGCCGACACCGCATCAACCTCCCTAGGTCAGCCTCGATTCTACACTGCTTGTGGAGATGGAGTTATTAAGGCGGCGCAGCGGGGCAGTTCGCTGGGAGTGAAATTGAAGTGCGGCCAGGTAGTCCATAGTCAGATTGACATAAGCTGCCTTGCGCCGACCTTGCTGTGTGGTGTAGAGAGACCAGCCCTGACTCTTTCCTCCAAACTCCCCGTGCTGGCTCTGGTGTTTTCTTTCTTGCTCTTGTTAATCAACCGAGTGGAGCTGCAGGATGTGAGGTGCTCAGGGACTCAGCACCCTCAATGCTCCATAAAGGGACTTGGCACCTTTCAGGATGAACCCACAGGGGTTCACCTACAACAGGAATGGATCTACACAGAAGGGACACTGGTCCTGAGCGGTGTTGAGCACCCCCACTACTGCAGTCGCGGGGAAGTGCAAGTGACCAGGATCAGGCCCAAGTCAACGCTGACTCAGATGGGGGTTAAATGTGACGCTCAGGCCACTTCGAATGACTGAAAAGGGCTCGTAAAAATCACTGCCAAATGCTCATCTCTTAAATGGAGCACAATCAGCAAAACCCCCATTTCTGAACAGCTGGGCTCCAGCCATGGGGCTGGCAGCTGACAGCCCCAGAGACACGTCCTCCAGCTCACCCCTCTGTTCCTTCCCCCTGCTAGATAATAAATTCTGCCGCTCAACAGAAGGCAGGGAACTTGTTGGCTTGATTCTCTCCACCCAGAGCCCCCCTCTCAGTGTCTCCCAGCACGCCGGCATTACTGGCCAGGGGGAGTTCTCCAGGGCACTGGAAATGATGGTGCAGAATTTGGGCTCGGAGGGGAGAGAGGTGGCTGGACGCTGGTAGAGACTCAAGGTCTCGTGGGAGCGGCAGGCTTTTGCGTCACTTGCTATTCATGGCATGCCTGACACAGTCTCTCGCCGTTAGAGTTGAACCACGAGCGTGCGGGGGCCTGTGACTGGAACTGACCTCATCCTCACCAGGCCTCTGGAACTGGGCTTCGAGGGCAAAATCTCCGTCCGACCAGGGCACGCAACCTGCCCCCCCTGCCCAGCTGGTGCTTACAGTCTCTCGCGCCCATCTGCAATGGGCCCCAGGGTCAGGATAAAGGTGAATCCTTGGTGTGTGCCCGCATCTGGGGTGGGGTAATGGGGGGATCTTGCCCAAGGCCGTACAGAGAATCCCCTGCATGGCCATTGCTTCCACCTCTCTGCCTCCCTCACTTTGCCCCCCTGCTCCAGGGTGAATTTCACCCTCTGAGTTCTTCACTGGCTCACAGCCCAAAACACCTAATGCCTCGTGGGATCCCCTCTCCCCCAGTCAGCCTCAGATAGCTCCCCTGTCCCCCAGTCTGTGCCTCAGTTTCTCCACCAGCAGCACAGGGGTGTGACGGCCATTCCCACCCAGGGGGAATGTGATGAATCTGACTTCAATGACGAGTTCAACTCCGCATCGGAAAGGAGTTGGCAGAACATCTAGGTGAAGGAGCAGCACCCCAGGCGAGGGGGCCAGGGCCGGGATGGGGAAGTCTGGCTTGAAGTTCCCTGCCAGAGCTGTGGGAGGGAACAGGACCGGAACAGCAGGGGTATTGCGGCACCTTGTTACAGCTGTGGGGCAGGGTGTGAGGGAGGGGGTGGCAAGAGCCCTCTGTGCCAGAACAGACCCATGTGCCAACAGCTGCTAAAGCCCCTCCCCTCCCACCCCACATTAACCCGAAATCTGCTGGTAAGGCTTTTTTTTTTTGAAAGAAGGGGAGGAAAGAATATTTTCCCCCAAAGGTTTATTCTCTTCTCCTGCTTGCATGGAGGCTAACAGAGAATGAACTTAAGTTACCAGTGCCCGTCCCACCCACCACCTCTGCCGTGGATGGTTCTGCTGTGTACAATCAAAGGCAACTCCACCCCCTCTCCACCCAGCTTCCCTATCCACTCTTACTCACTCTATTGCTTGGGAGGGTTTGTTTTTAGCCGCTGTGCTTCAGAAAGAGACCATGCAAAGCTCTGTCTTAATCAGGCTCCACAGGGTGTCTCCGGGGAGTTCCTATTTCATTAACACCCGCCTCTCCCTGCTGTAGGCACCTGCATGAGCAGAGCACACTGAGGCGTGGGGCATCATCAAAGCATCGCACAGGTGCTAGTTAATTAATCTGAGGCAGGGGCGCCTCAAAGGGGAAACTGAGGCAATCGGCCCTGCCCAGCAAACTGGTGCCAGAGCTGGCCCTGGAACTTGGCATGGTTCCGCTGCGCTGTTCATCCCTTAATTGTGTGTTGGCTGGACGTTCCTCTGGGCTGGCGGTGCTGGTCCTGGGCTAGGTCTAGGGTGGCGCTGAGCTAGCACGCACACGGAGAGATTGGCCAGAAATTTCAGAGGTGAATCCAGGAGCTGGCAGAGCTGGGCCCCTCTATATAGGTCCGGCCTCTCGCTGCCATCAGGTTTGCAATGCAGCGCATTCCCCTGCGCAGAGGCGGCCTTTGGGGTAGGCGAAGCAGGTGCACGCCTAAAGCCCCAAGCAGTAAGGGGCTCCGTCTCCTGCTTCACCTACCCCAAAAGCAGTGTCTGTCTCCGTCGGCAGCAGGAGGAGAAGCTGGACCCTGGAGCTGGAGCCGGTGGCAGGGAGGGCCCAGCAGGCCTGTAGGGGGCCCCACAATGGGCCTTCGCCTAGGGCCCCCAATAGCCAAAGGCTGCCTCTGCCCCTGCGGCATCTCGGTTTAGAGTCCTGGCTGAGCTGTCTCTTCCTTGTCTCCATTCATGGTTCTGCTGCGTCCCCTGCGCCTGCACCGTCCGTCCTGATCCGCAGAGTCTGCCCCAGTGGGAGCAGGTGCCCTGCCCAGGAGATCTCACACTTGGATAACCCCCTACAGACAAAAGCCTCTGTCCCTCCAGGCTCAGGCTGGGAGATTATGAACCCCTGTGGCAGGGAGCAGAAATTAACCTTGGGGCAGACACTATGTGGGAACAGAACCTGGGGGCTACAAAGGAGACCTGAAAAGCCCTCAAGCTGTGCCCCATACTCAGCCAGCACACAACCCCTTTTCAGGCAGAGAAAGGGGGAACTCTGCTGGCAAATGCAGGTTGAGGGGAGGCTGCAGGTGCTCTGACCTTCTGGCCTCCCCCTGGTCTTTCTGCAGCTGGGGCCCCACAGCCAGGTCTGCCCCGTAGGTTTGGATATCTGGTGGGGATTCGGCAGGGCTGAGCTGTGGCTGACGCAGTTTAGGGGTGCGGGAGAGGTCGCTAGGGGAAAGGCATCCCAGGGCAGATAAGCCGCCGCTGGCTGTGAATACCCAGCTGGGTCCCTTGGCACGGCTCAATGGGCATTTCCACCTGAGTTCAGGCGAGCGCACGTCTTCTCACCTGTTCTCTGTTTACCTTCCCCAGTGGAATCCACCCTGCCAACTTCCTCCCTGTGTGGCCCAGATAAGGAGAAGTCACCAAGGTTCAGATTTTCTTCAGGCGGCCGTGAACCAGGAACCAGCACCCATGGGCCTTGTTAGTCGCCTTGAGCATTTGGGCAGAGGATTGCGCTATCCGGGAGCTTCTCTTTGCAACCCCCTTGGGTGCGGGGCAAAATCAGGCATAAGGGGGCAAAGTGATTTACCCCAGGTCACCCAGCATGTCAGTAGCAGAGTCAGGCACAGACCCCACGCTTCCTCATTCCCAGTCTCCTGCTCCAACCACTAGTTCACACTCCCTTCCCAGAGCAGGGACCGGAACCCCAGGGTCCTGACTCCCGTACATTGCTCCCTCTATCACCCGTGCAATGACTGATCATTTAACTCTTTGAGTGCCAAATGACCTGGGAGAGGGGCGGCTCTGTGGGGTGGCTGATGTAACTGGGGCTCACTGCTCCATCCCTCTCAAAACGGATTCCCAGCTTGGCCTCGTCCTGGCAGAGCCACACGCCATCCCCAGAGGGGGGAGGGATCTGACAGCTCGAATCAATGCCTGCGATGCCTTAGGGTCACGTCATTGTGTGGGCCAGATTGGAGGGAGCAGCCCAGCTGGAAAGAGAGGCTGACACAATCGGTCCCTTTGGGGACCCTCCCACCAATAGACTGTGATTCTAAACAGCTGTTTCAACACGGAAACATCCCAGCGGGTTCGATAGGTCACCGGGAGGCTGCAGGTCATGGTTAAACAGCTCGGGGCCATAAAGCCTTTAACTGCTCTCTGGTTAATTATTCTGGCCCCTGTACATGGAGGGCTCTTGCTATTTCCACCTGGAGGCAGGAGAGGCCAGGCTGGGGTGCAATTAGACAGTGGGGATTAGAGATGGGGTGGGCCAAAGATTGCATCCTGCAAAATACAGCCCGCTGCCGGCCATGCTGGAAAACAGTTGTGGGAGGAGATGTGTTCATTCGCTTGGAACATGTCAAGTTTGTTGCAAAATGGGGGGTGCACTGCTGCCCCCTTACCTGTGCATGCAGGGCAGGTGAGGGAGGGGATCAGACATTCTCCCTCTGGACTAATTCATCTCTATCCTTTCCCTTCCCCCTTACAACCTGGTGCCGACTCCCACCTGCCCTGTTACTGAGGTGCTGCGGGTGGGTCGGTGGCCCCTGCAGCCTCTTCCTAATGTAACTGCCAAGTGCCAGGAATAGACCACACTGTGGCCCTTCTGAAGCCATTGGAAATGCCCCCTTTGACATCTGTGAAATCCGGTATGGGCCCACTGCAGGGGTACGGCAATGCACAGAGCAAACCTGAGGGACAGATGGGTCTGCAATGACCCACTTCCAAACCAACTGCCCCCCCCAAACCCCCAGTAAAGACGAGTGCAATGTAATTCACCTGGAAGGGAAAAATCAAATGCACAACTACAAAGTGGGGAATGACAGCCTAGGCTAAAAAGAGATCTGGGGGTTATAGAGCAGCTCATATGGAGTGCGACTCCATCGAGGGTGAGGCACTTGTGAAAAAGGCTAATTTCATTCTGGGGTCTATTCACAGGAGTGTCGTACGTAAGCCAGGGGAGGTAATTGTCCTCCTCTACTCACCACCGTGTCCAATTCAGGATGCCACGCTTTAGGAAAGATGTGAACAAACTAGAGAGAGTCCAAAGGAGAGCAACAAAAATGGTAAAAGTTTTAGAAAACCTGCCCTGTAAGGAAAGGTGAAAAAACCTAGGCCTGTTTAGTCCCGAGGAAGGAGACTGAGCGGGAACCCAGTAACCGTCTTCAGATATGTTCAGGGCTGTTATACAGGGGATGTGATCTGTTGTCTTCTTGGGCTCCATCTGCAGCAAGGGATGGTTGGCTATTAGAAGAGTGTCTAACCATCGGGGGAGTTCAGCTCTGAAAGAAGTTCCCAATGAAGGATGTGGAATCCCTGTCCCTGAAGGTTTTTCAGAACAGGTGTATAAACACCTGTCAGGGCTGGGCTAGGTTTACTTGGTCCTGTCTCAGAAGAGGAGGCTGGACTGGATGACCTCTCCAGGTCCCTTGTAGCCCTGCATTTCTGTGATTTCTATTATTCTATTCTTGATTCGCTGTGTGACCTTGGGCAGGATGTACGCATCACTCTCTGCCTCAGTTTCCCTATTTGGAAAGTGGGATTAATAATGAGGCAGACTCGCCTCCCAGAGATGTGCTGATGTAGGTAAAGCACTCTGATGGGATGAAGGTGACAGAGGGGTTCAGAACAGTAGTATTAAGAATAAGCAGCCATTTTTCATTTATTTCAGCTGTAGGTCAAAGGCTTGGCAACCCTTGGAAAACCGAAGGCCCACTCAGGCCTGACCTGTGGTTCCATAGAACCGTCCGTCTCATGACTCCCAAGCTGGGCCAGCTCAGCCCAGCACACGGCAGCAGCTTTAGCGAAGGTGACTCACAGGAATGCAGGGAGCAGCTCTGTTGAGTAAGATGGTGACGTGTCCACCCAGTCACCTTCTCTGGCTCATTCAAATGGAGGCCCAGCCCTGGCGGATGAAAGCATTGCCAAATGAGGGGTGGGTTCAGATATGGGGTCCCTGTCCAGACACAAGCCCTAGCTAGGAAGCTTGGGACTTCCCCAGAGCCTAGGGGTGGATGGATGCTGGACTCTGGCTGTAGGAGTCAGCTAGCTTCCCTTTCTGGGCTCTCACATCTGGGGGGCAGTTCTGTTCCTTAGCACATCTGCCCAGATCTGAGCAGAAGGGTCATGCCCATTTCCCCTCTTTCCCGCTGGCCAGCATGACCAGGCAGCTCTCTGTTCTCTGTGACCCGAGAGGGGATCATTCCCCTCCGGGTTGAGATTTGGGATTGGTTCACTCTGGGTGCACCTATATGTGGGGGTTGGGAGACAGAGGGGCACACACAGCCCCCTCCCTGGAAGAGCTGTGCTGATGCCCAGAGCATTAAGTAGGTGAGCGTCCCTCTTCTTGCCCCAGGAAAGTGCTGAGGTGTCGTCCCCCCACCCTCTGGGAAAGGGAAGCTGCTGTTAAGGAGCTGGTGAAACTGGTCTAGTAAAGCTGATAGTCTCCTCACTATGGGTTCCTCTGGCCCCCACATTCCTTCCCAACCCTAACAGATTCCTTTCTGGCCGGCATGCACCAACCTGCTGGGCTGCTCAGGGAGGAAGCCAGTGAGAGGTATTTACCTCCCCATTATCTATGACTCACGCAGGACTCTGCCTTCCGCTTCCTCACTGGGCAGCTTCAAAAGGAATCTGGTTCAGGAGAGACACAACACAGCATCGGATCGAAAAGTTGGGGTGGAAAGTGATGTGAGCCAGGGACCGAGGGTGCAGGACAGATCTCTGTCAGCAGCTGTCTGGGAAACAGAGTCTTAGGGTCGAATGAACCAGTTATGCCAGAACTAAATGCACCACTGTGTTACGCCCTCCTCCTGAGCTAAAGTCAGACGTGTCCCTCACTCAGCACATATACGGCAGCAGCATTTGGGACCCCGACCCACTACACGTCTTGTGCTGGAGGGGACCAATATGATCATGGAGTCTGACCTCCTGCACAATGCAGGCCTCAGAACCTCACCCACCCACTCCAGCAATAGATCTCTAACATATGATTGAGTCCCCAAAGTCCCCAAATCATGGTTTAAAGACTTCAAGGTACAGAAAGACCATCAGCAAGTGACTCACACCCCATGCTACAGGGGATCGAAAAGCCCTCAGTGTCCCTGAGAGTCTGCCCTGAGGGAAAACCTCCTCCTCAGCCCAAATGTGGGGATCAGCTAATCCCTGAGTATGTGGGCAAGACTCATCAGCCAGACAGCCAAAATCAAATTCCCTGCACCAACTCAAAATCTGCGCCACCTAATGTCCCATTATTTACCACTAGTAGTCAAATATAATTTATCCCGCTCTGTTTTGAAGCCAGCTAGGATTTTTGCCCCCACTGCTTCCCTCGGAAGGCTATTCCACAACTTCAGTCCTCTGATCTGACTGGGGTTTGGTGTCTGACTTGCCAGTCTCCCTGAGTGACCTTGAGACAGACACTTAGGCCTGGTCTACACCTCAAACGTAGGTCGACCTAGATGGGGAACATTTCACCCCCCATGTGGTGGTGTTATGGTGACTTAACTCCCGCCGTAGGCACAGCGAGGATGACAGATGAATTCTTCCATTGATTTGGCTACTGCCCCTCAGAGAGTGGGATTTACTTCAGTGATGAAGAGACCCCCAGGCTCACATACTAGCAATAAGAATTATGAGCTCCTTGGATCAGTCACTGTCTCTCGCTTTGTCCAACACCTGGCACCAGCTCCCACCAAGCACTCAGCACTCTGTCCCCGAACGTCCATTATCTTGGCGGTTTTGGGGTGTGGACAGCTGTTCTCATGGGAACAGGACTGAAACCCCCCAAACACATTACACTGATGGTCCCTTGATGGCTACCCTCAGTTCTGGTCCCTCTGGAATGTTTTTTTAAAAGAGCCTGTGCCTGTTTTCAGATCTGTGATGCTGAGAAACATCCCAAAACCACCCTCCCTATTGTTTTCCATTTGCTACAAGGAAGAGGTACCGAGGGTTGATGCCCTTCTGGTTTTTCTAAGTCATTAAAGTCTCCCAGCTTTAGAAGCAGCAGAGTGAATAGTCTGCAGCCAAGTTATATAAACCCCTGAATGGCAAGTTTCATAATGCAGATGCCAACACGCCCTTCAGTATCGCTAAGCACGCAAGCTGCTGTAATAATGGGAACAATAAAAGGAGCGTCTGTAGGTGCTTAATTATCATACACCTGTACCTATTCATTCATGATTCTGTTCTTCCCTCTAAGCTGGGCACTTTGGCGGGACATGCTGTGTGCCTATACTGTGCTTCTTTCGGAAGGGAAGGGCCAACCTGTAGCTGAAGATTACCACTAAGGGTCAGGCAAGAGGAAGGATGGCCAGCGAGTAGGGGGCTGTTTTACGACCTGGAAGATACAGGTGTTGGTCCCTGTTTCTGCCACCAGATTTCCTGGCAAATCACTTTGTTTCTCTGTCCCTGTGTCAAATAGGCTAATAACACCAGGTGATGTGCAGATAAACCCACTTAGAGTTGCTCAATAATGGGGGTGTAATCTGGGCTCCAGGGCATAGGATTGGAGGCCAGGACTCCCGGATTATACTGTGTTCTGTGAGCTCTGGGCCTGGCTCTGTGACTCGGTTTCCCCATCTGTGACAGGGGTTCCCTAACGCGCAAGGCAGTGGTGGAGCTGATTTAATTTCTCTGACATGCTTTGAGACGCCGTGCAGGGCCATTGAGAGCCGGGTCGTGCATGTCAGGCAATGGCTCGGGACAGTCACTCAAGCCAAAAGTGCAGCTGTAGGATCACCCTCTGTTTTACAGGCATGACAGGCACCAATCTACACGTCCAGGCAACACAGTGTGTGGATTTGGATCCTCTCTGCCCCCAAATCAAGCAGAGACTGGACTAAGTCCCTCCCCACTCAGCATCACCCATGGCTGAGTCCCAGGAGACCTCAGATTTGTTACCCCACTGAATTGCACTTGAACCCACTGGATGCCTCATCCCAGATATGGACCCATGATGGGCTCCAGCGGTTCTGGCAGTGAGTGTGAAGTACTTTCCCTGGGGTGAATCCACCTTGATAAGGGCAAAGCTGCGGAGCAGGCCTGCGAGCAGATAAGGGAAGGAGAGGAACTAGATCACAGTCCTCGGCCAGCTGCCCTACCCGGCTCACTTGCGTGTCACCAAGGGCTCTCTGCTCCCAAAGAGCACTTCACGCGGGCAGGGGTGTCCCTGGAAATCAAGTGCTGGCCAGAGGGACCATTCTGAGTTCTGCCTCATTACTCCCATTTATTAGCTGTATGGCAGCAGTGCCTAGAAGCTGCTGTCAGTTTTCTGGGCCCCAATGTGCTAGGAGCTGTACGCACATAGATTGTTGGAAAGATAATTTCCCATTTCTCCGAGTCTTTGCCTCAGCACCGTCTATGCTGTCACCTGCTTTGTTCCATTAGGGATGCCTCTGGGAAAAGGCATCTGGCCACCAAATGTTTCCTCTTTGCTGCATTTTCTCAGCCCCTGCTTTTGGGGGGGATGCCATGGACACATCCCTCTCTGAGCCTACGAGAGCTGTCAGAGCATCCTTCTAATGAGATAGATTGAAATTTAGCACAGCCACATTGGCTTCAATGGAGTTCCATCAATTCACAGGCACTGAGAGCCTGGCCCAGACCCTTCAGCCGTGCAAACTCTCCCCATTTCAGGCAGAAAGATGTGGGGGTTGAATTGAAATCTCCAGCTCCCAACCCCACGCTCCTGATGAGTGAGGGCTCAGCAGGAGCCTACACCAAAAGGAGGCTATAAGCCAGTCTTCAGTGCGAGAAGCCCAGAAAATGATCTTGCAGGATTTGTCCCCTTTCAAAGCCAAAGTCAGAGCAGCTAAAACTTTGGTGCCATCAGCCCTGATTCAGAAAAATGCTTCCCCAGCCCATCTTTGCTTATGACCAAGGACCCACCCTCAAAGCTGGGGTCAAGCGAGGGGAAAGGGATCCTAGAGTCAGCTCCACCCTGTGAAACCCGCACTCTTCACAGTGTTGTGAAAGCAGCTGGTTATCGGCTCTAGAGTGTGTTGGTGCACAGAGCAAGCAGCTTCCAGGAAAGGAAGGAAGTGTTGGGTCACCACTCCGCTACCACCCTTTTCCAGCAACTGAGCAAGGCGCACATAATCGGGCCGCTGGTGTGTGCTGCAGAGGAATGCGTGTTAATAGGAAAACAATGTGACCCAGCCACGTGTGCTCCCTAAACTTTGTGTTTACTCACACTTCCTCCCCAGACTCACCCGGGCTGAAGCAAAGGTAAACATGGCACAATCCAAGCAGCTGTTGGATCTGCTCAGCAGGGTCTGAACATAGCACTTATGTCCCAGACAGCAGGAATGGATGCTACATCCAGGACCCTTTCTGCTTACATTGGGCCTAATTCTCCTATTTCTCATCCTAGTGTAAATCAGGAGTAACCCCGTTTGACCTAACTCCCTTCTCCCTTACCTGCTGTCAAGCTGGAGTAATTCCATTGGCTCTGAGGCCCCTCTCACTCAACCCAGTGTGAATCAGGAGTAGCACCATTGAGATCCACAGATGCTGTGTGAGAGGAGAAGTAGGGGTGGTCACTTTGAGATGCACACCCAATGAGGCCCCCAAGGCCAGAGCACAGATGTTCTGCACTGGGATTAATCAAGATTTGCAAACTAAGGAGGACTCAACACCTATGAGTCCCAGCTGAGAACAGCAGGAGCTGCTGGGTGTTGAAAATTGGCTCCTGGAGAAGATAGCTCAGAGCCACAGCAATGGGGAAAAGGGCCGACGCAGACAAGGTCTGAGGATCATCATCTCAAGGGCAAAGAGTGAGGAGAGAAATCTAAGAGCAAACAGGAAGCGGGTCAAGGATGGAAGAAGCTAGGTCAGTGACAGAGGCTACAGCAGTGAGTCAGTGAAGACAATAAATAGGTGTGTGTTTCTTTAATGTTTGCCTAATCCAAAAGTGCACTCAGGGTATGTCTGAGCTGGGCTGAGGGGAAGGGGGACAATTCACAGCTCCAGGAGAAATACTCACATGAGCTAGTCTGCTAAAAATAGAGCACAGCCATGGCTGCAGGAGGAACAGGAGGGTGAACAGGTACCTGTGCTATCAGAAGGGCCTGTACTCAGGGCAGCCGGTCCCTCATCCCACCAGCTACTTCCTAGATTTATGCACACAGGGATGTCTCCTCAAGCTAGGAATCACACGCCCCACCTTGCAGTGCAGGCATACCCTGAGATAGTTATAAAAGTACCTCCTCCGACCTGCACTCAGCCCTATGCCAAGGTCTTGGCAACAGATCAGCTGTGGGCCACATCCTGTGCATTGTCCTTGGCCCATAAATTCAGGAGATCTGCTTTGGGGACCTGACCCATTCTAAAGAGAGATGGGCCCAAAGAGTGAACTTCTGGGGCCTGATCCTATTCTTGAGTCAATTTTACAGCCCCATAATTCTGCGAACTTCTTGATTTACATTGGGGAAAGAGACCCTCCCCCCCAAGCACAATGGAGTAGTTACTCCTGATTTACACCTGAGTGGGTGGGCGGAAAAGCAGACACCATGGCGTTTCTCCTGATTTACACCAGGGTGAGAGGAGACCCAGGCCCCTGCTCCAAAGTTCTAGGGTGCTCAGATTCCATGTTCTGTTTCACAATCAGTCCAGAAACAATCTGGTTGCTGGAGGGATGGATGTTTGAGGAAGGATGAAAAGAGCAACCAATAATAACTACATGAAGAGGGTGGGCACCTAGGACATGGGATGGAGATGGTTCATCATCCACTATATAGCCTAGGACTAACCAGGAGTCAGGGGATAGCAGTGAGGAAAGGCTGAAGACCAGGAGGTCACCAAGGCTGCGGCTGGGGAAACCCTATGGCTTAGTTTTCAGTAGTGGGGCAGATCCCCCGAGGCTGTGATGCAGCGCGGGGAGCTGAGACAATCCAGTGGGTCTCTTCCATCTCTGGTGTTTGTGAATAATGACATGATTATGTGATTTGGGAACAAACCGAGGAGGATTAATCTTTGATCTTGTTAGTCCTGCTTTACCATCTGCCTGGCATATGTGATGGAATCTCTCATAACGCTGCACGACTGAGGAGCAGCCAAATAAACAAATCCAAAGGAGAAAGCCACGGAGCAGCGGGATCGCTTTCCTTTATGTAGCCTCCCTTTGAAATCTCACCGCTTTCTGAGCCAGGCTGGGGGATGCAGGCAGCTCTGAAACGCAGGCTGCCAGCTGGGCTCAGCTGGGAGAAGGTGCCACCACTGTGCCCGGAGAATTCAAAAGAAGACCACCGACTTCAGCCCAGCCAGGTCGTATCAGTTTGCACTGGGGCAGCTTTTTTCCTGAGACTCAAGACAAGGGTCTATGGCTTCCAGCATGGTGTCAGCGGCAGCTAAGGGGATGTAAGAAGGAGCCAAGAAAAAAAAGGCAGAGTAGGAGGGCTGTTCTGGAGGGGAAAGAGAAGCTAGTGTTAAGGCACCAGTGAGGGAATCAGAAGATGTGGACCTGCTTTCTCCCTATACCCCCCCCCCCCAAATTTTCTACAACTCTTTGAACTATAACTCCACGAAGTGCTGATCTATTTTACATGCAAGGTGGACAGATACTACAGTGATGGGCAGCAGGACAGATAGATAGCTCTGCCCGTCTCCCCAAGCAAGTGACTTCATCTTGCCACGCCTCGGCTCCCCATATGTAAATGAGGATTGCGATTCTTCCTTTCTCTGACCCTGAGTTATCGGCGTTTATTATTTGCATTACTGTGGTGTGGAGGAGGCCCAGTCATGGCCTGGGATCCCTTGACTGGTATGATATAGAATAAAATGTCCCTGTCCCAAAGAGCTCACCCTGATAAAACCCAGAATTGCCTCCTGCTGGGACCTCTTGCTGTCCAGGCATGGCTGGCAGAGAGGAATCCTGCAGCTGGTACCAGCCTCCAGCCTGGTGGGTGTGTCTGACTGATAGAGGGGGAATGTTGGGAAGGAATTTTCTTTCAGTGTCGTACTGAGACTTTAATACTGCGAGTGACTTAGAGGAGACCATGGAAATCGCTCTCTTTAGCAGTGATCCTCCGGTCAATGTAGCCACAGCCAGGGAAGTTCACAGCCAACGTCGAGACCTCCCCAGGACAGGTGCATGGGCGGAGGTGGGGAGGTGGTGCAGGACTGGAGTGTTAGGGCTGCAATGGGTCAGGGCTCTGTAGGGCCCTGGAATAACAGGTCAGGGCTGAGATGCATGGGCCGAACTGAGTGAGAAATTCAGCGCTGTGGATCTGTCTTTATAATCAGGGAAATTCAGCCCCCTTTGCACTCAAATATAAAAGCAACTTCAGCCATCCGCTGGCTTTTGCAAAGCAGTCAGGCAGGGAAATGGCTCAGGAAGCTCCTAGCGTGCCGGGATTCACCATGGATGAGCAAAGTGTGCCTGCTTCTCCCAAGGAGTTCGCTCCTCGGTGCTGGTGTGCCTCTGGCAGCTGAACTCAGGCCTCCCCACTGCTTACCTGTGTGTAGCGGCAGGAGTCTGGGAGACACACACAGGCACAGACTCTTCCCGCTGCTGCCTGCGTGAGACAGTCAAGCTGTGGCTGCTGAGATGGAGCTGCACGGATCCGCAGCCAAGGACACAAAGACCCACTCCCCAGCAAAGTCTCTTGCAGCTGCATGAGGGGCTGCTGCAGGGAAAGCAGCCAGTGCAGTGGCTGGCTGTTGGATGTCAACGGGTCTGGATCTGTGCTAGGGGCAGGCAGTGGGGGACAAGCCCTGCAACCTTCCTGGGCACCAGGGAGTGAGAGAAACAGCCTTGACAAAATGCAAACACACAGTTGCTCCTGGTCTCAGTACCCCGCATAGGAGGGGCTGTCCAAGGCCTATATGTAATGAGTCTGACCGTTCTCAACCCAGATCTTAGTGGCTAGGTGTCCATATCACCCCCCCCCCACAAGTGGTACGAGTCGACTCTTGTTGACAGCAGAGACCCCAAGGACCAGGGGCTGCTGAGACTGGATTGGGGTCTAAACATACACAGAGTACAACTAGACATATTCACAGGCAGCAAACTGGAGGGGGAGCTTACCCCGCCGCTGCCCATGATGTCCCTGCTCTGCGGGTCACAAGGAGACCCCAGTCTCCAGCAGTGTCAACCTGTCCCCTTTCCTCAGTACTCGCATTTAACATATAATAGCTAAAACTCCCCGAGGCCGGCACAGTACACTGCAGCTCCTGTATCATATCAGCAATGCGCTGGTCCCTACAAAGGAGCAGAGCTGACGTCTCCACCGCCGGCCAGGGGAGGTGGGGCAGTTATCCTGCTCCGTTTATTGGCAGTCTAATAATAGTAATGATGAGCGAGTGGGCCAGCTGCTCATCTCGCTTATGGCCGGGTAATCCCTGAGTGACTTTAGAAAGATCCTGGAGAATCCAAGAGCTTCAGAGGAGTTACAGGTGCTCCGATGCCCTGGCGACGGGCAGAGCGTAGGAATGAGAATGGAATCTGGACCAGTGTTTGTAAATAATAATAGTGAGGCCAGATCCTCAGCTGGCGTAACCCAGCTGCCTCACTTTCAGTGGCGTGACATGCTATGCATCTGAGGGTCAGGCCCATTTGTTTGCATGAACATTGACCCTTTCATGCAGGAATCCCAAAGCACTTTGGTCCAGATCTTGGGCCTTTACTGACAGTCATGGATTCACCTTCTCACCATTTCTCCAAGGTAAGAATGATCATAGCTCCTAAGGCTAACAAAACAGAACCACATCCCCATATTCCTAGGAACAGGCCAGTTTAAAAGTGACCTCTAGACTGCCGGAGAAGCTTAGGAAGTAGAACAGATAATTCACCCCCATTTAACAGCTGGGGATACAGAGGAACTGTGAATTGCCCACAGGGGGACAGGTAGGAACAGAACTCCAGGCTTCTGCATATACAGATCAGACACCCGAACATGCAGCAATCGGGCTCCAAAAAGCTGGACTGAGCCATATGTCCAGAGAGTACAGATTCACAGCCAAGCAAACCTCAGCAAGAATTGGTCATCTGATGGCCTATCGGCTGTGGGAGAGCCCCTGCTGTGGGGTGAAGTCAGAGCACAAGGGCCTGCCAAGAGGCGATGGAAAGAGGTTTCAAATCTTGCCAGGTCCTTCTCCATTACAAGTTTTACCACTGAAGCACTGGAAGAATTCAAAGGCTTGATATCTGTGTTGCCTGGCCTGCAAACAGATCCGAGTGAGGCAGCAGCAAGAGAGTGATGAAGAAAAGCTTGGTCCCACTCTTTAGCAGGGAAGAAGAGCTAATAACCGACGACATCAAAAAGGATGAGGTGTTTAATGCCCATTTTTGCTTGTCTCCACTAAAAGGATAAATTGTGATCAGATACTTGGCACAATTAATATTAACAACAAGGGGAAGGAATGCAAGCCAAAACAGAAAAAGAACGGGTTAAAGAATGTTTAGATAAGTTACATGTATTCAAGTCAGAAGGGCCTGATGAAATTCATCCTAGGGTAATTAAGAAGGTAGCCGAAACAGTCTTGGAACCATTAGTGATTATCTTGGAGAACTCATGGAAGATGGGCGAGATCCCAGAGGATTGGAGAAGACCATAGTACTTATCTTTAAAGAAAAGGAACAAAGAGGACCTGAGGAATTATAGACCAATCAGCCTAGCTTTGATACCTGGGAAGATACAGAGAACGAAGTATTAAACACTCAATTTGTAAGCACCCAGAGAACAATAAGGTATTAAGGAGTTTCAAAAACAACTCATGCCAAACCAACCTGATTTCCTGCTTTGATTGGGTTACTGGCCTAGCGAAGGGGGGAAACAGTAGGCATGATCTATCTTGATTTTAATACAGTTCCACATTATATTCACATAAACAAATTAGGGAAATGGAATCTAGATGAAATTACTATAAGGTGGCTGCACAACTGGTTGAAAGACTGTAGTCAGAGAGTAGTTACCAATGGTTTGCTGTCAAACTGGGTGTGTGTATCTAGCGGGGCTCTCTAGAGAGCTGGGAAACTGAGCGGCTTGAGGGACTCCCTGTAGCAGCAGGGCTCTAGCCACCAGCACTCACAGCAGCTGGAGCTCCCCTCCTACTTGTCAATTTCCCTGCTGTAGAGCTAGAGCCATGAAATTGACACGTATGACAGCTCCAGTGTCCCAGAGTGGCCTCCATTGGCACTCTGGGACATTTCCGGAGGCTGTCTAACTCACAGTCAGTGTACAGACACACTCTGTTGCAGGACAGACGATCTGTGGTCAGCATTACCACGATCGTCTGGTTGGTTTACCTGTTGCGCGGCAAGAGGGCTGTTGCCGCACAACAGGCAACATTGCAGTGTGTACGCTCACAGCCTTATCGCGTGGTAAAGCTCCAGTGTGTACAAGGCCGAAGGGTCATTTAGCTCTGGAACAGGCTCCCAAGGGAAGCTGGGGAAGACCCATCGTTGGAGATCTTTAAGAACAGGTTGGACAGACACCCATCCAGGGTGGTCCAGGTTTACTTGGTTCTGCCTCAACCCAGGGGACCGGACTTGACAACCTCTCAAGGTCCTTTCCGACCTGACATTTCTGTGATTTTCAGCCCTGAGCTCTGCTGACATTTCAAGATGGCCAGATCCCCCTGCAGTGGGCTGAATGGAACCCCGAGCCCCGCGATGAAAAGCCATGGATCAAACTCTGTGGCTCTCCCTCCTCCTCTGCTGTCAGAGCCTGAAAGATGAAAACAAAAGAAACAGCTTCCTGGTGGTGCAACAGGTGGGAGATCCCTGCAGTGATGAGGATAAATATATAGAGGCGGGTATGAACAGCTGATGCTCAGAAGGACTCCCCAGACGACCCCACTGCCCTCCGAGGGGAGCCCTGAGAAGACACCTCTCCTGCAAGGTGGCTGGACCTGGTGCATCTGACTGCCTGCTCTCTGGTATAATGCTAGATGAACGGGTGGGTGGCTGACATGCTCTGACCCCCTCCGTGGTTCCGCTGCCCATCATGGCAGCATGCCAGGCTTTCAGATTTGGGTTTGAATCTCCTGACCTGGGCTCCATCCAGTAACTGCTAGACACCGATCTCCAGAGCACAAGCGGCTGTTATGATAGCACCTTGTAGCTAGGAAACCGTGCTGGGGAATAGTCTTGTTTTGGCAACGGAGAGCTCCGGCTGAGCGTGAGCCAATTGCAGCGAGGTCATCTACATATCAACCAGGGTCCCGCAGCGCTGGGGCTCTCCGTTCAGGGATGGAGTGAGGGGAACGGCCTGTGCGGCTAGCCTGCTCCAAGGCAGGCTGTGCTAGCTTTGGCTTTCAAGGCCTAGAGCGCCCACCCTGAGTAGGGGCCCATTTCACAGCCGCACCTCTGCCCGCCGGCAGTCACAGTGACCCAAGCGAAGGGAGTTCTTGGCTTTCAGAAGCTATGTTTCCACAGGTCATTCATCACTGGACCCGTGTGCTGCAGGATGACTCCATCACTGACATGCCTGGTAATGGATTTCCACACTGCATCGCCATTCCTCTGTCAAGCCTCCATTCGGCAAGCAGCAGTCATGGCCATCCCAGAGAGGCATGGTGCCTGCTTCCCAGTGAACTCGCGATTGCAGTTTCCAAAGCGCTGGACAATAAAGTTCTCCTACATACAGACCAAAGCCACGTCCACTGGGTCAGAAGGGGGGAATGTGCCAGGCAGGTGCTTGAAATATCACATAGCAGTAGCAGCTGTCCCGGGCAGCTGAGCCAATGTACTTGTCTACCACATTGATTAGCTGGCGTCAGCTTTTACAGGAGTGACACACTGAATTGCTTCTTCTCTAGTGCTTTGCACTTAGCAGGGGTTGAGGGGAAAGGACCAGGGCCGTGGAGACAAATTCCGGGCCACCTGTGCCTCTGAGACCTGGTACACCCTGGATTCACAGTGGAAGCAAGTTCCAAGTTCCAAAGTGGAAGCAGATTCACTTCCCAGGGGGACAAGGAGACCTCGAGTGGCAGCTGAGAAAACAGGCGATGGACATGAATTACAGCTCCGGACAGGATGAGCCAGTATTTCCTGGCCAACAATACAGGAGCAGGCCAGGACTCAGCTGATATGAGGCATGAATTCATCTCCAAGCCAAGTCCTTATGGCTCAACACTGATTTCAAAGGCAGTGTAGTGAAGCTCCGCCCTGACTACCTATGGAGAGTGAATTGTCCCTTCTGTCTGAACTCCTCCTATTCCAGAATAAGACTGGAATTGGAAAATCCAGACCTGAGAAAACATGAGGACTGAAATTCCTTCCTTCCACATGATCTCTAGGTCAAGGTTAGGGTCCATCACTGGAACAGGAAAACCTTGGAGACAAGCATCCGTTCCTGCCACTCCATCCAGCCACCATGAATTGTGGCACGTCAAGGTCAAATGTGCTGCAGCAGCAGAGGGAGGGAGCGTCACGCTTTCTAATCACAATGTCTTGGAGATCAGTCCGGCAAGGAGGACATTGGCCCCTCGATGCATTTCCACTCACCTCGAGCGGGTGGGTGGTCTTGGTCATTAGCACCACACTGTCCCCATAAAATAAGATGTCCCCACTGCTTGGAAGTTATTGTCAGGCTACCTGTAAATGCAGCTTGGAACCAGGATCACAAACAGAGCAGCGTCAATAGTAAAGTTTTGGGTTCTGTAGCCAAACCAAAAAAAAAAAAATCAAATCAAAATGTATTTGGGTTCCAAGCTACCATTTTCAGTCCAGTTTTTGAGGAGGTATTTCTTAAACCCTTTTGTTAAAAAATACAAGTGGCATAAAAATTCCAAAGGAAAAGCTGTTCAACTCGGAAAAAATCAAAACAGCTCATTTAGAAAATACCGTGTTTTGCCGGGCCAGCGTTTGTTTCGGACAGAATCGCTGCGACGCAAAGTCGCGAAACGTTTCAGTCAACCCAGACCTGTGTTTGTCAGCAGAGAAAAGGTGTGTCCGAAAAACAATGAGAATCATGTGTTACCTTAAAGACTAACAAATTTCTTCAGGCATAAGCTTCCGTGGGCTCCATCTGATGAAGTGGGTTGGCAAAAAGCTTATTCCCGAAGAAGTTTGTTAATCTTTGATGCCACAGGACTCTCATTGTTTTTGCTGTACGCAGACTAACATGGCCACCCCTTTGGAAATTGTCCAAAAAACATTGCCTTGCTCTAGTCCTGAGCCCGTTTGGGGCGGCCCCCTTTGTAGAAGCCTATCATGAATGAAACATACTCTTTTCTGCCCTGAATTCTCCATGGGCTCTCCCAAGTTGCTCTTGCTGGACGTGTCTGCTAAGAACCATGAAAAGATGAAAGAGACTTTCTGTCTGATCCCCTGACCCCTTGCTAGCTGGAACCTACTCCCTACAGCAGAGACAGGCAGTTTCCCATGGTCACAGGGGTCAGCGTTCTCGCCGGCGCTCACACACAGAAGAATGCAGGGAATGTACCTGTGGAATGGGCAATTCCTTCCGCTCGGGAGCTGCAGGGACACATGTGAAAGCAAGCTCTGCTTTTACTCTCCAAAGAGCTGAGGCTGTTAATAGTCTTCACTGGCTTAAAATCGAAAAGCTGGTTTCCTGGGTGCTGTGCAAAATCTTGACTAGTTTAAGGAAACTACGTGGAATCTGTTCTAGCCAAACTCCTAGGACCTGGCCTTCACAAGTGTGAATCCGCCACTCTCCATTCCCTGCACTGCTGCAGATAAGCTGAGTTCCATGCTTCCACGTGGTTTCCCCTGAGCGACATGGATTAGGTCCAGTCCAGAGAGTGTTGCACTGAGACGGAACCACAGCCACGCGTGGAGAGTTCCCGAGTTTCAGGAACAGCCCAGACTGGCACTCTTCTGTGAAGAGTGGCACGGATGCCTTTGCATCGCAGCTTCTCATGGGTGACTGAGCTGTGCAGCTCAAGGGGGTGCAGCTAGAAAGGGCGGCTGATGCTCAGAGCTAGAAGATGGAGATTAAAGAGAACCAGGCTCCAATCTTCTTTTCTTTTTTTTTTTGCTACCCCAGCACACATTCTGACAGTGGCAGGTGAGCCCATTCGGAGCAGCACACAGCACCCTCTGTGGCACCACTGAAATTGCTGCTCTGGGCAGCTTCTTTCAGGGGCGGGTGGGGCGTGGAGGGTCCCTAGGCATGCCACGGAAAAAAGCGGCTCCTCTTGGTGGCATGTTTAGGAACAAAAAGCCTGCAGCGGCCACTTTTTTTCAAAGGAGGGGCCGCCGGCACCAACAGAGGATTGGGGAGGAGGGGCCGATAAGGGTAAGCAAAGCTTGCCGACCGCTGTGCTACAGGATAAGGTAACGGGGGTCCATGTGAGCAGACCCCTGAGATCCCCAATGATTTCACTGGGGTTCTCAGCAGGCACAAGATTTCCCATGCAGCTGTGACTGCCGGGTTGAGGCTTTAAACTCTAATCTCTGCATAGGGAGTCACTCTGTGCTTGCACTATGGCCCTGATCCAGCCAAGCAGGCGCTTAGCTTTAAACATGTGACTTTAACGAAACAACTCCCACGCTGACGGTTTAGCACATTCGTCTGAGCTGGATGTGGGCCTCAGGTCTCAGCACCTTGCAGAGTCCAGCCATCGATGATTTGCCCAAGGCTGCGGCAGAGCTACGGGACAGGACCCAAATCCAGTGAGAAGTGACCCACCCACATTCTGTGCATGTTAGGGGCATTCCCAGGTCCCCAGGACTGCAGCACATTCCCCTACACCTCACTGGTTCCCCAGCTGTTCCTGATACAGCCCATCTAGGTAACAGAGCAAGGCCTCTGAAAGGCGGAGATTCAGTGAAAGGGAGAGCTTGAGGAAACAAGATAGTGGTAAAAGGAGGGAAGCTGGAAGCTGGGACTCCTGAGTTCCATTGCTAGCCTTGCGGCTGACTGACTATGCAGCCTTGGGCAAGCCACTTCCCCTCTCTGGGCCTCAATTTCCCTGTCTCTAAAGTCAGGATAATACATACAATTGACCTCTGTTGAATCGGGCTCTTGAGGCTTAATTATTGCTTGGGAAGTGCGGTGCGGCGCTCATATCAAAGGTGCTAGAAGGCGACGAAATGGCCTCATTACTCTGGATCAAGGCTCGGTTTCTTTTTGGAGAAGTCCCTGTGAATTATGAGGCCTCAGTCCCCTTGGCATCCTTGTTTCTCATTCCCTCTCCATCCAGCAGTCCTTTTAGGGGCCATCACTCTCAAGAAGCTGACTGAACAGCAGAGAACCATAGAAGATTGGGGTTGGGAAGGACCTCAGGAGATCATCTAGTTCAACCCCCTGCTCAAAGCGAGACCAACCCCAATTAAACCAACTCAGCTCTGCCCTGCACCCTGCTGAGATATTGTGAGCATGCCAGCGCCGATGGTCATTGGGAGCTGCCCACCGGCTGGGCACTAAACAGATCCGCAAAGCCTAGGAGTGCATTTCTGTAGCAGAGGGAAAGTCGCGCCTCCGAGATTCATGGTTTCCAACTAGCTGGTAACCGCTGGGATTACTCAAATCCTACAGCACTCAAGGCATGCTCCCGCCAGCCGGAGGAATCATTTCCATTCAGAGGAAAAGCTTGTCGTGGTTTGGACAGTGCAGAGCCCTTGGAAAGCAGCAACACTTTTCACGTTACGAGAGCCGGAGCCAAGGTTTTCAACAGTGATGAGTGATGGCAGGCGTGCAGTTTGAGAGGTTGTAAAGGGGGCCTGAGTGTTAGGGCAATAGGGTGGCTGGCCCCTTTAAGGGCTAGAGCCCTGGTTACTAAGAAGGTGCACCTGAGAAGGAGTCAGCTGATTGTCCCTATAAAAAGCAGCAGCACACTGCAGATGCTGGTTGTGGGGGAATCAGAGTGGAGCACAGCAGTTGCTGGGTATGAACAGGCTCCAGCAAAGACACCTGGGGCTTGAAGGGGGTGACTGTAGACAGGGAAAGCCTGGGAGTGGCCCAATAAGTGGGTAAATGGGTGGAGGTGACAGCTTCATTGTGAACTGGTCTGTTAATAAAACCAGACCCTGAGAAGTGGCTGATTTTGAATGCAAAGCCTATGTGTCATTTAAGGAGACCCTTGAGGGGGAAACTGAGGCAGGGACTGCTTGGAGGGCCACTATTGGCCATGAGGGTGGAAGGTGGCTGGCCCTATGGCAGTTAAAAAGTGCTGTGCTACTGTCTGACAGTCAGGTCTCTTCAGGTATCAGGGACCCAAAGATGGACACTCCCAGAATCACTATGAAAAATCTTGGCTTCACGTCACCCTGTGTGGGTGATTTTTTTCCCTGCAGTGGGATTAGAAATGAGCTACAGTCTAGAGCACAGTGTGTCTTGCCTCACTCAACTTCACAAAGCTGGCAGCCCCCTGTGCAAGCATTCCCTGGAGATCCCATTTTAATACCCTCCATTACTCAATACCGAAAATCCTCCAGCCCTTCCCCTCTCTGCAATAAAAAGAAATCTTTGCACCTTGCAAAGCACTTGACAACTGAGCTGGTTGGGAAAGTCTGACTAAACATTTTTCCATCAGTAAATGCTGAGTCATCAAAACCATTCATGGGAAATGATTGGTTTTAATCCATTGCCTGACTCAAGAAACTTTTCTGGGGGGCGGGGAGGGAAGTTTTGAGATAGTTGAAATGACCCATTTTGACATTAAAGGGAAAAGAAACCCCACAAACTTTTGGTTTGTAACAAATGTTTGGTTTGGAATTTTAATGAATCTACACTAGAGAGCCAAACTTTTTGAAAGATTGAAATCCAATTCACAATGTTTTGAAGCGACGAAAAACAAAATGCTGTGGCTGACCTGATCCTGTTTTCTTTCTTCAGCTATTGGCTTGTGAAATTGTCGAGCTTTTGACTTTATCCCGACTGAGCTTTGGAAAATGTGTCAATGTCTCAGAAACTCTTGTGGGATGGAAGACCCATTTCTGCCCCACTCTACCTGACAAGCACTCCTCTGGCCTTTTAACCACCTGTGAGGTAAGCAAACATTAATGCTTTTTTTTTTACATATGTGCAGACAGAAGAACTGGGAGCATTAGTGGCTTGTCAGAATCACATAACAGATCTGTGGCAGAACGGCAGATAGAAACCATAGGTTCTTGCTCCACTCACTAGATAACACTACCATCAGTGGTGAAACAGGACAGGAGAGTCCTGAATTATACTAACCCCTTGCTCTAACCACTGTACCACACTCTCCTGCCGGAGATGAGAATTAAACCGAGTCCCAGCCTTCTGCTCTAACATCCTTCCCCATGCAATGCCTTTTAATTTGCTTCTGGCTAATGTTGGGAGCATGCTAAGAACCATAGCCACCTGGGGAATCCAGCCCAAGACACACTGTGGTCTGCAAGCCCCTGTGAGGCTGCAGGAATGGATTTTGCAGCTACTTTCCCTTCAGCAAGCTCCCCAACTGCTCCCAGCCCTCCCTGAATGGATAAACAAGGCGGCTAATCTGATGCAAGGACAACACCTTAAATGGCCATCCGACCGACTCCTGGAATTCCACTTGCGCCAGTGGCTTCTGGAAGGATCAAAGCCAGGCAGCTCATCAGACGGTCACCTGCCAGCCAGAGACAAGTGCTCTTGTGTTCCTCTAGGGATGCCGTGTGACTCGTGGAGCTTTTTAAATAGAAGGGCTGATCTCACAATGGGTAGAATGTTTCCCTGATCTCATCTGCTAAGGTCAAGGTTCAGAGAGGAAGCAGTCACCACAGACAGCCCCCGTCCCAGACTCTCCCAAGCTCTGGGATCCCCGCACGTGACATCATTTCCCACAATTACAGAGAGCAGACATCTTATGGTTTGAGAGCGGGGGCCCACTTCCCCCTTTTTTTTCCCTTCTTCAATGCAAGCTCACACGGTGGAAACTGACGCAGCCTGGGTCCGAAAGGGGAGAAGACACATGTTTCTGATGAGCACTGTCACATTCAGCACATGAGTGGACAACCGGGACATTGGTATTGGGCCTTGCACGTCTCAGGAGAGAAGGCCTCTCCCCACTGGCTTGAAGCCCCCCTTCCCTAGCCAACTCCCTACCTATCAACCACCTCAAAGTCCTTGCCCGCCCTCAGCATCCTGGTCCCCCTCTGCCCCAGCTGCACCAATTCTCCAGCAATGCCCTAACAAAGCAATGTCCCAGTCAGCCTTGTGCCAAATCTGGGATTCAAGAACCTGTTATACTGTGCACCGGGCCCCACAACGCCCCTTTGCCCCAGTCCAGGCCTGGGGACATCAGTGAGACTCATGCAGTGAGTGAAATTGATGCCAAACCACAGTGACCGCTCCTCGGCTCTGAGCCGTTATCCATCTGAACAAATGTGCCCCTGGGAATGAAGGTGCCACGGGACAGGCTGTGCCAAGGGCACCGTGTCCCTAGTGCCTCAAGTTTCACAGGACAAAGACATGTTCTGCACCAGCCTGTCCCTTCTCAGTCCCCAGGGAGACGTTTCCTTTTACAGGCTGTTCAGAGCAAAGAGGTGTCAGAGCAGCTCTAACGTAGCCTGACTCCAGTTAAGGTCGTGTGGCCCCAGTGGGAATTAGCCCCAAGTCCAGGCCCATGTGAAGCCCTCCCCAGCGCAGGTGGGCAAACATGCTATTGCACCGGTGGAGCTTGAGACCAGGGGAAGCTGCATGGGGACAGGTCATAACTTCCCTTCTTTATGCTAGGATGCAGGCTGGGTTGCAATTGCATAAGTGACTAGCTAGTTTCCAGTGTCGCCAAGGCCTGCCCTGAGGCAGCTCAAGGCACTTCCAAGACATCAGTTAATGCAGTCTCACTGTCCCATGTCAAGGAGGTCTCACTGTCCCATGTCAAGAAAGACCCCTTTTCTTCAGAAGCAGGGAAATTGAGGCACAGAGTAGTGAAAAGGATTTGCCCAAGACCACACAGCGAGTCAGTGGCAGAGTTAGGAAGAGCACCCAGCAGCCCTGATTCCCAGGCCCCTCTTCTGATTGCTAGAAAGTGTTGCTCATGGTCAGCATTTCTCCTCCTCCTTTTGGTGTCCCTGATTTACACCCTTTCTCCCTAATATCCAAGATCTTGAGACCACCCGTTGGCATAAAAATGGACCTTTCTGGGTCATGCCATGGGAAAAAGCAAACAGCAGTGTGAAAGTGACAGGCTGTGAGGGAGACACAGACCCAGACACAGAGCCAAGGCAAGGGGGCCTGGGTCTTTCAAGACCTGGCTACAGAGCCTTGAGGCTCATAGAGTGTAGATACTGTGCTCCCCTGGATGGCCTATCTTCCAGTAGGCAAGCAATGGAACAGGTTTGCTGAGGACTCTAGGAATTGTGAGCCAACGGCACTGGGCGCTGCTGTCAATATAGCACAGCGAACTGCACAGGAGGAATCGTATCACTAGGACCAGGGGTAGGTTTATATGCATCTCCTTTGGCTTGTGGTTTGAGAAGAAAGAGACATAGAAGGAACCTTTCAGCTGAGGTTAGCCCATTTGTCCACCCTGCTCCCCCCGTAATCTATCCCAATACCTGTTAGTGCTGAGTGAATGCGGCACTTGTGGTCTCACTGTTTGCAAAGGCCCCTAACGCCACGCTTTCTGTTTGGGTTGTGGACGTGACGCTTGCCAACCTGGGTCTGTCTGTAAATAAAGGCAATTAATAAAGAAAAGCCTGGGGCAAATTGCCCTGGATTAGCATGTAGGCGGTGGAGGGGATTTCAGCCGTTTATCTGTGGGACTTTGTTCAGACACTGGCTTTCTGGCATGAGTGAAAGTGACTCGGGGCTCACCTTAATCCCAGAGCCTGCCATGCAACCACCACGTGCATTGATCCGATTCCCTTCTCCAGCGAGGGCCATCCCCACCGTCTCTGCATCGAAGAGGCCCAGGAGGGGAAAGCAGGTCAGGATTAGGCCGAGCTGCCCAGGGGACGGCCCAAATGAGCATTCTTCGTCCTTCACTTTGCTCACTTCCCGAAAACTCCATGGCGCTGGATGGCAATGACTGGCTGGAGAAAGAAGCAGGGAAACAGCTGCCTTCCGCACCGGCTTCAACTGTGGCCGTACACCACCTGCCAGATCTATAGTGCTCCTGGAACCCGCCGGCGTAGAGAAGGCGGCTGCCCCAGTCCTGATCTGGTGCTGCTGATGTCCCCACCAGCCAGGCTTTCCTGAGTGGACGGCACCGGGCAATGGGGGGACCCGTGAACGGCATCCGAGTGAGAGCCTCGCAATGCGCCACGGCACAAGCTGAATGGGCTGTGGCCCTGGGATGGTTACCCCCTCCCAGGACAGACAAGTATCTAATGAATGGGGGGAGGGGAAAGACCCACCGTGATCTTTCAAGAACAGGGCAATCCCAATGGGACTGAAAGGGGTAAGACATTGGTGCTGGGCTAGGATTGGGCTCAGGGGTTGTTTTATGGAATCCATGTTGACTTTTCATGGTGAGCCTCTGCCACTGCTGATGTCCAGGAAGGATGGCCCCGTGGGACGCAGGAGCTCTAGGTTTTGATCTGTGGCCTTACTCTCTCTGTTCCACCTTGTCTATAAATTGGGGCAATAGCATTTACCCCTCCTCACAGGGGGGTTGTGAGGATGAATACGGTAGCGTGTGTGAGGGGCTCAGATCCTGCACTAATAGCGGCCCGTAAGTGCCTATGACGTATGGCGCACTCAGCTGTGAATGGGGAAGGGGAATTCTTTACCCACGTCAGGGATTTATTTTCCCAGGGTCCCATGTCAGATAGGCTTTCTTGGGGCATCTCCCGCTATGGGAGCTGCTAGTGCAAACAACTCAGGTAGCTGTGTGTTCTGCAGCTGTTCTCAGAAGGGCAGGCGACACCATGACCACCATGCCGGTCCGTGTTAAAGACCTGCCCCGAAGCGTGTGCAGTTGTAGGCAATTGAAGGCCGGTGGTTGAGATTGGTTTGGGAGACAGTGCTATAACGTCACCCTCTGCTCCTGTTAGCATACACGGGACCAGCCCTGCTTTATAGCGAGGATGCCAAAAATGATTTAATCCTGGTGGAGCACAGAAACCTGCTCAGTATCCACAGTTGAAGCCAGATTTTCCACAGACCTCAGCTCCCATTAAGGCACCTAGATTTTCAGAAGTGCTCTGTCCCCTGCTCTGTGCCCCATTTGGCCAGATTCTCCAAGAAGCAGTCTATTTATTGCCATACCTAAGTGGAAGCTGAGCTCCTCTGCTAATCTGACCCTTCCAGATGGTTTTCAAACCTCTAATAGGGGTGCTCCAAAGAGGAGGGAGCTAGGCTGTTCTCAGCAGTAACAGAGGACAGAACAAGGAGCAATGGTTTCAGGCTGCAGCTGGGGAGGTTGAGGTTGTATATTAGGAAAAACTTTCTCACTAGGAGGGTGGTGAAGCATTGGAATGGGTTACCTAGGGAGGTGGTGGAATCTCCATCTTTGGAGATATTTAAGGTCCAGTTAGACAAACCCCTGGCTGGGATGATTTAGTGGGAGTGGTCCTGCTTTTAGGGGGTTGGACTAGATGACTTTATGAGGTCCCTTCCAGCCCTATGAAAACCCAGGCTAAAAAATGGGGCCAGATTCTCAGCCAGTATAAAGGGGAGGCAGCAGAACTAAATCCAATTTCCACCAGCAGATGGTCTGGCTTGTGATTTTTAAAGATGGTTCTAATACAGTCTGTGATTCCCGAATTTAATTTAAAACCAGGGCAGACTAGGCCAAACTCCCACGCCACATGCAGGTACTGAGATCTGTATTGCGTGTAAAACTGAAGGAATGATGCAAAAATATTTCTGTCAATATTTGCTGGACTAGTCAAAGATGTCTCACTTTGCCTGTGTTTGCACTCTTCTTGGATCCACTTTCTGGTGAGCGGCCCCAGGACAAACAATGGAGAAAGCCAATTTCGTAGCTGGCAGTGCTCCTGTCCTCAGCCAAGCAGGGGGGCAGAAACCAGGCCCATGTGATTTACCCAACCAATTGCTGCTTGAGCAATGAAGCTCGGCTTTGGAATATTCATGATCAAGTGGCAGAGTTATAAAGAAAACTGACACACCGCTCTTCAGATGGATCCGAAGAAAGGGTACGTTTGAGGAAATGCCGATCTGATCATGGATCTCCCTCAAGTGGAGAAAGCAGCTTTACTGGAAGAATCCGACGGTGCCTGGGATTTATTTTCTTCAGCTGTGATCTGAAGGGACGTGCTATATATATCCATTTATACACCCACTCTGCCACAGGGACCCATGTAAAACCAAAACAAAGAAGGAGTTCTGAAGCACTTCTAAGGACTAACACATTCAGAAAGGGTTCCATGTACGCATCGCACAGATATTCTTGGCCCCTGCCCAGCAAACCCCAGGCCCCTCCTGCCACATTGCTCTGCAGGAGGGTTTGCTTGTAAACATCAGTCACTTAGTAACACTCTCATCAGTTGCCTCTGGACCATTATTCTTCCCAGGCTAACCTTAAAATCCCAGCCTTCTCTGCAAGGCACCCACAGACCAGAGGAAATTCCACAGCTCTGATGTGATGTGAAACATGATCCCCCCCACCCCGCCAAGGTCCCAGCTCCCCCACCCCCTACCCAGTCTCTCTCCCTGTGCCATTTCCCAAACCATTTCCCTGCAGCAGCCCCCCTTCCACTTGCCTTTTCTGTTTTAGACATTGTAACCCGATAGGCTGGAAATGCAGCTTCTTTCATCTTCCATTTCCCACATCCTGAGAGTCTGCAGAGAAGGAGCCCACCCAGATAAAGGAATTTCAAGCATGTGGATCCCTCCCCCTCCCAACCCCCCATGCTGCTCCATTCACAAAGCAAATTAGCAATGGTTTTTGCCTTCAAGGGCGACTGCTTCCTCCCCAAATGCACCTACTTCCAAAAAAACCTATGCTAAAAAACCCACAAAAAACTCAAAGCCCTGGACAATGCTGGGGGCTTTTCTCCGACAAGAGGGATGGAATAGCTAAGAGCCAAGCCATGGCAGCAAGTATCTCCAATGGCCGGTGATGGGACACTAGGTGGGGAGGGCTCTGAGTTACTGTAGAGAATTCTTTCCCAGGGGTCTGGCTGGGGGGCCTTGCCCACAGGCTCAGGGTCTAACTGATCCCCATATTTGGGGTTAAGAAGGCATTTTGCCCCCTGGGTCAGATTGGCAGAGACTCTGGGAGGTTTTTGCCTTCTTATGCAACTTCTAGCACATGTCACTTGCAGGTTTAAACTAGTGTAAATGGTGGAATTTCTCTAACTTGAAGTCTGTAAAGGTTTTGAGGACCGCAGCAAAAAAAACAAGGAGTCCTGTGGCACTTTTAAAGACTAACAAATGTATTTCTTGCATGAGAAAATCCTACAAAATCTCATGTGATAAATAAATGTGTTAGTCTTTAAAAGTGCCACAGGACTCCTTGTTTGTTTGGCTGAACTAGACTAACACGGCTCCCCCTTTGGAATTTGAGGACTTCAGTAACTCAGCCAGAGGACAGGGTCTGGTACAGGAGTGGGTGGGCAAGGTTCTGTGGTTTGTGATGTGCAGGAAATCACTGGACCATCTCTTCCGACCTTCCAGGCTAGGAGTCTATGAGAACCTCTTCTGCAGCCTTCACTCCCAGCAGAGCTCTTCAGTTCTTCTCCCCTCCTTTCACAATGGGAAGCCTCCTGGTTCTCATGGATGGGGAAAGGAGCTGTTGTACCCTGAGGCCACCCTTGCGTAAGGCTGGAAGGTAGGTTCTGGGTCCCCTGTTTGTAGGCCAAGTGATAGCAGTGTGGTATCATAACTGGAAAACCTCCAAGTACATTCAAGGTGGGTGCCTGAGAAGTGCTTAATCCTGTGGAAGCTGAGGGAGGGAGAGTGAATCAGGCTGCGAGACCAACATTTTCAGAAGCATCCATTAATTTTGAAGGTCTCCCTCTTTTTCCGGAGCCTAACAGAGACCTACGGCATGTGTCCCAGGCAATAGGAGCTGAGGATACTCAACTTCTCTGACGAGGCCTTAGGTTTCTGAGGTGTGCGTCCCTAACTGTGATGACTTCTTTCTATTGTGATAGCACCACAGGGTCCCAATCATGGCCCAGCCTCCCACTGTGCTTAGCGCGGTACAAAGACAGACACAGAGACAACTCGCGACCCTGTTTCCAAAGAACTTGCCAATCTAAGTAATTAGAGACTCTCTGAAAATGTGTGCGCATACAATTAGCCCTCACGCTAGGGAAATATTAGCCACCTTGCACAGCGGGGCGGATGATGCTAGAAAGGGGAAATTACTTGGTCAGAGTCACAGTGAGGCCCAACCAGAACCAGAAGCAGGCCTTCCACAGGGTGGTGAGGAGCCTGACGTGGGCTGCCTGCAGGATCCGCCGATGGCAGGGAGAGCCTAGAGCCAGGAGCAGGCTGCCCACAAGGTCCTCCAATGGTGGGGGGGGGGGGCTCAGAACCCGGAGCCGCAGGTTGCAGACCCCTGATCTATTCCGACACTGAGTCGCCTTAAGCACTCATGGAGATGGAGTTATTAAGAGGGCAGGAGCAACATTTTAGCATATAGGCTTACAGAGTTACAGCTGCCCTGCGCCAACCGAATCTGTGGCACAGACCCGGCCTCTGTAACGAACCCAGCCACAGTCCTTGTGCTGTCCAGAACATGGCATGTAGTGCAAGCCCCTGCCTGCGACTGCCAGGAAAAGAACATCCCAGTGATTTGTGTGCAGTGACTTGAAACTACAAAGCCCAGCTCTGCCTCCAACCATTTTCACCTATTTGCTAATAGAAATGGCAAAATTTCGAAGGCTCTAAAGAGCGGGAGAGAGAGGAAAGAATAATGTACAGAGAGAAAGGGACACTGCAGCTCCAAAGGCCCAGCGCAACAATCCAGGATAAAGGGCAATTAGACCTATTATCATGCAAGGCAGCCCTGGTTAGACTGGAATGCAGCTGAAGAGACTGCAAGCGGGATGGCTTGTTTGCAGGGCTGGGGACTGATGCTTTGATGTCTGCGCGGTGCTTGGCCAGACCACAAAGAGAAAAAAAAAAACAAACGTTGCAACTGCACACTGTGCAATCCCGGGCCGACGCACCGCGCTGCAGACACAATGTGGCGCGAGCCGGCTGCAGGATCCCGGGGAAGCCTGCAGCCACGCCCAGCTCTCCGGCTGTAAAGCTTGGCTCTGCCAGTCTGCTGCGAGACATGGGAGCGCTGCTCAGACAGCGGGACCAAATCCAGCCCTGGTGTAAAGCGGCGCGCGTGCCAGGGGAGCCACAGCCGCTTACCCCAGGGCTGAATTTGGCCTGGAGAGGGCGAGGAAGATCCAGACAGGGGACCACCCTTGATTTAGGGGATTCCTCTTGGCATGCCAGGGATGCAAAGCCCAGAGAAGCCTCCCCAGCCTGCTGCGCCCTGGTTGGAGCCTGGGTGTCACACACTGCAATAACAAACAGATGCTGCTGGTGTGAGAGGCTGGCAGGCGCCATCCTCCTCTGCAGCATCCCTGCAGAATTTGGGGGTGAGGGGTGGATCAGCCAGAAAAGTAGGTTCCTCCACCAGGGAAGGGCACACCGGGGAGTGAGCAGGGGTGTAGGTGTTTATTGCCTGCACATCTGCCCCATCCTGAGTGCTTGGAGCAGGGAAGCCTGGGCTGCAATCCAGGCAACCTTAAATACAAACATCAACACCTTGGTTTCTGCAGAATGGGGTTTTTCACACATCGTTTGGTCCATTTTGGGAGACAGAGCTACCGTAGGGTGACTGGCGGCCTGATTTTATAGGGACAGTCCCAATATTCGGGGCTTTTTCTTATATAGTCACCTATTACCCCCACCTCCTGTTCCGATTTTTCACACTTGCTATCTGGTCATCCTAGATTGAGGGAGAAGAGTGAAAGATAAACTTGAGCCATCAGCAATAAACTGACCTGAAAATAATTGGATGCACCTCTGGCCTTCCCAGGCTGACTCTGACCTGGAGCCTTTCCCAGATCACCTGTTTAAACCCAGCACAAGTCGGTAGGACTAGAAGGCTGTCACTGTGTCATAACTGTTCAGCGGACTCTGAAATAAATTGAGCCAGTCCACTTCCTAAGTCTTGTCTACGTTCGGGAGGTTCCCCCAGATTCAGTCACTGGTGCACCATTAGGGTAGTTGAAATGGTACCATCCCGTAGCATAGATAGACAAAGCTGCTGCGAGACATCGTTTACCACTCTGCCACTTGCAAGCAAGCGTGAAGTCCACTAGCAGCTGACACAAATGGTTGGACTTGGGGCATATCTAAGTAAACAAGACTCTAGAGTGATTGGGCCAGATCCTCTCTGCTGTAAATTGCCTTGGTTCCACTGAAATCAGAGGGGTTGGGTTGATTTTGACCAGCTGAGGCTTTGGCCCTAAGCGTCCTTGTAACACAAAACCCTGTTTTAACAGAGATGCTTCTACATCCTCCTCTGCCTTTTTTTAGAGGAAGTCCCTTCATGTCAGAATCAAGGCAGGAAAGTTTGCCCTCTTGCTCCGACCAATATCTCTGTTTGTAAACAGAGAACGGCACGTCTGTTTCTAGACCAGTCACTTTACTACCTTTCATCATCACTGTAAGGAATTCAATAATTAGTTAGGGCCAGATTGTGGGTGCTTCCTCACAGGAGTAATCCCACTGCCTTGCGGAAAACTACTTGTGGGCGTGAGTAGTAAGAGACACGGTGTTGTTGTAGTTTTGGGTTTTGGTTTTTTGCAGCCTTGCCATCACTCAAGAAAAGGCTGAACAGATTTTCCTCAAACTTTCCAACAAGTATTTCACCTTTGGCCAGAGACCAAGATAGAAAATTTCAGCTCCACAGGAAGAGGTTTCAGAAAGTTCTGAGTAAGTCAAAAACAGAAACCCTGTTGCAGCCTGGATTCTGGTGCTCAGTACTTAGCAAACAGTATAAGGTGAGGAAGTGTTGTATGGATTCATCTCTAATGAACAAAACACATTTATCCCGCTGCTCACTGTCATGCCGTATAGCTCGATTCCATCTGAGTATGTGTCATAGCTTGTATTTATATCTTCCTGGAGTTGGGGGTGTCTCTTTTATCGTAATGCCTACCAAAAAACCCTCCACAACGGATAGGCAGCAGAGACGCTGAGATCACTGTCTGGCATGCTGACCAATAATACTTCATTGTTTCCTTGGGCTCCCCAGGCTGTCTGTCTTAATTTTTAGGCTTTTGGGATGGGGGACAATCTTTTTTACTGTGTTTGTACAGCACCGAGCACAGTGAGGTTCTGGTTCGTGACCCGCACTACAATAACATAAATAATTATAATAATATGTGACTCTTTTGTTATTGCTTGTTTGTCCACTTGTAGAAATGATAGGAACGTTTGCTTCCATCTTTGTATATGGCAACATACTTAGCTGAGATGCTCAGTTTTAGGAAGGTATTTAATCTCAACTCAAAAACACCCATTGGAATTGCTCCCGGAACGTACAATCTGCCTCTAAGGACAACTACAGAGACTAAGATGGAAACTCTTTTCAACTGTCCTATTCTGTGTACTTTTTGAAAATCAGTTATAGAGTTTTGTTTTGACTCAGCCAGCAGCCTGAGCAGCTGGGTGTTTTTTTAAATAATAAAAGAAAACAAGGCTCATCAGAATTTCCAGTAAAACCCATTAGATTAAAGCAATTCATTTCTCAAGTATGTCTGGGCCCTGAGATCTGGTCTGCTCAAGAAAAAGAGTCCAGATGGGCTTCATCTGTAGTAATTTAGCTCCCAGTGGCAGAAACTCCTTGCTCTAAATGTTAATAGAGTGAGTAATCAGAAACCTACATCCAGTAAATTATTTATCTTATCTCTGGAACTCAGCAAAGCATCTCAGCCAGCGACTTCTGTGGAAAGAGTCTGTTGGTCAAGAACTCCCAGCTGGAATCTCCACTTTTACTAGAAAAGGGAAAAGTACAGACACCGGGTTTGCCTGTGTGGGTCAGGAAGCAATGATGTAATTGCAATAATACCCTAAGCCAATCAAAACTGACTTCATCAAGGCGGTAAAACAAGTCTGGCTTGTGTTGATGATGCCAGCCTTGACAGGCACTATGGGTGGGATGCAACATGGGGCTTAGGCATTGTGAGCATCATAGTGCCTAGAAAATCCAGGAATGCTGAGATCTACATAACCGAGTTTGGTATCTAGATGTCCTGGACAATGAATGGGGAGAGATAGGTGCCTTAGATGTGATCCACACAAAAAAAAAAGCATGCTAGGTATGGAGCTGCTTGAGTGACATGGCCACAGGAGGTAATGCCTATCTTCTAATTGTGCATGGGGGAAACCCAGGTTCAGTTCTCCCCTTTCCAGTAAAGGATTTGACCAGAAGTTACCCAGCTAACTACTGAGCTAGGGGATATTCTGATATGGGGTGCTCCCTCACTTCCTCCTGCTTAAGATGTTCCTCTCTGACTATATAATGGAAGAGTGACTGGACCCACGGTCTTCCAGGTGTGTGCCCCAGCCACTGGGTTACAAAGTTTTTTTCTCTCCTGTTCTTCCCCTTCTCCCCCAATTACTATTTAAGCATTTACCAGGGGAACTCTTATACATTATTGACCCATTGCTGATACGTTACTGACCCATTTTCTTTATTCACCATTACTTTAGTGCTCTATCTGACACTATCCTTTTGGAAAGGTTTGAACAAGACAATAATGTTGCTGGCTTTTTCCTCACCTGATATCACTCTGTTTGGTCTGGTAGCTGCTCCATTGCAAGATTATTCCTTTGTGGAGATGCTCAAAGCTCTGTTCTCATCTACCTTCTCATTTCCGTCTACTGCCCACCATTGTTTCAAGATATTATTTTTATGGCACTACCATTCCTGGTTCTTATACCTTTAAATTTTACACCAACTCCTCTATCCACTTTCTCTCTCCATCCTAATTTCTTTTAGCTGTAAATAGAGAAATTCTAAGTAGCGGTTCCCCAGAGCAAATGTAACATGAACTTCGTGTACGTCGAGAGTAGTTCTGAGCTCTGTATACAATGACTAAATTATGTTGATGCGGCCACTGTAGCATTTTTTAATTTCTTGAGTATTTTATGTACAAACTTCAACCACAATGTTGTCTCATCGTCTTTTTTGCTTTAAAAAAAAGAGAGAGAGAGAGACAACAGTAAGAGGATACTGAAGAGTAAGAAGATATCAAGCTAAAGGCATTGTGTGAAATGGCGTGGGTTTCAAAACAGCCAAACAGAATTCCCCAGGGACTGAGAAAAATTATAAATTTCACCCAAAAGCAAATTCTGTTCTCCTTTTTCGACTTGCTCACCAGCACTGGGGCCCTTCTAGTGCTAAGAACAGCTGGAACAGAGAGATGCTTTTATAAATTCACCAGCTGTTCTCAAAGCCAGAGGATGGTGTCCTTCTCCCAGTTTTACAGATGGGAAAACTGAGGCACAGAGAGGAACTATGATTTGCCTAAAGTCACTCAGCAGGCAAGATGTAGAGTCAAGATTTGAACCTTGGTTAGTGTAGAGGCTAATCCAATATTCTAGCCATTAGGCAACATGGACCTCCTTCCTTTATAAGCCACATCTATTTCATCAATATTCTCTTCTGCTATTTATACCTCTGGCATTAGGGTTCAAGGCAGAAAGGCAGGTGGGCAAGAGCCACTATACTGGCTTATCCCATCCAAAGATACTCCCTGCTAAAGAAAAATTCCCAGATAGCTGGTTAAATTGGCTTCCTAGCCAATTGTTTCAGAGCTGTACAGAGCAGCCAGAATAGTGGGTCAAAATCTGGACCATAATGCTTTGAGTTATACACTGGAATCGTCATACTGCATACAAGTTTAAAAGAACTGTAAGTGTGGACAAGAACTTAATTCAAAGGGCAGTCTCCACTGCCTTGCTTGTCCAGTCATTTACACCCATATACTTAGAGCATATACTACATGAATAGAGAATTCTGGATTAATAACACCCACTTGGCACAGTTGTAACTACGCAAAGTGTAAGGCAAGAAAACAGGTTTAACGTCCTATTTGTTTTCTACCATTCTTTTGCAGTTATCTCACAGGATGGAATTCAATTAGTTTCACTTATGTTTATAGTCAGTTTCACTTTCAGATTGCTGACCTTTGATTTGCAAGCACTGCTGGGAAGTGTTTGTTTGTTTGTTTGAATTATAGCTATTCCTGTCTGAACTAGTTTCAAATGCAAAATATTGCAGAGTGATTTTTGTTGGTTTTAGATTTTGTAAAAGTTTGTTTGTCCAAAATGAAAATTTGGGGACCGGACTAAATTTAAATTGATGGTATTTAAAGGTTGTATTTGTACTTCTGTGACTTAACATATACATAACTGTACACAGCTCCCCTTCAGAGTCGTCTGAGAGAATGTGAGTGACATTTTTTTCAAAAGTACGCTCATTGAATATGCTGCGAAAAGTTTTACCTGCATGAGTGTGAGATGTTATACAATGCCTTAAAGCAGTCGAATGGAGTGGGTTCCATGTTGCAACATGTATGGGTCTTATTTTATTTTTACATACACACACAAGATAAAGGGTATGAGGCTGAGCTAATTTTCGCCACTATAAATCAAGAGCAACTCAACGAAACCATGCCAGTTCCAAACTGGTGTGAGGGCAGAATCAGACCCCATTGAGTTTACAATCTACATCAGATGAAATCTGAAAATCCCAGGGTGGATATCAAAGAGCCCATGGCCCAACAGATGGCTTCAAAATCCTCTCCTTCGTCTTTCCTGCCAATGCACCAGGTGACCGCCTGGGTGTGGGAGGGTTATTGTGTGTTTTATGGAAGTGTCTACTCTAGAGGTCCCATTGTGCTAGGCGCTGGACAGGTGCATGCTGAAGCCCTTGCCCGGACAAGGGACAGAGGGTGGGAAGGGAAAGCGAGGTCCAGAACGGGGAATAGCTGTGGTTGGCACATTCAGGATGGAAGATGCTACCCCAGTGGGATTTATTAGGCTGATCCCCACCTGGTGGTGGTGGGAATAGTTTATTTTGGCTTGATTTTCTGCTGCATTGGAGGGGTTTACAGCCCTTCCCACCCTCTGCCCCCCATTTACCCCTCCCAAACTTCCCACCTTCCTCCTTTCCACCTGCTGCCGAGCCCCCACTTTTCCTTGGGCTTCTCCCTCCCCCCAGCCCCCCCTCTCCCCTCCCCCCGCCCCTCCCCCCTCTTGGCGCCTTTTCCTTCCCGCCACGTCTTTAGTCTCCCTGGCCCATTCTGACGGGAGGGGGACGCCGGGGCCGGCGGCTGATTGGCTGCGGCGGGATTGTGGGCGGGGCGGCCCCCCCCCGCGCCTAAGCCCCCCCTAGTGGCTCTCCCGGGCGCCGCCCCGGCTCCCGCCTTGTCCCTCCCCTTACTACTGGCGGCTGCAGCTGGAGCCGGCGCCACACGGGAGCCCGGCAGAGAGCGGAGCAGCCTCGTGGGCTGCTGTGCTCCCCTTCGCGCCCCCCGCCCCTGGCCTCCGCCCCGCCCGGGCCCCACGCCCACCCCCTTGGTTCCGACCCGCTGGCGCCCGGTCTGATTCGGGCGGTGCCGGCCCTGGAGCAGGGGGACGGGGCGGGGATGCTGCTCTCCAAGATCAACTCGCTGGCCCACCTGTGCTCCGGGTCCGGCGGGGACCTGCACCCGGCCAAGCTGCAGCCAGGTGAGGTTCGGCTCGGGGGCGCCCTGAGCTCTTGGCCCGGGAGGGGTTGATGCGGCTCGTGCTGCGGGTCCGGTTCTGATCCCGTCTCTGCCTGCAGGGAAGGACAAGGAGCCCCTGGAGAAGCTGTACCAGGTGGGCCCGCTGCTGGGCAGCGGTGGCTTCGGTTCCGTCTACTCGGGCACCCGCCTATCGGACAGCGCCCCGGTGAGTAGCCCCCGCACGCCGGCTGCTCTGCCCACCCCCGGGGGGAGACCCGGTCCCCACCCTTTCCATCTCCGCTTTGCCCTGGCACAACCACCATCTTGCATCTCTGGCTCGCCTCCCCCTTGCTGTGCCTGCCCCCCTGATTGCCTGGTTCTGTTTGGGTTGCAGGTCGCCATCAAGCACGTGGCCCGGGACCGGATCTCGAACTGGGCAGAGCTGGTAAGTGTCTGGGGCAGGCATCCCTGCCGTCGCTCTGCATTGCACGCTCGGGGCTCTCTAGTTAAGCTTGGAGCCGCTGTGGCCAGCCCCTGGTGAAGATCTCCTTTCTCTCTCTGTGCAGCCTGGCGGGAGCAGAGTGCCCATGGAGATCCTGCTTCTCAAGAACGTGGGCTCGGGCTTCCGGGGGGTCATCCGGCTCTTGGACTGGTTTGAGAAGCCGGACGGCTTCGTCTTGGTTTTAGAGCGACCAGATCCCGTGCAAGACCTCTTTGACTTCATCACGGAGCGGGGCGCCCTGGCCGAGGAGCTGGCCCGCAGCTTTTTCCGCCAGGTTCTGGAGGCGGTCCGCCACTGTCACAGCTGTGGAGTATTGCACCGGGATATCAAGGACGAGAACATCTTGATTGACCTGAACAGCGGGGAACTGAAACTGATAGATTTTGGGTCTGGGGCATTACTCAAGGACACAGTGTACACTGATTTTGATGGTGAGTGTCTCTTTCCATCCCCTTCTCTTTTATCTGCGCAGGGAGGAAAGCCAAGGAAATTCCTCTTTGAAATGGGTTGTTCCCTGCCTGTAAATGTTCAGGGACTCCCCGCCAGAGAATGTTTTGTCCCATCCCCGGGCATTGTCAGTTGCTAAATATACTGTTGTGTGAGCTCTAGCTCTGAGACCTTTGGGTTTTTCTCCTTGCCTTGAATCCAAAGAAGCATCTCACAAATGTTTGCCCTTGTGTTTGGTTTGCTGGTGGTAGCTGCCCATGTCACAGGAGCAGGGAGATTTGGAGAGGGGGCATGTGGCAGAAATTAGGTGTGAACTATCACCAATTTCTGGAGTCTCTGTGGGCAGAGAGCGAAGCAAGTTGGGCTCTGGTTCAGCTTTCTCTAGATCCCTCTCTTGTGCAGCATTTCAGCAGGGCTATGGCTGCTTTTCCACCCCCACGGGTGGTGCAAACAGATCTGCCTCTAATGGATGGGGGAAGACTGAGTTAAACCTGTCTGCAGCCATGGCCGCACAGATTTTGGATCCTAACCTAATCTGGCAGTTAGAATGCATGGGAGGGGATTTTTTCCCCCAAGGCTAAAGAGGGCTCTTGCTCAGTGGGTTTTTTTTTCTCCCTGTGAGGCTGAGTGGACTTCAGTGCGGAGAAGGGGGGGGGGGGGGTCAAGAAGCTGCGCTCTCCGCCATCTCGCTAAATAATTCATTTCATTGGAAAGTTGCGTTTTGTCACGGGATGCATGTTGTGAAATAGAATCCGCAGCAGATCTGCTTACAGCCGGGCTCTGCTGCAAAAAGCACCTGAGTCAGATCTTTGGGGAAAGGGAGACCCAGACCCAGGGAGGAACGCTTGACCTCTGGGCGAGTGCAGGGGGGTCATTCCCGGGAAATGCGCAGAGGTGGCTGTGCTGTACATTCAGGCCCCTTGGCAAGGGCGCTGACTGTCAAAAAAACCCCAAAAAACCCAAGCCACTTCAGTGTAGGGCCGTTGAGATTCAAAAACAAGAAAATCCCTGGCTGCTCTTGAGGGTTTGTTTTGCTGCTGCCTTTCCCAGTGGCGTGGGGCCTCCTCGCTGCATTTTTTGTTTTTAATTTAACGGTTAATGACAAGGGATGGGTTTGCCCCGCCCACCCACCTTGGCTTCCGAAGGATTTCCAAAGCCGGTGTTGCCCCCTGGTGGGGCACCGGGTTTCTTTTTACAACCCAAAGTTTGTAAACAAGAGTCACGTGGCCAGAGAAAGCGGACTAACAGCTCTGACCTCAGTCTCCTCTTCCTGCCAGAATGGATGAGATCAAATATAACAAAGGCAAAGGGCGTCAGCATCTGTAGAGGCCACAAGCGGGGTGGAATGTGAGTCCCAGGCGTAATTATCCCATGCAAGATTGTATTAACTGCTTGCATGCCTGGGCGAACCACTCCCTTGATGTTGTACAACAAACCTTTGTCCACAGCCTGAGAGCAGTCTGATTGTGAACTTGTCTGACTTTTTTGGTGTAGAGTAGACTACTAGAAACTCATCAACGAATCTGCCTGTCTTGGGGGTTAAATCAGGAACTTCTTTTATGGAGAAAGGATTGTAAAGTACTCAGGGTTCTTTATAGATAAGGCATTGATTGGCCTCTCCCCAAATGTTCCCTGTGTGCAAGGTGGCTGTGGATTGAAATGTCTGCAAACCACCTCACTCTGCCTCAGTGGGAAGAAATGGTTAAATTGAAAGAAATCCAGTTGCGATATCAGTGACCTTAAGAAACCCTGTCACTTATTATGGGTTGTATTGCAACTGGAAAACATGTTTACTTGCACTTTGTTTGGTTCTGCTTCACTTGTAGTCTATGCCCTAGAGGAACCATCCGCAGTGTCAGGAACTGCAGTGCTTGAAGTCCCATTCAAATTGTGGTGAAAGTTAAACAATATTAAGATATCGCATCCTAAGTTTGGGGCTGAAATACCCTGATTTGGTCTCTTAAAACCACTCTAATAATCCCAGAAAAAAATAACGGCTTGCTCTGATTTCTTCTGCGCAGAGTAAAAGATGATATATTTTTGCTAATGGTGATCCTTTAATCTTCTCTATAGGGACCAGGGTTTACAGCCCCCCGGAATGGATCCGCTATCACAGGTACCACGGCAGGTCGGCAGCAGTCTGGTCCCTGGGGGTCCTGCTGTATGACATGGTCTGTGGGGATATCCCCTTTGAACACGATGAGGATATTGTTAGGGGCCAGGTCTACTTCCGGCAGAGGGTCTCTCCAGGTGAGCGCTCTACTTTGTTATGTGAGAGTCAGGCAAACAACTGCTTAGCCTGAATGCGTCGCTGACAAAGGGATAATCGGATGCCATAGATGTACAGCAGTCAGTGAGCCATACAAAGCATGCATCAAACGATCTAGTGGCCCTTTCTTGTCTTCAACTCTCTGGTTCAGTGAGACGTTCAGTGTTATTGAATCCCAGCAAAGTGCTGGAGCGCCTACTGTCTCCTTCACAGCTCATTGTTGTCATTCACTTGAGCACATGACTTTTTTGCCACTTGCTGGGGTGTTTAGCGTGGCCACTGGGGCTGGCTGTTGAAACAGTCTTCGGAAGGTGGAAATGGCAAAAGATACTGAACTGAATAGCTCTGGGGTCTGATCATCTCCCCAGTGACGGGGAAGTCGGGTTGGTTTTTGCTGTTAGCGTGCATGGGGAGGGTGGGGTTGCTCATGGTCTTGTGGCAGCCGGTTCACCCATATGCTGGGGGTGGGGGGTGGGAGTAATTCAGAAACCACACCTACTCACAGCCATGGTAATCTGTTCTGTGAAGGGCAGATGCCAAAATAGGCTTGTAGGCTACAGACAATATTCAGCAGCACTTTCTCACTGACTGCTTGTTTTCTTTCCCCAGAGTGCCAGCACCTCATTAAGTGGTGTCTGGCCTTGAGACCCTCCGACAGGCCGTCTTTTGAAGACATTCTAAATCATTCTTGGATGCAAGACGTCACTTTGCCCCAGAAAACGGCAGAGATCCACTTGCACAGTCTAATTCAGGAGTCTGGCAAATAACAGCCCCTCTTATCCATTGGGTTACCAGAGAAAACTCTCACCGGTGATTGTATTACTCTTACATGGGAACATTCTTCTCTCATTCCAGAACTCTGCTGGTTGGAGGTACCATCCCTCCCAGGTAGACTGGATGTGAACGTGTAGGTCCTGCCTTACTTGATGTCTTGCCAGTAGACTTTTTGACCTCTTATGGGCACACCCGTGAGTGTCCCTGACCTGCTGAATCCTGTAATATGAACTGAGAAGGACCAGAGAATTAGCAAGAAAGTTTCATTTGGGGAAACTGGCTGTGGAGGGGGAGGGAAGGTACTGATACGAATAGCTGTCTTATTCACTGTGTCACCGTGTTCTGAGTGCCTTCAGTTGCAATCTGGGCTGTGCTGGGGGAAATACTTGAATCTTCCTACACACCGCTGCTTCTCCAAGATTCACCTGGGTTTATTTAATTCCCCTTCTTGAGGAACAGGTCAGAAGCAGCCACGGGTGAAACTGATGCACCCTGGGTAGATGTTTCCGAGGTATGCTGTCTAGCGTGAATTTTTCTTCCTTGGCTGTTTGTTTTGAGTCTCAGAAGCTGAGACATCCTCACAAATGCACAAACAATGCAACTCAATAGAGCTGTAAATGTGTACAGTTATACAGGAGCGAAGCGTGGTGTACAGAGCATTGTAGTTTACAATGGTAACATTTTTACTTTTTGGTTTGTTTTTTAACTTATTTTCAGAGGTTCGTTTTTGTTTTGTTTTTAAAGGAAAATGTCCTAACCTGTAGGGTAACTTATTTATTTTATTTATGAATCATATGGGTTCTGAGCCCATGCCTGGCTTCCATAGCGGCTGATCTGGTTTCCAGTTGGGGTCCCTAGCCCCAGACTGCACTGCTGGCTTAGAATGCTCTGTTAATGTCTCACTGCTCTGTGGAGTGGCTGACCGCTTCCCAGCTGTCTGTAAATAGTTCCAGCTGTTGGTGTTCCTCTTCCACGAGTGTTCAGTTTTTTGTTAAAGGAGTTTCCACGGGTATTGGTCTGGGGCAAGGTGGCATCATGTGCGCACATGTACATCGCATTCTTCCTGCTGAGCTGTTGGGGAAGGTACCCTGGACTTCGAACACTGTCAAGCCTGTATATGTAATCTGTGTGTAGTCTGCTGGGTTTGTTAAAAGTTAATGTTGTACAGGGGAATTCAGAAATCCTATTTTTTTTATACATGCGGTTTTAAATAAAAATGAATCACTTGATTTGATCTGAGACCTCTTCTCTTTTGGGTGGAATATAGCTCACGATTTCACCATGAAGTGGAGCTGTCTAAAACCAAAGCAAGCAGCTTTCCAGGCAGGAGATGAGTAAGCTACAGCCTATGCTAAAGCTAGAGATAGCAGCCCAAACCACAAAACTTGCATCCACATGTCCTCAGAGCCGAATGACTCAGATGTAGCATTTTAGTTCAGCCCGTTAAAGGGGCCAGCTGTTTAGCGATGGATCTGTACTGTCCTGTTGCTGGCCATGTGGGGCAGCTATCTTCACTGAACTGTGGGATTAGAGGTATACGGCTGCAGCACCAAGGATCTTGTCCCCTCTACGGTTTCCATTCACGTAAGGGCCTTTGTGCCTCTAGTGCGGTGTGTGAACCAAGCAGGGAAAGTGCTTTTGTTGATGCAATATGTTACAAGGCACGTGGCACACAGGCTCCTGACCAGCATGGTCAGGGAACGGCTTGTGTTTCAGTAACACAGATCCTATGTGTCGGGCCTAAGAGGCACTAACGCTTCACATCTCTGAAAGGGTTGTCAAGTGCTGTTGCCATCTACAGATGGGCTGGGGCTGCTGTGCCTGGGTTAAAAGAACTCGGTCATTTCCCCATATGACCATGTGCAGCTTCTTCTTTAGACTAAAGCACCCACAGTCACAGGCGACTGCCTCTGAGTAGAAGTGCAGGGCTGAATCTACTAGCAAACTTTAAACCTCTGCATCCCCGGCTGGAGGCAGGATTGGTCCCTTTACTGTTAACGTTGCAGCGTGTCTGTGCCTGCCGGTTGAATGGGAGAGCATGCTCTACCGAGCTGTAATACTCATTTCGTTGCCTAAACCTACACTGGTGGTTAAAGTGTGAGGTTGTCGAACAGTAAGAAATGCCTCTGCTTATTAATAGTTTCTGTATTTCTGGTCCCTCGCCTTGCCCCCTGCTTCTCTCTGGAAAGAGACTTGAAGACTTCATTGCATGCTTCCTCATCTGAACTGCAGCCAGGGTGGATGTTGGCTTTTCCAGCTGCACCATGTGAGATTTAGGATGAAACACAGGTGCATGAGTGCAAGAAGTGTTTGCACAGTGCTTGTCTTTTTTTTAAAACCCGTTGGCTATAATATCCTGGGGACATCTTACCCTCTGTGTGCAGCACCACACTCCCCCGTTTGCTGGACAGCAAGGTGCCTACCGCCATGGGAGTTCTGGCATTGCCTCACTACTTCTAACTAGGAGGCATGAGCAGCCGGATAGACGGATCGTATTCCTACACCACTCGCTGTGTGCCTGGAGCCAGTGACTTCATGCTCCATACCTCTATTAAGAGCTCCCTTTGGGTAGTCCTTACGGGTCTTGGTGAGGAAAAGTGTGAATTAGTTTAGTGGGTGGGCTGAACGAGAAAGCTCAGCTCCACAAGTCATTTAAGGTCGGGGCTACGTGGTTTACATTAACCTCAGGCTCCGCTGCTGAACCAAAACGATTTTTAGAGCTCCTCGTTTCGAGGAAGTACATCGAACAACTGTAGCAGCAAATTATTCTCTCAGCGAGTGAAATTTAGCTGTATGCAGTTAAAATATCACAGTAACCTGCTCCCCACTGAGTGGGGCTCTCCCTCCTTCCCATAAACGCCGCTCAACTGCTGCTCTGCTTCTTAGAAATCTCGCCACAGAAAGGTCAAGATCAGAGTGTCGGTCCCCACAGGGACTGATGCAATGAGAGTTACTTTGCTTCCTGCCGCAGCTGGTGCCTGTCCAGCCCGCTCAGATCAGCGGGAGGGAAAGCCTGCAGTCCTGTTACCCCAAAATCTTACTTGGGCTGCTGGGGGGGAATGTGCCCAGGGTAGTGCAGACAACATCGACAGACCACCGCGATGCACCAAAACCCTTCAGCACCATGTGTGCTACCAGCAGGATCAAAGAAAGGTTCCTGTGCTTTATTAGAGAGGCTCTATCCTCGCTCCCGATGGCTATTGCCTGCAAAGGGCAACTGAGCTCCACTTCCTATATTGTCCCACAGGGGGCGCTGCCCAAAAGTGAGTGCTTGCCAGGAAGCGATGTAAATAAATTTGTGGCAGCCTATGTCCTATACAGAGGAGATGCTGCGGTAACATCAGTAGCGTGAGGCGGTATTTGTTTACTCGTACATGGCAACCGTGCGTCACTGGATGCCAAGATCTGTACTACAAATCTTGCTGGATGCCCTTATTGGCAAAAGGTCCCCGCCAGCTATAGCCTCTTTCCCATTGGACAGGGAGTGACCACAGGTGATCGGAGTAGCCCAAAAAGGGGGCAGTGCTGATTGAGGGTTGGTCTGAATCAGCAGTCTTTGCTGCAGGGTTCTTGGTACTCCAATCACAATTTACAGCTGTCCCGAGTGCCTAAATCCCCTTTGAAAATGAGAGCTTGACTCTGAAATCAGTTAAGCGTTGCAACGCTGGCCACCACACCTTTAAAAATCTGGGCTTTAGCATTTACCGCCAGCCTTCTCACGGATCAGTCTACAAGTGCCTTGTGAATATATTGCACATTGGAATCTTTCCATTTTACAGGTGGGAAAACTGAGGCAGAGAGTGTGCCATGACTGGCTCAAGATGAACTGGTGGCAGAGCTGGGGATAGACCCAGTTCACATGACTTCCTGTTCCCATGCCCTGTGACTCCCTGATGCAAAATAAAAGTCTGGGAAGAACAAAACACAAATATAAATAACAGGCTTTTCAGGTTTATTTGGGTCTTGAACCCACACAGCCTGGAACATGAATAACAGCAGAGAAACAATGAATTGCACAGCAGAGAAAGGAGACTACAGAGGTAATGATCTCATAGCTCCAGCAGCAGGAAATATAGGTTAATGGGACCCAACGTAGTGTGCCAATTCCTCCCCTCACACCAGTTTCCTACCAGTAGAGCCCAACCTAAACCTGGGCGGTTCTGACACAGTCCTAGAGATGCGCCTGACCCTGAGCGACAGCTGACCTTGACCTTTGCTTTCAATAATCAGCAGGGCGTATGTGACAATGAAAGCGAGCCAGAAGCAATCCATGGGGATCCTGGTGGCCAGCCCGAACCACTCCAGTGGGCTGAGGGAAAACCAGGCTTCTTTGGAGACCTGGTAAGACAGGGCCACGATAAGGCAGTTAGCCAGATCATAGAAGGTGAGCCATGCAATGTAGATGAGCATCCCCAGATATTGCCGCTTATAGATTGAATAGAGGAGGAGGACACATAGCGGGTAGGTCATGATGGCCAGAGCGATGGCTGTATAGTAGTAATATGGTAGCATCTTCCCCATGATGGTCATGTTCTTGAAGGGCTTGATTTGCTCTGCAACAGCCATTGCTCGTTCTAAGTGGCCAACCTCAAAGATAAGGTACATGTTAGTCATTAGGATCATGTAGACAGCAGCTACAGTGGCCCCGGCCTTGGGGGTCATGCCACAGAACCCCCCTGGGCACAAGATGATCATCATGTTTTCTCCACAGGCAACTTCACTGGCCAAGGAAACCGAAGGTGGCTCACAGAGCAGAAAGGCGGAATAGGAAAAACGTCGGGGCTTGTGGTAGGGACGAAGTCCAGTGAACTTGAGCCTGTGGTGGAAAAGAAAAGGATTAGGCCCAAATATTGGGGGGGGGGGGGCTGTGCATAATTTGGACTGTCTAATGAGGAGAGTTGATCAGTGCATGGAATAATATATTTACAAAGGGCTTGGGTGTGTGCCTTGCCCATGTACACACAGAGTAACCCCACCGCACCAAGACTCCGAAACCAAATGTGGTTAGGTCCCTTGTGATCCTTTGTGCTTTTCACCGAGTTCTTCATCCTCCAACCCCAGAGTGCAGAGAAGGACTCCTAGCCCCCATAACCAAGGGCAGGCTGCACTCCTAAACGCCTGCACTGAGAGGGAACCTTTAAAGGGGGCCACCCTCAATCTCCTTCTAGAGACAGGGAAGGACTGGTTCCTGTTGCACTGATTTTAATGTTGGTGAGATTAAATTTAATTGTATTTACTGATTAATTAATGACGTTAGGGTGCCTACGGTCTTGGACAGACCTTTATTATTTTAATCTTAATAAAACAGTCTACCAGTCTTACAGCTGTTGTCCTCAGTGAAGCCAAGTGGATAGAGCATGTAGGGGAGGTAAGCTAGGTTCACTTCCCACCTCTAGCACTGACCTCTCGGTGCCTCGGTTTTGCTGTCTGTAAAATGATACTGTGACCTCCTTTGTCGAGTGCTTTGAGAACTACGGACGAAACATACGAGAAAAGAGTGAGGTTTTTATTATTATTAAAATCATTAAGTATATGCCGAAGCAATTATTTGTTGCAATGTAACCACTCACCTCTAGATTTCAATCCCGGGCACCGACCATCAGGCCTCTTGAGCTAGCGAGATACTGACACAGACCATTTAAAAAAACAAACCAACCAACATCGAAAAATGAAATCGATTAAAATAAAAGATGTGACGCCAAGCCTGCCAGCTGACTCCTGAGCAGGGGCTGTGTACCCACAACTCTCATGGAAATTCACAGACCATGTTTTCCAATGAGCTCAGAGCCAGATTTGCCTGCAATCTGGGCCAGGTTTACCAAATTAGCTCATTCCTCAGCAGCTCCCAGTGTGGCCCTATGGCCAGATTTTCAAGAGCTGAGCACCCATCCAGAAATCTGGCCCTTATTTAGGTGTCTAAATGAGAGCTGAGCTCTGTGGAAAAATCTAGCCCTGTTTGTGGGTTTCCTTCTGAGAATTCTGGGCTATGATGCCAAGCAAGTCCACTGAAATCAAAGGGCCAAATCCTGAATCAAGAAAAATCCCATCATTGGCAATGGAAGTTTGTTTGAATAGGGAGCTCGGGAAGTAGCCTTTTATAGTTCGTCTCCATCTTTCATTCCCAGCAACATTTACTGCCTTTCAATCAAGTAGCCTTTCTCCAATGGCAGGCGGTGTCAGATGCTTCAGTGGAGGATGCAAAAATCCCACAGAAGGTAAAAAAGGGATAACCTAACAACAGTTAGAACATACCCATGGCCTAACAGAAGGCACCTGGCTCAGATATTGGCAGAAATCAAATTATCTACCTGCCCAGAGCCAGCAAAAGTTGGCTGCTCCCCCCCCACTGGAGGCCAGCACCTAGGACGAGGGATTGGGAGAGGACTTCGCTCCATGGACAAGAAATCATTACTGTCTCCTTGGTCTGTTCTGCTAATGAAAATCCCTGTGAAGCGATTTCTGACCCCACATGGGACAGGGATGCATTAGTGCCAACCCTACAGCCTACGCGTCATCCCTTAAAAGCCTCTAATAAAAAGAATTGAGGCTCCATCACACAAACTCTTAAACGGGTGCAAAGTTATGCACCTGCTCAACTGTTTTCAGGACCAGGGCCTTAGACTGTAGGTTCATTGGGTCAAGAACTGCAGTGTTATCAATGCTGATAATTTCATTGTGAGCCTTGAGATATTTGGTCCCAACTTCTGGATATTCAGTCCCAACTTCTGGAAGCATCTGATATGGAAAGAATGTCAACTTCCATTAAAAAATAAAAATCTAGCCCCATGGCTAAAAATCTAGCCCCCAAGAAAATCCAGAAAACATTACCTGAGTGCCCCCTATAGGCTAGAAAGAGAAGAAAAGGAACCCATGTTTATTAATTTTTAAAAGCTCATGCTTTTTTAAGCCAATCTCAAAAATTGTTGGGGCCTTACTCTTGATTTTTTAACACTTAGGATTGGCCATGCTGGAACTTTCGACATGTTCTGTGCAGCACCCAGCACATCATATGGAATAAACAACCCAGATTTAAAATAACCTGAACACACGGGAAAAAATCAGTTGAATTTTTAAAGTTCTCAATTACTCTGCCTGACGGCATATGTTTCCAAGTCATGCAGCTGGAATCCTGAAACTAGCCTTGTCAGTTTCACTTTCCACCACAGTACCTGAGTCTCAAGCTGTAATGTTTGGGTGGCAAACCCCACAGAGGAACTGTTAACAGCCACAACTTAAAAAAACCCAAAAAACTATCAAAGATAGATTGGTAAATTCCCATTTCTTCCCGCCCCCACATGAAACAAAATAATAAATTTGGGCTCCAGCCTAGGTGCTGTAGGTGGGTTTCCAAAGGGGCCCAAATAAATGGGAACATATTAATTAATTTGTGTTTTTGCAACCCTTCTGCCAAAGAGCTCTCCAGGTATGTTATGAGCACACCTACAGGCCCCAGCCAATACCCCGTATGGACTCTATTATTATTTGTATTGTGTGATCAAGGCCCCACTGTGCTAGGTGATGTACATATTATATATATATATGTATATATGCATAACAGACAATCCCTACCCCAGAGAGTTTACAATCGCAATAGATGGGACAGCAACGAGCAGGAGAGCAGATGGGTACAATTATCCCCATATTACCCATGAGGAACAGATTGAGTGACGTGCCCAAAGTCATTTTTTGACAAGGGAGTTATTCACCTTTAGGACCGATCTCACAGGAAAGATGAGCTCTTTGTGGTGCCCACACCATCCAGGGACTGACTGAATATAAGGAGACCTGAGAACATTTTATTTCAGCCTCGTAAATGGCTTCATGGGGCATTTAGGGAAAAATTTAAGTGATGGTACTTTTCCAGGTTGTGATACGTAGTCTCCAATAGGGGATGTCAGAGTAGGATCATATAGATGGGATAATGTCTAGGAAATCTGCTCTCAGTGCTTGCTGAGACAGGACAGTACCTGGGGCAGAAATGAATAAACCCTCCACGTTGCACTGTCTTGGCTTGTTCTCATTTTGTGCTGGAATATTCAGCAATAAGCTCCTTGGGAGCACCCTTTGGTACTGGGTTTGTACAGCACCTAGCACAGTGGGACCCTGATCCTTGGGGGCTCCGGCGATACCAATGATAACTAAGAATCATGAACAGACGTGTTTGCTCACTCATACCAGTGCTCCCTTCGCTCTGGGACTGGGTCTCATCAACTTCAGATCAGCATCCCTCTAAATGCGAACTCTGGGCCAGCCCTGAGCCACTCTTGAGTCGTGCTGTGCCAGTCTCCTCGCCTTACACTGCTTGTAGACCAGAAACCCGCTTCACTTCACAATCTGGATTTGCACACCCAGTTACGCCACACAAGACAAATGGCCCCAATTTCCCTATACACTCTGTTCGTCCTTCCAGATGCCTCCCCAGTCATAGATCCCAGGCCCTGGTGGGAGCCCCTAACCACTCGCACGTTTTTTATTCTGTCCCGTTGCTCCCTACCATGGTTACCCCCAGAACCAGAGTTACCATAAACTTTGTAGTATTCCCTCCCTGTTCTGTGCTAAGTAATTATGGCTCTGGGCCAGAGGTGAATGCCTTCATTGTTCAGTGTGGGCTTGGACTTGAGGGCTGGAGCCGTCTCTAGCACTTCCCGTTCTTTTAATGAGGGCTTCCTGCCTTCCCTCTTGTTTCGCTTCGGCCAGTGGCTGGCTTCCCCCATTTGGGAAGGGCCTGATAGAGCAGTTTAAACTCACTAGCCAGTCTCCATAGGGCCTTGGTTTCTCTTCTGAGGCTGCTGACCAGGTGGCCTGAGTTACTGCGGGGTTTTTGTGTGCGGTAGATGCCTGCCCACTGTGCATGGGGCTGAACCCCACCAAAGTCATGTCACACTGGAATGGGTCCATGGCCTCAGGTGGATCCTGGCTCCCTTTGCCGATTGGTGCCTTTCCTTAGCTAACTGGCCATTTAGTGAGTGAATTACCACGGTTCACCCACTTCCACATCCTGCCTCTTGCCCTATGTTTCTCCTTCTTGCTTGGCTCATGCCTTCCTTTACGTGCACCATTGGTACACGTTGGTGGGCCTCCATTGCTATAGCTTTGGAGTGACATTCGCCCAGGGCCTTGACAACATGCAAGTCCCCAAAATAGGCCGTATGGGCAGGATTTAGGGACAAGCTTTGCACACTGTTGACTGGTCCTGACTTAGGTACCCGAATGAGCTCTTTGGAAAACCAAATCCCAAATGCAGGTGCTGCGCTCTTGAATATCTGCCCTGGGTTTATTTGACAGCCAAGCCCCGTGTGAGCCCTGTGCATTGGGTGCATTTCACTTTCCAGGGGAAAATCAGGCTTTGGGCAGAATAAAGCCTTAAAATAAAGTTTTTCCTCTCCTCCCCTGCTGTGTGGTGGCAGGTGGGGGGTTTAAACCTGCACACCATCTTCCTTTGGGGGGCAGTCGCTGGAATCCTGGCTTATGCCATCAGGGAGGAAGGGAATGTCTTGTAAATAGGGCTGGTTAATCTGCGACATCCCCAAACTTTTTCCCCAAGGAACAAAGCAAGAGGGGCCAATCTGTGAATTCAAACGAAGAAAGCTGAGTTAAAATGCCCAGTGAGAGGGTGCGCTTCCTCTCTCAATCTCCCTATCCTGACAGCTTCATGAGACAGAAGGGCCCTCAATACCCCTGACCCTGCACTAGATAGACACGAAGGACCCATTGTCCATTGACAGACATGTCCACAGATTTGAGGTGGCGCCCTTCCCAGATGCACGGTAAGCAGGTATGATTGGCAGAGACCCTGAGCACCCGCAGCTCCCAGTGGCTTCTGCTGCAGCGGCTTCTGCTGCTTCTCTGAATCAGGCACCAAGTTGACCCTGAGTTGCTGGCCGGTTGAGGAAACATTGACCTTTGGGCTTGCTGTTCCTCAGTTTCCCCTGCTACAAACCAGGAATAGTGATACTGACCTGGCCTATTGCAAGTTGTGAGGTGTAACTCGTTCACATTCAGAAAGGGCTTTTTGGGAGCCTCGGTTGGTACAAAGCATTATGGTCACTTGGTGCGGTGATTGGTGTGAATGGTGTTTGCTATGCATCGTGTGTTCGCTAGCCAGACGGAAGAGAAGCATGCACTTCAGCCAGTTGCAGATTTTGATCATCCTCATGTTAGGGAAGGGGTGATGGTGTGATCTTAAGTCTTTTTCAGCCCGTTATAGAGAGAAGGTCCGTTTAGAAAAGTGAGATGCATGTTGTCAGCAGGGCTAGATGTTGGGAATTTGAGCATGGGTGGGAGTGACTCGTTTGTCACAATGGGGGTATTATGGGGCAGTTGCCTGCACTGGGCGGGAGAGGGTTAAAGAAGGCCTGGGGAGAGGAGCCAATCAGGCTGAGGGGCTACTGGGCCAATCGGGGCCCAAGACCAGGTAGAAAAACTGGCTGCAGCACCAAACTTGGGGCAGTTTTCTTGGGATGGTGAAGAGAGAAGGACCTGGTTGCTCATGGGCTGTGGGAGGTAGAGCTCTGCAGAAGACTGGGCCTTACTGGGAAAGCCCTGAGGAATGGCTCAGACCATTGGGGCTCAGGAGAAGCCTGGGAAGAGGTGAAGAAGGTATGAGGCTTGTGGGGAAGTAGTCTGGGGGACTTTGTCAAATTGGAGGATGAGGTGATGACTGGTGTGAGAAGTATAGTGTCTCTGGGCTGGGGCCTGGAGAAGTGGGTGGGCCTGGCTCCCTTCCTGCCTCCCCTGGACTGCTTGTGAGTAGCTGAGGACCAGGGGGAGCCAGTACAGCCAAATGGCTTGTTGGGACTGAAGCCTTCCCTGGAAGGGGGTACTTGGATGGGAGTGTAGCTAGAGGGCTGGGTTGCTCTGAAAGGATGTAAAGATGCAGAAAGCCCTGGACACTGGGGTGCTACTTGGGCTATTCCCCAGGACCATCACTGAGATGCCTGCCAAGGGGTCTGTGCAAGGGAGTGACTAACTATTGACACAAACTACCAAAGGAATGGGCAGATTTTCCCCTCTTGATATTTTCCAATCAGGTCTAGGTGCCTTTCTGAAAGAGATGTTTTGGCTGACAGCAAGTTATTAGAATTGCTATGGGAGTAGCTCTGGCCTGTAATATAGGGCTGTGGTTTTTAACTGGTAGGCCATGAGCAGGCTTCAGGGGGCTTCTCTGCACAGGAGATGGGGGGTCAGGGAGCAAGCACTGTCTCCACCCCAGCAGGCTGCCCAGCTTGTGGGGCAAGTTTCACACTGAGCAAGGCAAACAAATTATATTTGATGTTTTACTCCTGTACTTTCCCTTTTTTCTGTTCCAGATGTGTGTGCCTCACTAACTGTCCATTGAACACACCTTGGGACTACCTGGCTCTGGTGAAAACCACTTGTGATGGCACAGGTGGGCTGTGGTGTTTTTAATAGCCTAAATGACTGGGCAGGGCTCAGAGGGAAAAAGGTTGAGGCTTCCTGCTGTGGAGGAGGTCAGACTAGATGATTGAATGGTCCCCTCTGACCCTAAAATCAATGCAATGCTGAACCTTGAAGGACTCAGAGTATCTGTGCCTCCACTTTGCCCCTGCCTTTGAGGGGCTGATGTCCCTGCAGCTGGGACCCACAGTGCTAACTTTCGATTTTTTTTTTTTTTTTTTTTTTTTTTTTTTTTGCTTGGCTTTACCTTCCTTCCCCCTGCTTGGCTTGATCACAGGAGGAGGAACTGATTCTTGGAGTGTCTCTTTCAATCTTGTTCAGAATAGAAAGTTGGCCTTGGTCTTTGGACTGTTTCCAGCGAGGAGGCTCCTCCTGGAATCTGGAAGTGTGCAAATTCAGCAGAAAAGAGAAGCACTGGGAGGAATGTAACCACAGCAGTGTACCATTGCCCTGGCTTCTTATCAAGTGTGGAATTGCACTGCCCTCTGGTGTTGGCACGTCTCTTTCAGGAGCCAGGTTTTCAGAAGAAATAACCATATTGAGTGCTTGGCTCATGTGAAAATCTAGCCCCAGTGGTGGGTGTGGAGCCTTAGAGAAATCTGATCCCAGGAATCCTTGTCTAATGTTAGACTCCTCCCATCACTTGAATGTTAAGAAAAACATTGGGGCCATTTTCCTTTGCCTCACCCCTTGTGTAAATCATTCATGGCCATGCAAAGAGGGCCAAAAATGCAAGCAACTCAGCCTGGCAGCAAAGTATATGTACTGTGTTTTATCTTGCTTAGCCCTGTATAAGTGACCAGGCATGGCACAGGGCAATGGAGATGCAGAGCCATTCTCTTCTCCAATTGTTATACAAATAATGTTTTGCCCACTTAGCACACCTTCCTTCTGAGGTCCTCACAGGGCTTTAGAGTATTGAATTAATCCTCCCTCCATCTCTAGGAATAGGGCTGTATTAACCCACTTTACAGATGGCAAACTGAGGCAGAGGACTGAATGGTGCCTTACCCGTGATCAGAAGGGAAGTTTTACCTTCAATAAATTGGCTACTAATTAACTGAAGGCAGTGAACGTAATGTCTGCACAGGCTAGTTTAGATGCTCCCCAAATGCATTTTTTTCCAGTACTGCAAATGTTTGTTTGCATCATGTACCAAATGCTTGGGGCAGTGATACGGCGTTCTCAGTGGCCAAATTAGCAATCACCATTACCCAAAAGAGCTAGAGTGGTGTGAATGATGGGGAAATATTTAGTTTATATACAGATCATTCTCAGTGAAAAGTTAACAACTTTAAACAAACTGCTAACTTTACTGGTGAATAATATAGTAAAACCATCCTGATTGGCTAGTTAAATCACACAGTATTTTTGCATTGTGTGCTGAAAAGAGCTGCAAGAGACACAATAAAGAGCCACTTCTGGAACAGGAATCACTGAGTATTGCTGTCCTGGCATGTCCAGAGTGGCCTTACTAAAGATCTTAGTTGCCTCAGTGGACATGGACCAGTGCACAGATGAAGGTTATGACTGAAAACCCTGGAGTCCTAGCTTGCAGCTCTCTGCTTCCACAGCCACACCATCCCTCCTCCTCTACTTAGCGCATGGTAGGAGAAATAAATCTGGGACCAATTTTTCAAAAGTGGTCACCTTGGATTTTGGATCTGATTTTTAGAGGTTCTGAGCAGCCACAAGGGGCTTGTGTATAAAACTTGGTATGGCAGGAGCTTTGGCTTTCTTCAAAGGCACTTAACTTGCGTTTAGCAGTAGCTGTGTGGCTGAGTGCATCTGGAGACCTGGCCACCACCTTAGATGCCTACATGGTAGCTGACTGTCAGTTTTTCAGCACCTAGCGTTCCAAAGTAAATAATGCAACCAGGCCAGAGTGGAAGGTGCCTGGGCAGCATTTGCTTTGGCTTATCCTGACTTAGTGCTTGGCTTTGCAACATGTATGGTCTCCTCACTAACGCAGATTTTAATGCATTTTTAAAGTGTTAGGTTTTGTGGTTCTGAGAGAGGAAAAGAGAACAGGTACAGAAAAAACTCCATTATGTGGAACTAGTTGCTGGACAAAGTTGCTACACCAAGGTCATCAGATGGTCTAGGGGCTAGAACATTAGTCTAAAAATTCGTCCCTGCTCAAGTTTCTGTTAGCTGGCATGCCTGGCAATTGCAGTATCCTCACCAGAGGCAGCTGGGATTAAAATCAGCACCCTAGTGAGATCCATGGGGCTGGCAAGCTTCTGGTGTAGTTTCCCACCAGCAGCTTGTAATGTCATCCCTCCCATGGAGCAGAAAGACTTCTTCCCTTCCTTCAACATCAGGTTCAGCACAAGTGGAATAAAACCCCTGGCTTTTTGCATTGTGCCAATAATAAACGAGCCATGCTCCCAGAGAAGCAGCCACCAAGCCTTCCTCCTCCTAAAAATGAAACCCCAGCAGCCCTGCAGGGGAGGGGAATTCAACACTTTTAGCACAAGTTCACATTAAAAAAAAAAGGGAGCAGGATTTTTTTTAAAGGGGGGGGGGTGCATGGAGCAAAGTGTGTTGGGAGAGGAGTGATTCTGTTGTGTTTTTAGCCTTGTTTTGGAAATGGCAGGAATGGAAAATGCCTTCTGGTTTTTGGTGGATAACTTTGTAGGCTCAGATGTATATTGTGACATTTCTCTTCCTTCCCCACTTCTTAATGGAAAGGTTTGGAGTCCTTAACAAAGATCACCCATGTGTTTCTCAGGCATTTGAGTTCCATAGATTCTACAAGGCAAACTACTCTCTCCAGTCGAGTTCCTGTGTTAAAACCCCCCTGCGCTTCTAATTTGAAATAACAAAGTGGAGTGGGGGAACATCCCTGAGACACACCTCTATCCCAGGTGTTCTGATCCAGGGCCAGCAGATGAAAAGCCAGGACACCTTGCAGTGAAGCATCCTGTAAGCCCAAGATTTGTAGAATTCAACTTGGCAGCCTCTGGGTTCATTAAACTAGGGCTGGAACATCTACTCTTAGCTAATCCCAGGCTAGGAAGTGTTGAACCCTGGGTCTCAACCTGGGGCTTGAGCATTTATATTACATTATGCATGCCTGCCTCCCATCACAACCCAGACTTCCAAGCACCTTCCCAGAAATTCCTCATGATGTGGTGTGCGAAGACTTGCCTGTTCAGAACACTAAGGGATTGTGATCTACTTTTGGTAGAGTCCCAGAGCACCAGTTCAGTGGGGCTGCATCTACACTGCAAAGCAATAGGGCTTGAGCCCTGAGTCCTGGCTTGATGCAAGCTCACACCCTGTGGGATCCTGAAACCATAGGTTCAAACCCAGTCATTTTGACTTGCATATAGGTGGAAAAGGGGTCAGGCATAAGCCCTAGTTCAAAACCTGGGTTTACATTGCAGTCTAGACATACCCATTGTCACTAAGGTGTTTGTGTGAGTGGGGAGGGTATTTTTAGATCTGAGTTTAAGGCCAGTCTGACTACCTCCAAAGTCACACTTACAATCATGTTGGCTAACATCTTCTAACACCATCTTATTTTCTAGCACTGAACACCAGCCCTGAAGGAAGAGGGGCTTTTTCATACTTGTTCTTCTCTCACAGGCTTCTGTGTAAATCAGAATGATGTGAAGTCAGTATAAGTGAAGGGAGATCCAGGCCAAACTTGAAATAAGCATGCTGCCTCAAGCAGGTCTGTACTTAAGAGAATCTGTGGAACTTGCCTCCCTAAAATAGCAGGTGATACTGGATAGCTTTAGGTAAACTGGTAGAATTCCCAAAGGGGTATCATGAGCTGTTGTACTACAAGAGAAAAAGATGGATTGGAAGCTGAATGTTTGTGGAGGGGAAGCCCAGAAATAAGCACTGGGGGACTTCCCAAACAAAGCAATGAATCAGAATTCTGAGCTTATTGTGCACAAAAATATTTAGGAATAACCTGTAATCGTACTGAACAGAAAACTGTTAACACCTGTTTGTGTACCTACATAGGCATTTTATGCTGCTGCCCTTCATGGAGCACTTTCAAATAAAATGAATAGTAAATGCAAAGTCCCTAGTGAACTACATGTACTTTCTGGCACTTCTGTCTTTAAAAACTGTCTGGGGTAGGGTGGTGGGTGTCCGGTTTTCTAGATTTGATTAGTTGGATTTGTTACTGCTGTGGAGTGCCTGTGCTGAGTCTGTATATGCTGAATTGTTTTATAAAGTTGAAAACTAGGTCTTGTTTAGTACTGGGTCTGGGTGCCACAAGTGCAGATTGCTTAGTTTCTAAAGTTTCCTGTTTTTGTCCTGTTAGTAAAGCTTTACAAATTGTTAAACATAGGAAATCACCACAAATGCTCCTGAAATATTTTTTTTTAACACTTCAATCCTTCAAATAATGCGAATCTCCAGGGACCTAAGCAATGGCTGTATCCCTGGTGAAAGTTGCCCTCTCCCCATTGAAATCTGAAATGGCTCTGCTGCTTTCTGGGAGTTGCTTTTTAACCATGCCACAGAATTCTATAGCAGGGCTATAATTTTTGATAGGGTGGCTCAAAAACAGGATGGAGACTTATTATCTAAGTCTGCCTATCTATATTAGCAGGGTCATCACCAGGATAACTGAGCACCTTCTACACTCTAAAATATTTGCTAACATTTTCCTTATGTAACCACATGTGCAATGAGTGTTTTTTTAATCGTTCCTAGTTTAGGCAAATCAAGATGTTTCCATGATGATTCCAAGAAGCACATGTTCAACTTGATCTGTGTTTTTGAGGCAATCCAGAGTTCTGCTAGAACTGTTTGAAGCATCTCTAATAAAATAAAGTTGAGATTTTTTTTCAGCTAAAAGAGTGGTTTCTGTTTGTTAAAACAAACCAGGGCTGCGGTGGCACTTTGTAATAGCTTCATCAATAAAAGTCACCTACTCCCTCTCACTGCAAATAGTTTAATCCTATACCACCTATCCTCCCCACTGCAGATGGTTCAGCCCTCTCTACCCCGCTGCCGTAGTGCGGATGGTGTAACCCTCCCCAGAGCAGACGGTATAACTCCGCAGGTGCAAATAGTTTAACCCCTTCCTCCCCAAGGCAGAGCATTTAACCCCCTTCTATGCTCCCAAGCAGCGATTGTTTCTCCCCTTCCCAACTTGCCGGAAAGATTTAACCTCCCCCTCATCACTGGAGACAGCTCCCTCCACCCTGCCCGCTACAATGGTTTATTCCCTCCCTCTGCGCAGATGGTCTCTCCCGCCTCCTAACCCCGCCCCGGGCTCCCTCGTTCCACGGCCCGCTCGGGTCCTGGCTCAGGATTGGCCGGTTCGGCGGCCGTCCAGCCAAGCGGCCAATGGCTGGGTTTTGCCCTCCCGGATCCAAGATGGCGGATCTGGCGCCTGGCAGCGGGGCCTCGGGAGGGAGGAAGTGAAGCGGCCTCGGCCCGCGGCTCGGGGACCTGCCGCTGCCGCCGCTCGCTCCCCCCGGGGCCCGGCCCCAGCCATGGCTGCCGAGAGCAGCAAGCAGTTCTGGAAGCGGAGCGCCAAGCTGCCGGGGAGGTGAGTGCGGCGGGGGCGCCCGGACCCCGCGCTCGGTCCCGACTAGTCGGTGACACCACCCCAGTCCCCTTTGGTCTCGGTCTCGACTAGTCGGTGACATCCCCCTCCCCCTTCGCGCTTGGTCCCGAATAGTCAGTGACACCCCTTAGCTGCCCCCCTGGGGCTCGGTCCCGACTAGTCGGTGACACTCCACTGTCCCTTCTGTGCTCGGTCCCGACTAGTCAGTGACACCCCCTGCCCCGCCCCCCTCGGGCTCGGTCCCGACTAGTCGGTGACACTCCCTGCCCCACCTCCCTTGGGCTCGGTCCCGACCAGTCGGCGACACTCCCTCTCTTCTCCCCACCTTTTCCAGGCTCGGTCCCCACTAGTCAGTGACACGACCCCATCCCCTCTGTGCTTGGTCCTGACTAGTTGGCAACACTCCCTTCTTCTCCCAGTCCCCTCCGGACTCGGTCCCGAGTAGTCCGTGAATCCTCCTGCCCTGCCCCGCTCCAGCCTTGGCCCTGACAAGTCGGTGACACCCCCCTCTGCTCCCCACCCCCCTCCGGGCTTGGTCCCAACCCACCCCCTCCAGGCTTGGTTCTGACTAGTCGGTGACACCCCCCTCTTCTCCCAGAAGGATGATTATTCAGTGCCCCCCCCTCCCCCTTCCCCCATGCATGCAGGGAGCTTGACCAGGGAGGGAGAAGGAAGACAAGTTCTCTTCTATTCCTTTGCTTGATCTTGACTAATCAATTAACTGATCTTCCTCTCCAGCCTGGGCCTGAGAGGAGGGGAGCTGCCTGGGAATGGCATTCATGTCTCTCACCAATTTGGGGTGCCTGTAGTCTGTATTCCTGCACCCATGCAGTCCCTGCGGTGGAATGGGAGCCAGGTACAAAAGGAGGAGTGTAGGAGGTGATTGTTAATTAACTGCCCCATTCAGTGAGAGAAACCATGCACTAGAGGAAACAATTTGGCCTGGATATTAGGGGGAGAGGAATCAGTGAGTCCTTTCCCTTCCTCCCTTGTCCTGAAGTGGGGAGGGAGTGGGACAGCTGGGAGGCAAGGTGGAGAGGGGCTCTGGTTGTCCAAAGGACTACTAAGCTGGGGGCATGCAGTCCCCTTTCCCATGAATGTTGATGTAGAAGCCCCCCAGTCATATACTGCCTTGGAGGCTTCTAGTTGAACAGCAAAATCTCCCCTCACCCACAAGTGGGGAGTAGAATGGGTGCCCCTGCATCCCACGTGAGATTTTAATTCACTGCACTCCCCTTAACCCTGCTTTATTCTCTGGAAGTGTCTATGATGCAGCCTATGGGGGCACTTTCCTCACTTTACATCCTCTGGCTGGGAAGAAGTAAGGTGCTGCTTCCTTTAGGGCAAGAGAAACATAATTGGAGGAAGAAATGCACAAGCCATTGCATTAAAATATATTTATGAGAGCTGGGCATAGGACATCCACTCTGGAGAGAGACTTCTCCGGTGTGCTTTTGAGAGGAAGGTCCCCGTAGACAAATACAAAGTGAAGGACTAGGGAAGAATCACCCATGTCCCTCTCAGTAGTATTAAAAGGTTAAAGTCTGTGTCTGGGCTTCAAGGTTTCCACACCTCCATTAATCTCATCTTGATCCTGCAATCCCCTCCTAGTGTGCGAATGCATAGCCTTTGAAGTGCTTAGCTGGCTTTAAATCTTGCTTGGCTAGTTAATTCTCTTTCTTTCTAATGCACTTTCACTTTCGTTCACTGTCCCTGCTCAAACTCAGGTTGTTGGGACAATCCAGACTGGAGGGGAAGCTGGAGACATAACCCACAACTCTCTTCTGGAAAATAAATCTCGAGTCCACATCCTGCTCGAGTAGAGGGGAGGTCTCATAGATAGCAAGTCTCTTCCATCTCTGACAACTTTGTGGTCAACTTTTGAGAGCTTAACTGGGCAAACCAGTTTGGGGAAATAACGAGGAGCCAGCCAGTCCAGGCAAGGAACTCAAACTTTATCAGGCATTGGATTTCTATCTCTAAACAGGCCAGTGTGCTAATACTTTATCAAATCCAGCAGTGTAAAGTGGGGATGTCTCTGCTCTTCAATCGCAGGATTCTGATCCCTTCCTATAACCAGGAACCCTCAGCGTGTCCCAAGGAAGCTCTGAATCACCCACATTTGTCACTCTTGGCAGGTCAGCAGAGTGTGGAGGAGGGAAGCTTAGGGCCAGGAGAGGTTAAGGTTACCTCAGTGCTGCTTATCCAAACCTTCTGAGTCTTTTCCTGTTTGTTTGCTGGCTCCTTCCCTCTGGAAGGGACTGGAGGTGATTTCAAAGGTCTTGGATAAGCACTCAGGCTTTCTTCATCCACCAATTTTCTAATAAATAGTGCTTTTCAACTGTAGATGTTAAAGCGCTTGCTGGGTGATATCATTCCCATTTTAGAAACTGGGGTGGGTTGGGGGCACTGAGGCCTAACTGTCCGACAGAACTCAGAGTGAGTCTACCAAGCAACATGGCCTCTTGAATGAAAGATGGGCTGATTGTACAGCACATGGGTATTAAAAGGTCATGGCTGTCAAGGTAAAAATTAAGATCAGCTATTAAGAAAATGTACAGGGTTTTTTTCGCTAATAACCATATATTTTTTTACAATGGGAATAACGAATCTGGCTGATTACTTGGATTATGTCCAGGGAAACAAGACTGACGAAGTGGGACTTCACCCACAAAAGCTCATGCAAACAATAAGTTGGTTAGTCTTTAAAAGTGCCACAGGATTCCTTGCTCATTTTTATAAGACTGGTCTGTTTCACTTGTTCTCCTGCACAAGGTTTGGTGTTCAGATTTCCTGTGCTACAGAGAGAGGTTCTTGAGGGCAGTGCCTACTCTTCCTCAGTTTCACCAGCTGTAAAAATGGGGAAAGTCTGACTCAATATGGCAAAACATTTTAGATCCTCTGATGAAGGGACTTCAGATGGCCTGATCCTCCTTCCTTTTGAGCCAGTAGGAACAGGATCAGACACCAAGGACTGAATATTATTGATTTTAAATTGTTCCATGTTGGCTGCTAGGCAGTTCCCAACCTTGTTCTGGATATTTTTGTATTGCTGGCCCGCTTGGGCAGATCATTGATGTGAATGGCTCTTGAAACTGATTTTTTTACATAGATTTTCCAATCCATCTCCGCATAAACTCCCAGTCTAACCATTACAAAGTTAGAATTAAATGTAGTCGTTTTCAGCAGTTCTGTGAGTAGCCTGGTTAAAGGAAGTTTGCTGTGTGTTAATCTCATCAAGTGGTCCTTATGGGTGTTGCATTTATGGCCTGGTTTACTGGCTGAGGTTGCCGGTCTAAGGAAATGAGACTCTTTCTTTAAAGTGGAAGCTCATAGAATTGCCAGCATACCTTAGAAGTCACTGTAGCTTACTCCTTGAGAGTGTTAGTATTTCTTCCTCACTCTGCCTTTTACATCATGTTGGTCCCTTCTGACCTTAGACTTTATGAGTCTATCATCCCGTAATACAAAGACAAAGGGTTCATTCAGTGAGATGAATGGCTGAACAAACAAAGCAATTCTGCATTTGTCAACCTGGGGAACTCACTGCAGCAGGAAGCCAACATGAGATACTGCAGCTAGCTTCCTAAAGGAGAGCTGGGAAGTACTTGATAGATGATGCTTTTAACTAGTCATGTGAAAAGAACCCAAGCTTGTGGGCTATGTTTTCAGAAGTGACTTGTGACCTGGGATATCTCTTTTTATGGGTGTTGACCTTGAGCTAGCTTAAAGAGACCTGCGCTGACAATCCCTCCCCACCACCCCTTAAGATATCTTGCATTGATTAGCAATTTAGAACATGTAATCTCAAAAGTCTAGGTCCGTGCTTGGGAGTATTAACTGATTGCTCTCGGACATAAGGAGCCATTTCCTGCCTTCCTAAATGGGTATAGCATTGCATGATTCGCCATGTGCATTATGGGTAGGGGCTTCATCTTCCTCTGTAGCATCTGCCACAGCCAGCCTGAGGTGGGATCGTAGGTTTGAGGGACCAGTGATGTGTTCCCAAAGGGGACTTCAGTATTTCCGTGTCAGGCCTTTCCCAGTGCCCTTCCTGAGAATACTCTCCCAGAAGGAGCGTGGGGATTCTTGGTCACACATGAACGCTGATCAGTGTACAGAGGGATGGCTTGGTGAGCTTGTTACGAGATTTTTAAAACTCCTGTTAAACTTTAAAACAACTTAGCTGGCTTCTGACTTCTGAAAGAAACTGACATGAGTCATTAGCGAGCAGCATTGATCTTATTCTGCCCTGGATAATCTGCTCATTATGTCCGCCAACACAGCCACCTCTAGACCTTAATTAGCCAGCAAACTCCTTCCCAGCCTAATCACTAGTGAGGTAAATAGAGCTTGTCTTTTGGGGGCTTCAGGCTGAAAGACGGGAGCTACATAAAAGGAGACCCCCCCCGCCACGAAAACAGTCAGCTTTTTTGGCAGCGGCAGTAAGCCCACCCTCCTGCACCCACAACTCACCTTCCTCCAGGAACGGACTCTGCACCCCTGGAAGAAGAACCCCGCCAGTTCGTCCCAGTGACACACTTTTGTGTTGCGACGTAGCAGTTGGGAACCGTTGGTTTAGAGCTTCCAAGCATCCTTGCATTCTTTAAACGAGGGGGCGTTAGTCCTGTTCCGCAGGGAGAAAGCCCAAGCGTGAGGGTGAAGTTACCTGCCTCAAGTGTCGCTAACCACACTAGGATTTGAGCTCCAGCCACGCTGCTTCATACATTGTTTCCCTTGTAATTTTCCACACTGCTCAGCAGTGACTGAGAGCCCAAGAGCTTGCGGGAGGCGCTCAAACCCACATCTTGATCGTCAAGACCTGGGCGTGTTAGTGGCCGTAATACTTTGCCCTTCGCGAAGCACTTTCTTCTGCAGATTTCAAGACATAAGGAATTATGCCTGGTGCCCCTTGATGTAGGTGACTGTTGGCTTGAATGTACTGGGGAAAGGAAACAGGTCCCTACTTTCCCAATAAAACAGTGTTCAGCCAGGCAGGGGCCTAGTGACCTGCTCCCTCCTTCCCAGCTGAGCCGGAGCGGAGCTGGTGGTTTACAGCGTCTTTTCTGCTCTCAGAAAGAATAAACCTTCAGCTGATTGTGGCCCTTTGATCAAAGACTTTGATCTCTGTATCCTATTGGAGCGGCTCTGTGCTTGGCTCTCAAGAACAGCTGAGGACAGTGACAATGGCCGAGGCTGAGGCAGTTATTTGCAAATCTTCTGTGGCTTTTGTTTCCCTGCAGCATTCAGCCTGTTTACGGAGCTCAGCACCCTCCTCTGGATCCCCGGCTCACCAAAAAGTAAGTGCCACTTCTCCCTGCCCCCCCCCAGCTCCATTCCTCTTGGAGGGCTTTCAAGCACTTGCATTGCTGGTTATTCTCTGTCCCTTCTTGGGCAGAGGCGCTGAGATCTTGTGTATTCCCCTGTAGCCTTCCAGGTCATCAGTTTGAATCTGGCCCACGTCGCCATGTTATGGCTGTTTGATGGCCTCTGTGAAATGAGCCTGGGCCTCTCCTTAGTGACTACTGTGAGAGCCACCATCTTGGGTGCTGTCAACAGGGAGACCAAGAGTTTCGTGGGCCTTGGTGACTGAATTTGCTCTTTTCGGGAAGTCCTCCATGGCAGCAGGGAGGACCTGGCAGGGTGTGTAGGGATCATGTCTCTGCTTTGCCTGTGCTCTGTGAACAGACAGCGCTACAGCCCCTAGGGCAGGAGAGTCAGCACCTAGCCCCAGCACTGAAAGGGAGATTGTACGTCCTGGCTTTGGCTCCTTGTCACAATCGGCTGTATGTAGCGGGGAAGGTGCCTTCAGCTCGTGAACTTCGACTCCTGGAGTTTGCGGGCAGTGGGGGCACTCTTCCTGTGGCTGAAAAGATCAGCAGAGTGGGCTCTGGCCGGGGTGAGCGATCACAGCTGCATCCTGTGTGTGCGCGCACGTGAGCCTAGACCGGCTCCTGTCTCCAGTTCCGATACTCCTCTCCCCAGGATGATCGTATCCGTTATGTTCTTTGTATGCGACTCTGGCGGTTGCACGTCTAGGGGCAGCCTCGTACAACCTGGAGCTGAATCATTTTGGAGTAGCCGTGGGCACCTTCCTGCTGGGGAGTTAGCTGGAGCCTCGGTCTCCCCCACGCCATGTCTGTGCCAGCTCTGTTCTGCCTTGCAGGAGGGGAGTCGCGTGGGGGGATTTCAGGCATTCCTGGGAAGGGGGGAAGAGATCGTACCGTGGGATGAAGAGGCATTGGGTGCAGGGGTGTATTAGCGGGAAGGGAAGGAAGAATTTGGCAGGGGAAGTATCGTTCCCCAGGAGGAAGAGAAGAGGGTGCAAGGGATACTGTGGAGTAAAGAGCATGGGGGTGGCTTTTCTGGGGCACTTACCTTGTTTCCCTCGCTCCCAGCTTCATTACGGAACGTTCCAAGGGCAACGCGCTGCCCCTGAAAAATAAGAAGGCTTCCAGCTTCCACGAGTTCGCACGCAACACCAGTGACGCCTGGGACATCGGCGACGACGAAGACGAGGACTTCTCTTTCCAAACCCTGAACTCTAAGGTGGCCAAGGCCACAGCAGCCCAGGTGCTAGAGAATCACAGCAAGCTGCGCATGAAGCCGGAGAGGGCCCAGTCTGCACTCAGTGAGATGCCGACAAACTGCAAGGTCATCAAGTCCAGCAGTGAGGCCCAGCTGTCCAGGGCATCTGGTAAGAGAGCTCCTTTCCAGGGATGGGGACCACTGAGCAGCCTGCTGCTCATATCCTGTCGCCTCTAGCGAGTGCCCCTCTGCTGTACAGGCTGAGTGCGGAATTCAGCCTCCAGCTACTAATTCCAAAGCCTTGGTTTGCCCAGGTGATCCCTTTCATTCCGTTCCGGTGCTTCAACTCCAGGCCGTCTGTAAGATATGCTTGGCTCATAGCTCTTTGAATCCCCATTTGCTGTGCTTGGGCTCTCTGGGCTAAATTCAGGCCTTTCTGAAGAACATACAGCTCTGGTGGAGCTGTGCCCATATGGAACAGGTCGGAATGTGGTCCTTTGAGTCTGACGGGATACTGCATTGATCCCAGGTTGGGTGTCCAGCCGGAGAACTCTACCTGCTGCATTAGATTAACTCCTCTGGCTTGGATATCTTGCCAGGCTTGTGCTGCATCCTGGGCTGATCCCAGGTATGTGATTGCTTTACCATCTGCCAAATATTTGTCAACATCCTCCCAGCAGCCTGCAGAGTGATGGCACACTAGGTGGGGAGGGCTCAGAGTTACTGCAGAGAATTCTTAAGCAGGTGTATGGCTGCGAGGGCCTTGGCCACATGCTATGGGTCTAACTGATCGCTGTATTTGGGGTCAGGAAGGAATTTTCCCCAGGGTCAGATTGGCAGAGACCCTGGCGAGTTTTCACCTTCCTCTGCGGCCTGGGGCACAGTCCCTTGTAGGTTTAAACTAGTATAAATGGTGGATTCTCTAACTTGAAGTCTTTAAACCATGATGCAAGGATGTCAGTAGCTCAGCCAGAGGTTAGGGGTGGGTGGGTGGGTGGGTGAGGCTCTGCGGCCTGCGATGTGCAGGAGGCCAGATCAGATGGGCACAGTGTTCCCTCCTGGCCCTAAAGTCTGAGGTCATATGAACACGTCCTTTCTTGCTGCTAGGCAGCCTTTCTCAGGCTGGGGGTCTCAGCTCAAAAGGGGGCACAAGGCTGTCGTTGGAGGGTCCTGAGAGAGGCGGCTGCTGGCCAGGCTCCCAGCCAACACCAGTAGCACTGCAGAAGCGAGTGAGTGCCTTACCATATCACCCTCACTCCTGTGCTGTTGCTGGCAGCCACGTTGTTTTCAGAGCTAGACGGCTGGAAAGCTGTACCCCTCTCCTCCTCCCCCCAGTGTCCTCTGTTTGGGAACTAGAAATATGATAATCCAGCAGGGAGAGGGGAGTGTCATTACAGCCTGAAATACTTTCAAAGGGGGTGGGCCCAGCAAAAAAAAAAAAGGTTTGAGAACTCCTACACTGGTGGGCCTACAAACGCTTTGTAGCTCCAGGCTGGATGCTCACCACGTGACAAGGAGCTGGCAGATGAGTCCAGCCCAATAATGTCTCCCTCTCCATTTCTGTGCAAGATCTGATCGCTTGTTAACAAGGTGGGGCAGCCCTCACGGTTGGTTTCTCTGGGACTCCCCAACCCTCTTACTTCTCTGAGGTGTGGTGGAATGCTCAAGCATCAGATGGACATGCTGAATGCCAAAGGGGGGAAGGAAGGAAGGAAGGAAAGGACCAACGCTGAGAATGAGAGGAAAGGGCAGAAGAGGAGGAAGTGATGGAAGAACAGCTGCAGGGAGCAGGTCTTGTTCCATGTTGGCAGATGTGTTTGCAGCTGGGCCAGCCTGACGTCCCAGCCTGCTCTGTGACCACGCTGAGAAAGTGTGTGAGAGCTGCTACTGCAGAGCCGGGACTCCTAACTCTCAGGCAATTGCTCTAGCATTGAAGTGGGAGTGTGGACGTGGTGGAGAGTGCGGGAGAGCAAATGAGATTGCAAGAGGGGCTGGGGGGGGGGGGGGGGGAAACAAGTTAATTCATTTGGAGAGGGCCGGACAAGTGTGTGAGTGGGATTTTACGCTGGGTCGTTTGTGATGGTTTTGTGCAGGGCTTGGCAGCCCTGGGGTCTCCTCCTGGTTTGTCTTATGTTCCCACATCTCATGCTTCAGGATATCAGTCGGTTACCTGCACAGATGTTTTCCCCAATGTATTCTGGGGTTTTCGTCTCCTCCTTGTGAAGCATCAGATCTGGCCCTGGCTGAAGATGGGGTACCAGATGGGGTAAGCCAGGGCTCTGAGCTGACACCGAACACCTTAGCTGCTTGGCTGTCTGGTTCGTACCCACGTACTCAGGGTCTAACTGATCTTTGTTTGGGATGAGGAAGGAATTTTCCCCCAGGTCGGACTGGCAATAACCTTCGGGGTTTTTCCTTTCTCTGTTGTGTGTGGATGCAGATCACTTGTCTGGCTTATCTGGGTCTCTGCCTGCCATTGCAGAGGCCTCGGGCACTCACACACATTGGTCCTTCCTACGCTCTGCTTGCAGCACGTAATAATCTAGTCTCTTGTGGACTGGAATATTTTGGTCTGGTTTCAATAGGTGGGTTTAATGTGCAGGTGTTGGAGGCTGATAACTAGATAATTATGGTCCCTTCTGACCCTAAACTCTCCGATTCAGAGCGGGGGGGCGGGGGGGGGGAAGGTCTCAGCAACTGTGGGCACATTCAAGAGACAAGATCAAATTCTTTCTGGACCAATAAACTTTTCAAAGTATTTTCCAGTGATGAGAGAGCAGTCACCTTCATTTGGGGGCTCCTGAGATACTTCTTTCCCCTCTGAGGATCCTAAAGCACTTGTACAAATATGAGGGAATGAATTGTGCGGTAGGGATCTAGCCCAAGATACAGATGGGGAAATCGAGGCACAGATCGGTAGGAGAACGAGGAGTAGAACCAAGATCACCTGTGCTTTAAGTCAGGGGTGGACAAAATTGGCTCACAGCTAGGCTCCTACAGTTTTACTTTTGGTCACCAGAGGGCATTCCTCCATTACATTTCTTAGTGGAGCTAGGCAACAGGCTATTAAAACTGGTCGCCATGGTGACCAGAAACATAGATTGATTGAGGCCTGCCTTAACTGCTCCTGCCTGCCACCCCCAGCCTCTCTGCTCACAGCACATGTGAATGCTCTGCACCTTCTTCCAGAGGATGGCTGTGTGCGGAACGCTTTCCACAAACAGCAGTCCCTTCCGCTCCGACCCATCATTCCACTCGTTGCCCGCATCTCGGACCAGAATGCGTCGGGGGCTCCCCCAATGACCGTGCGGGAGAAAACGCGCCTGGAGAAGTTCCGGCAGCTCCTCTCCAGCCACAATACAGACCTGGGTGAGTGCGGGCTGAAGGGCAGACCTGCTGGAAAGCTGGGTGGGTCAGTAGGGCTCTTCCAGGGCAGTGCCAGGGGGGAGACAGACGGGCTCGCCGAGGGGGACAGGACTCTATGGGTGGGTTGGTGCTGCTGGGATGGGCTCTGTGCCCCATTGACCCGCTGCAGTTTGCTGACGGTGTTCTCCGTGAGCGGGATTGTTCTGTTCTTACGTTGAACAAGCCATCCCAGGCATGGCTGACGTGGAGCCTCGCTGAGGGCTCGGTGTATCCGGAGCCTGCAGGAGCAGACTGGGGTTTCCTCTCCTTTTAGGTGTAGTTCTGTCTAGCCGTGGACCTCATTCAGGACGCACCTAGGATCTAATCCATTGAAACCACTGTCCGTTTGCAGATGAGCTGAGGAAGTGCAGCTGGCCTGGCGTTCCCAGAGAGGTCCGGCCCGTGACGTGGCGGCTCCTGTCGGTAAGCACCGAGCGCTGCGACCCGGGATTCCTGGAGGAAAGGCCGAGGCAGCCTTGCACAGGGCAGAGCACAACAACCCTGACATGACTCATTCAAATCCACCCCCATGCTGGCATCAGCGGACGCACATGTGTGATCCCAGCCCAGGGGCCTACGCGTCAGCTTGTGCACGCAGAAGGGTGTGCCAGTGAGGTGCCTCACGCTTGCTAGGCACAAACGCTCCTGTGTGTGTTGAGCTAGACGTGCTCAGTCCATGTCCTCGGGGGAGATCCGTGTATGGCCATCTGGACTCAGGATTGCCCAGTACTGTGGTGGGACATGACTTGAGTATGGAGCCATTGCTTATGTATAAATTGCCCTTTCCTGTGCGTGCCGTGCTATATGCTATGAACGGGAACTTCTCTGCAGGGCCCTTAGTGGTGTGTGGCGGATTGGAACAGAGAACCCTGCCCCAAGGAGTCTGCAGTCTCGTCTAGGCAAATAGGGTTCCAGGTGCAGAGATCCTCCGGGAGGCAGGCTCAGCGGAACAAATGGGCTTGAAGGAGGCATCTGACGGGGGTCACTTACGGGCTGGGGAATGGGAGGCTCCCCTGACTGAGGGGAGAAGAAAGCGCACAAACATGAAGAGGGGACAAGCACCTATGGCATGAGGGGTCTAGGGTCAGATGACAAGGGGGGGAGCCCAAAGGCCTGAACTCTGAGGTGGGCAGAGGGTTAGTCCTGGCAAACCCACCCCAGGGAGGTGACGTGGTCGTACTTGGCTCCGGCCGTGCAACCCAACAGCAGCAGAACTCCCCTCGTGTGCCATGGAGGTGTACGTGGGTGCGTGTGAATGCACAAGGTGCGCAGACCAGTGACCCCACCACGAAAACCAACTACATCGAGGGTCTTGGGACAAACCCTGAATGGGAATTTGCAAAGAAAATTTATTTTTGTCTGGCTCATTTGCTGCTCCTTCATGATCTGATTTTTCTAGCAAAAATCCTTCCTGCTTGGCTTCTTATTGTTAGAAAGAGCCAAGCTGCCCAGCCTGGATGTCTGTGGGTTGCTGGAGGGAACATTGGAGTCAGTGCCAGAGCGTGTGGGCCTCTCCCAGGGGTGCCTCAAGTGACGTGGCTAACGTCTGTGTCCTGATTAAAAATCCCTCCCTGCAGTTGCACAGGTTTTTTCTCCAGTCCTCTGAGGAGTCTTGCAGCAAAATCCCCACACTCCATGAGCTTGCCTGCGAGCAGCGTGATATGGTCACACATGGGGAGCAGCAAAAGCCAATGAGGGCTCCTACCCCCTCTGCCTGTTCTGCCTCTGTGTTAAAGCCGACAAGTTCTCCCTTAGCAGAGCTCTGATCATACAAACGCTACACATTCGTTTCCTCTGCGTCAACTCCTTTCCTCCCAAGACCTCGCAGGATCCAGCTGATACTGGCACTGTCTAGCTCCTCATGTGCCCAGAGAAGTGCTGCTTGATCTGATCTCATCTCCGTGTGGCCTCACATCCCGTTTGGGGTGCGCCTCGACTGTCACACATAGTCACCCAGCAGAGCTTGCCACTGCGGGCGTTCAGTGTCCTACTGCGGCTTTAAAGAGCAGTTGGCAAGTAGCCATGCCCAGTGCTATCTAGTGTGAAAACAAGTGATCAGATCTCATGCAGCTGGGTGTTGACAGATTGCCCTGGGATCAAGAAGGACAGATATGAGATGCCACATGCTGGGGGCACTGAAGCCCTAGAGAGCTCCTGTCCCCCGGTCTTTGCATGCAGACTGGAAGGCTTCCTGTACAGAGGGCTGCCCGCCGGGAATGCAAGGGCTGCCTGTAGCTGGGGCAGGCAGGAGAGGGGAAGGGGTCCGCCTTGACAGGCTGCTTTCTGCTGCAGGGTTATCTCCCTGCGAACAAGGAGCGGAGGAAGCTGACCTTGCAGCGCAAGCGGGAGGAGTATTTTGGCTTCATCCAGCAGTATTACGATTCCAGGAACGAAGAGCATCATCAGGACACCTACCGGCAGGTACGCACCCATGGGTGAGGCCTGCAGTCACCCAGCCTCCCCATCTCGGTCTCCTTCCCCCGTACAGTGCTCCCCTTCTTCCCCATTCTTCCTCTTGTGCTTGCTCCCACTCTTTGGCTTGCACAGGCTCCCAGGAGCTAAGGCTGGGGAAAGCCGGAGGAGATGAAGTCCATCTCCCCTCGTGAGGGTTTAGCATCCCCCCGCTGCCTCATTAGTGGCTGTATCGGAGGCATAGCTGGCCCATCAGCTGCACTCCCGCCTGCTCTCAGTTGCTGCCTGTGCACCGGGCACTAGATTTAAGGCGCCTCTGCTGTTCTCATTGCTCCCCCTCCTTCCCCACAATTAAGCAGAGGGCTGGAGTTTACACTTCCCTCTGCCTCTCAGCAAGTCTCCATCCCGAGGGTGGTAGAGGGAGTTGGACTCGGCTCTGTCAGCCCCTCGAGGGAAGGGCTGCGCTGACTTCTGTATGTGAATCATTGCGCTCTCTTCTGTCCCATGTCGGCAATCGAGGTCAGCACGTCTAACCCACTCTGCCTCTCTTCTCTTTCAGATCCACATCGACATTCCCAGGACAAACCCTCTCATCCCGCTCTTCCAGCAGCCGCTAGTCCAGGAGGTGAGGATGGATGAGTCTTCCTAGCTTTCCCGCAGTGGGGCAGGCAAAGTCTTGTTGGTGATCCTGGGTTTCTAGCAGTAGGCTCACCCATTCCACCCAGGGTTTCAGGCCCATCTGGTTTGTGTGTGTTTGCCTAGAGGCACCTATTACCTGCTGAGGGCCATTCCAGTAACTCCCAGTGGATTTAATCTGATCATCTAGATGGGGGGATTTGTAATGTGTGATTTAGGGCCAGCCTCACTTCACTCTGTTTGGACGTGAAACGTAGCTGTTCCCACTCACCGTTCAGACATCAGCGCCCTGTGGAAACAAGGACGGTGTCTCCTCTGGGTAAAACGAGAGTGGCACTCTTGGCATCCCAGCTGAGATCAGGGCCCCGTTGTACTGGGCACTGTACATGCATCCAGTAATAGCACCTGCCCTAGAGAGCCGAGACAGGCAAGGCTGGAAGGAGAAACTGAGGCACAGAAAGGAGATGTGACTTACTCTGGCCAGGGGCTCCATTTTGCAATGGCCACAGATATAGTTGGATTCTATTTGAAACCAGCCGAAGACTCTCAAGCCAGCAGAGGATACATTACACCCTTGCCATCAAATTTGGATGTGCACACCTTTTCCCTGCATGAGGACATGTGAGAAGCGGTGTGAGAATCCCAGCCCCCAATTGGATGAGGTACAGAAGGTTTAGTGGGGTTGCTAGGGTCACCTTTGTGAGAATGTACAAGCACTTAAATAAGATTACATTAAGTCAGGGCTTGACAAAATTGGTGACCAGCTAGGTGCCCAGCTTCAAAGGAAAAGTGCTGAGCTGTCCCGCTGCCGAAATGCTGCCAAATGCGCTGACCGCCTACTAAAGGCGCCTGCAATTTTATTTTTGGACACCAGAGCATGCTCCTCCGCTGCATTTCCCCTGCAGAGCTAGGCACCAGGCTACAAATTCTGGTCACCATGGCGACCTGGCGCCTGGGATTTGTTCAGGTCTGCCTTAAGTGGAGATGAATCCAGTGCAGAGGTCTTGGTCCTCCATTTTCCAAAGGAGACTAGCATGTACTGTAGGGGGAGCTCAAAGACTTGCACGTTGGTATAGGGCACCGGGAACCTGATGTCTCTTCCCATTAGACTCTCATATCCCGGGACATTGATAGGCCAGGAGTGGCCATGGGATTCCGGCCCTCAGGCACAGGGATACTTTGGAAGACACCTGTGTGGAGTTGGTCAAAGCACGTTCTGTAAAGCTCAGGGAAATCAGAAAAGTCCTTGGGTACCCTGCTTGTATAACTATTCTAGGGTCCGTAACAGGGGCCCTGATGGGCAACTGCAGAAAATAGACACAGTAGCCTAGCTTCTAAGTTGGATGTTCAGTAGCAGGGAACTGGCTTAGCGCAGAGCCATCCAGCAGTGTCGCTAGTAGCTCACCAGTTGACCCAAGCTTGCGTGCCGATGAGTGTCTTGGGAGTTTTCAGCACAGTCCGACAGCTCTGCTGATACACGGAAAATTCTGCCTGCCCTTTGAAAGGGCTTGAAAACACGTCCAGGGTTGCCTCTGGATCTTAGAAAACTTGACCCAGTCTTCACTGATGCTGATAAATTCACTGCCGTCAGATTGGTCTTCCCAGTCAACTGATTAGGTCTGTGAAGACCCGCTCAGCTGATCTGGAAGTCGATCGCTGAAGACCACCCTGGTAAGTAGAGTAGCGCTGAGTCGAAGGGAGGGCATTTCGCTTTGACTCAGCGCACTGAAGACACCGCAGTCTAAAGGAGACACACAAGGTATTTTATATACTTTGCGTATCTCCTTTCGACTGCTGCCGAAATCCCACTGCCATGTAGACCTGCCCTCCGTATTCCCTGAATCCCAGGCATCACCAACGAAAGCTAATGCTGACATTTGGGGCAGTGTGGGCTGAGTGGGGATCTATGCGTCATATACACGTGGGAGTTCTAGTGCTTCAGCTTATTTACTTTTGAGCCTGCTAGGAATGGCTCTGCCAAACCATGACACCCCTCCAGCCCCCAAGTCTGCCTCTCATGTGTGCTTCTCCGCCTCTCCTTTGGGCCTGGCTAACACAGGTGTCTGATTTTCCTCCTTGCCTTTCCTAGATCTTTGAAAGAATACTGTTTATCTGGGCCATCCGACACCCAGCCAGTGGCTACGTCCAGGGCATAAATGACCTGGTCACTCCATTCTTTGTCGTGTTCCTCTCCGAATACGTTGGTAAGTGACATCAGACGGTCGGAACATGCTGTTGCCGCGATTGTTCTGAATTGTTAGAATCCGGCGAGCTCATCCTGCAGGAGTGGATCTCTTTACAGCACAAAGCCAAGCTGCACTGTAACCTTCCTGCCGCCTTTCTCCTCCTTTTGAATTGGCTTCCGCCATGTAACTTACGGGGCTCAGCAGAAGGGAAAGTAGCACGGGTCTTTTTGCATTGCAATGCCCTTAATCTGGCTGCAGTTGTACAGAGCGGAGCCTTTTATTCTTTGCAAGGCTTTGCTTAATCCCATAACTGAATTTTTCTTGCTCTTAGCGCTGGAATTCTGAGCTGGCATGTGTGCAGCTCCCAAATGCAGGAGCTGTAAAGGGACCCTGTTGACCAAAAATAAAATACAATTGCTGCTCTGTCTTATTGAAGCAGCCACAGCCGAGACAAAACTGAGCGCCTTCTGACTTCCCTGGGCTTTGGATTAGGCCCTATACCGAGTGACAGTGTCTGATTCCAGGGCCCTGATCCTGTGACGGGCTAAGTCCTTTCCACTGGCATTCAGTGGGAGCTGAGGGTGCTCAGCACCTTTCAGGATTGAGTTCTGCATAGACTGGGGGAGCAATGGCCTGAAGCCTAAAGATCAAACGTGACCTGCTGAATTTCCCCTTCCCCAGTGAATTTCCTCTCTTTTGTAAGTACCCACAAAAGAACCAAACTTGTGTCCTGTAAGTGATTGAGAGGAGGTCCCTGGCTAGTCTGTAACTTAGTGCTCTATAGGCACAGGCTGAGTTAATTACCTCTCCGAGTGCAGGACTGGTCTGAAATTTCTGGGGCACCATTGCTGGTCGGTGACAGGGGCTGGTCTCTTGACGCAGAAAATGCCGTAGGGCCCCATGTCCTTTGTCCATGTCCTCCCACACGGAGCTATTAAGTCCGCTGTAACAGACAAACATTCAGACCAGTGGCTGCGTCTACACTTGTAAATTGAGTCTCCTTAAGCTTGCTTAAATCGACTTAATTTCCCCTGCGTCTACCCTACAGTTTCCTTAAGTCGACTTAAGCAGCTACCCCAGGATTACACCAATGCCCTCCCTGCTGGGAGGGGGCACAGGGAGCCTGGCATGCCCCCCACAGGGCAGGGCAGAGCCCTGCCCACCCTGCCCCTATGCCCTGCCAGGGTCCTTGACCCCCTTTTCCCCATTGTACTTATGTACAATGGGGCAAACGCTGAGCCCCCTGGCACTGGGAAAGGGGTGCCCCCACTGCCCCCGTGGACCTACCGTAGGTCCCCCTAGCCCCACAAAGTCGACCTAGGCGTCCAGTGTGGACGCTCTAGGTCGACTTTGTAAGTTCCCCCCAAAGTCGACTTTAATTTTAAGTGTAGACTCACTAAGTCGACTTAAATTACAAGTGTAGACATAGCCAGTGTGTCTGTTTAACAGTGACAGGCCCTGATTGGGTTTCACTCTATCATTCCTTAAGATCAAAGCCTTCTTACTGAACATCTCCCTCCTGCTGGAAGCTGCTCCTGGAACATGGGTTAGAGGGAAATCTTCGGCTTGCCAGAGATTTGCCTTAGACAACTTAATGACTAGAGACGTTGAGATCCAAACAGTTTAAAATTTTATAGCCATTAAAAGACAAATGTTACCATCACGTGTCAGAACGTACAAAGGAAATAGCCTTAAATCAAACTACTAAATTCTCAGCAGCACTTGTCTTATTTTGCCTGCCTGTAAGCTTTGATTATCGATGGGAATGTTTTGGGTCGGTTTGTGCATGGACAATGAAATTAACATTTACTAGTTATTTACTGGAAAAAAATCAATTCTCCCAAGCCCATTTATAACTGGTTTGTATTGGATTCTGGTGCTCCCACAGCTTACAGTGGGACCTGTACAGCTCTCCTTAGGAGAAAATCCCTCTTTCACTTCTTCCCAGTACTCCTGCCCACTGGGCACCATCTTAAACCACTTGTCCCCTGTTCAGCACTTTCTCATACTCAGACCAGTGTCTGCCCCACCACAGTCCCTGGGTAGTTGGCTCTTAGAAGTGACCGTTAGCATTTTCCATGCTCTTTTCTGAACTCGCTGCCATTGGCCTTCGTTTTCCTGGCAGTGAGGTCCCCAGGACAGCATGCCATGGTTGAGGTGTGGTGCCATGAGAGCCGCATGGAGAGGACCTATAGAGCCTCAGTATGTGCAGCCTAAAAGAACCATTATTTTCCTGTGTCCTATTCCCCTGCAAGCTCATCTAATTGGCTGCCCACCACCCTCTCCAGATCTGACTTGAGCACTTTTCAAATGTCTCCCCCCTTTGATGGCAGAGCCTGCAGCTAGCGGAGTGAGCAGGAGCAAAGCGACTCCCCGGGGAAGAGTCAAGCATAGTGTAGGGAAATAATTGCCGTGCCAGAGCTAGGAGTTCGGAAGCTGTTGCCTCCAATTAACTGTTCAGCAGAAGTCCAACCTGACATCAGAGCCTTTAACTGCTCCACTTCCTAGTTTCTCCTTCAGCATCCCCCAGTGATAGATGGGCCCAGCTTGGAAGGTCGCTGAGGCTCGTTAACCTCGGCAGGCAGGGATTGTATTCCAAGCCAACACGTCAGCAGCTTTCACACAGATCAGTTACAGCCGCTCCCCGTAACTGGTCGCTGGTCAATACGTGTTTCTTCTGCAGTCGACTAAAGCCAAGACTTAAACCAAGCAGCAGCCAGAAACATCCCTTCACGGGGCTTGTCTGGGCTCAGACTGACTGGAAGGGAGGAGTTGGGGAGATGAGACGCGCGGAGGTTATGTGCCATAAAGGACACAGGCATGGAGGGCCATTGATGTAACAAGTGCTCAGGTCGCAAGCTCAAAGCCAGCAGCTTCCTTCCTCTTAGGCTGTCGAAGCGGTAACTGTTCTGCAGCCATATCTCGGCTATTTCATTGGCCACGTGTGAGGCAGGACCCATCCATCTCCTCTGGGTGGCAGGGAGATCTAGTGGTTAGAACAGAGAGTCGGGAGACCCGAGTTCTGGTGGCCGGTCACTTGGTGGGTTTCCTTCCCATCTGTAAAATGGGGACCCACCTTCGGATCACTCCTTGGGTGAAAGGTTCTGTTGGTGGCAGTGGGGGTCTGCCCCAGGCTTGATGCTGGTTCCGCAGTTAAATGAACAGGGCAGAGAGTAACAAGGTGCTGTTTGATCAAGGCCCTAATAGCTACCCTCAAAGGCTTTTAGATGTGGCCAGAGAAACCCCTCTGCTACAGACTTGGGCCTCGTTATCCTGGGGTGGCTTAGAAAGAACCCTGTAAATGCCACGTCCTCCGTGGACATCCCGGGACTGTCTTGGGAGTGAGCAGCTGCTGAACATGCGAGACTGGGGGCAAAGCAGGGGAGTGAATCTGGGGCCTATCCTGTCTGCATGACTCGTTCTCATCCAGTCCAGGAATGATCTGTTACTACTCCCTTCTGGCTGCGACCTTTCTGACTTGCGCTACTGGGTCTCAGTCCAGTTCCCAGCCAACCGGGACTGTTAAAACCTCCCTCCCTTCGGCCCTCCTTGCCTTGTGGCCAGTCTCAGTAGGGAGGCTAACACTTGATCGGCCAGAGATAGAACGCCTCTCCCTTCTTGCAGCCACCCCCGCTTACTCCAGAGCGATACATGCTGACACAGCACTGTGGTGGAAGATAGGGCTGCCTATGTGGTGCCTTTCCAGGGATAAAGAGGACTTGGGTCTCTTGAGGCTGTTGCTCTGGTCCCCTTTCTGATCGCTGAAAAGAACTAGCAGCAGGTGGGGCATTCTCAGAGTGTCTTCACTTGAACCCTCTTCTGCTGATCTGTGTATTGGGCTACAAGGGCCCACATGGACCTGCCCTAGATGATGGCCAAGCCTCTCGGGTGCTCGTGTGGGATTGTCCCTCATCTTAGCATTTCCTGGCGTTAGCTCAGCCCAGCTGCAAGTGTTCTGCTGTCCGTCCCACAGCACTTCCCTTTGTGGGTCATCAGAAGGAAGCTTTGTAAACCAGTGAGATACCCCTGCACGGTGACCTCTGGGCATGGCATGTGCGGTCACATAGGAGCATTGAGTGGCATCTCTACCCAGATCACTCGTCTGTCAGTACGTGCCCACGGGAGATTGCTTGGGTCGGTTCTGCCATTTCCCGCTGCCTGTTTCTTTCCCAGTGAGGTGGGGTTGGGACGGAGAGCAATCCGTTGTCCTCATGCCACCCTCCCCTCACTGACAGCTCTGAGCTCTTCAGCACGGGGGCTGCAGCTGGGTCCCTCAGTCCTATGCCTGCCTCAGCGGTGCTGAGCCGGTTTGTATGTTCCCAAGACGCAGGAAGATACAGAGCTGCAGAAACCCAGCTGCCTCTGTGAGCTGGCCGAGAGCGCGGACGCTTAGCCCTGTTGCTGGTGGAGGCCCTATATTGGGTGCGACTGCTGCTCCGTTCTGATCCATGGCTTCAGCTGCTTGTTCAGCGGGCGCCTTCTGACGGGAGAGCTGGGGGAGGCGGCAGGGCCGCAGCGGCAGCTGGTGGAATGGGTGCAGGCTGCCGAACATGCCAGAGATGCAAGCCAGCCTTTGGGTAATCAGTGAAGGCGGCCGCGGCTGCATACGCTTGAGGAGGGCGGGGAGGCTGTGTCTCATATCACATAGCACCCCAGTCCCCCAGCACCGTGCTCACCCCCCATCCCTCTTTTCTCTGCTGTTAGCACCACCACCCCACTTTCTCTGCCGGGAAGGACCGTCTCTGCGCTTAGCACAGTTGCCTTTCTTTCAGCGAAGCAGTGGGGTGAGATCATGAGAGCAATGGGACGAGGGATCTGTACTGTTCCTGTAAATCAAAGGGGGTTGGAAAGGTGACTCCTTTCTTGGCGGGTGGAGCCAGGACTGTCCAGGGCACGGGGCCAGCACCGCTTACTGCTCCCGCTGGTTTCCATTGTATCATCTGAGTTGATATTTAATAACAGGACGTTTCTGGCCCTGGGGATTGCTAAGGGAATCTGCCCGTCCAGTGTGTCTTTTTTAACCAAGTCTGCAAACAGGAAAAATCCCTCGGAGCTGTCCCTGTTCGTCTCCGGGAGTGTTGACACTGAACCCTACTGATGGTAATCAAGTTGTGAACTACTTCACAGCAGATCACAGAGAACGATCCAGCTCGTGGGCGTGTTTGTGCAGACCCCCACCTGCCCCCTGCGCCCCATAGTCGGCTAGCCAAATGCCAGACTTACAATATGCATGTTTCAGGCTGGGCCCTTTTATCTACACCTGCCAGGCCAGGACTCTGCCTTTAGTATGGTAATTCTGCCATCAGTGTACACATGTCCAGTCTGTATCAGAGCTTTACTCTAGGGAACAGGGGTAAATATCCAGCAGGCAGCTCCCTCCAGCCTCCAATGGAGTGGCACATCCAGTCCCACAGCTGGCGTGCCTTCATGCGAATGGGGAGAGGAACAGAGAGGGAGGCAGGGTCAAAGCCTACGTGAAGGGGTTGGTGCCTGTTCAGCCATCAGATGGTCTGGAATTGTAGGATAAGTGAATTTCGTCAGCTATCCAAACAGCTGGCCTGCAGCAGACTGGGCTTGGGTGGTTAGATTCCTCGGTTTTCCCAAGACAGCGGGGAGCCAGTCACGCCCACTCTCTTCTAATACTGCCCTGAAAGACCCTGGGCTGCAGTGGAGGCCAAGGCCAGAGCCGAGTAATGGGGGCTCAGCGGGTGGCTCATTTCCGTTTCTGTCTGAGTCATCTCTTGACTCCCCAGGGCTTTTGTGGGTCCTTTGTAACGATGCTGCAGAACAGCTGTTTGTGCTGGGCGCTGTGCTCCAGGGAGACTGTTTAGCAGAGCGGCCGCTTGCCAGGTTGCTTGGCTCATGCCTCCCTTCTGACCCTGCTGTTGAGCTAGTCCATGGGGGACTAGAGGGGTCTCAGTGGCGATTCTTCTAAGCTTGGTATCGCACAGCCCTCGCCAGTCCCTGGCACCTACCATCTGTCATGGAGGCTCCTGGCCCTGCAGGGGAAGTCCATTGAATGTCACTGAGTTCCTGTGTAGAGAACCTCCCCGCAACCCCACCATTGATCTGTAAGCTGAGCCTTCAGTCTTGCAGCTTCCTTTGTCCCTTCCATTGTGATCTGTGCCCCTCGCTTCCCCTCGCTTGATTTTTTTTCAAGCTTTCTGCAGTGCCTTCCTCCTTTGTCTTTCATACCTGTCCTTGGTCTGCGCTGAAAGGGAAGCACCCCAGGGCAGGGACCTGTTGCCTTTTCTTTTTCTGCAAAGCAGCAGGTGTTCCCCTGGCGCTAGCAAAATAAAAATACAGATGGATAGAGGATTGTGTCTCAATCACTGAGCTGCAGCCAGCCCTGGGGGGCAAGTAGCAGGTGTCGGTGGACAGTGATGCTGCCCAATCGTAGCTTGGGACAAGAAGGAAAGATTTTTGAAAACAATTGACATTGAAAGGGGCAGAATCCAGCTGCACACCTGGGCCCCGCCACGATGTTCAGTAGCCGCTGCTTGTCAGGAAGGGGTTGGGACCTGTCGTCTGAAAGATGGAAACTTGCCACAGTCTGATGTGCCCTCCCCTAGTTTGTGTGAGCCAGCTGCCCGTGCATGCTCTACAGATTATCGGCATGTCGGTGTACGGTGGGGGGCCCTCAGCCTTCGTGTCGTCCTCTGGTCTTCACCTGTGCATGGGAGTTGTGCAGGAAAGATGCTAAGTTTTAAAATACTAGCCATCCATGGTGGCTCTGAAGCATTAGGAAAGGGGGAGGACACAGAAAAACAATCCACTGCTTATTAAATTACCCACAGCCAGAGAACCTTCTTCCTGTCACTCCTGGTAGAGGCTAAGGCGAAATGAATCAAGGATTAAACAAGAGTCCGTCAACTGTAAACTTCAGCCTTGGGGTTTGTTCCAGGCCAAAGATCACCCGACAGAGAGATGAGTGCTGGGTGACTCTGAAACGAACTTTTTAAACTAATTAGAGGTCAGGCTTTCCTTCACTGATCCAAGGAAATGGCTGATCCTCTCAGACCAGGCTTTGCTTTAACACACCAACAGCATTCTCAAACACAAGCTGTAAATAGCATTGGGTAGCTTTTTATTTGTAAACACCGATAAGCAATTTCAGTGTATACAGACAAACCCACAAAAATATTTCCAGCAGTAATAATCAACATTTACAGGTAGGCAAAGTGCTTGAGAATGTGAGTCAGAATCCACCGATTTCGACTTTTGAATTAGGCCTAGCAAAACGGGTCTGATCTGTTGATTTAAAGATATTAATTTTGTGTATTCTGACATGGTGCTGAGAGGGCAGGTTTTCTAAAGCTTTCGCTTTTTGAATCTCAATCCCTGCTGTCATGCCGTAATTATTGTCTGACCCTCCCCAGAATTCTCCACAACTGTGATCATTTAAACCGCTTAAAATAAAATGCTTAAAAATAAGAGAAAAATGAATAGAAATAAAATCTGCCAAGCCTGCTTGTAAGCAAGAAAGGGAACTGTTGGTGGTGGTGCCTAGGGATGGCTGTGTACTCTGTAGGCTGCTTAGATATTGGATACACAACCCTCACCAGTAAGGACAGTAACGGAAGGAACCACAGCCACTGTAGCGTTCATGCTGGTTTATAGGGAACAGCACGTTAGCTCTGGGCTCAGCTCCATCAAGGTAAGGCGCAGTGTTGGACTGCCAGAGGGGTTTGTTCTCTGTGCGGGGCTTAGGGCAGACGGTGCTACCACCCACAAATAATAATGGTGTTTCAGAGGGGTAGCTGTGTTCGTCTGTGTATGGCAAGAACAAGTAGAGTCTACCGGACGAAGTGGGATGCAGCCCACGAAAGCTTATGTCCAAAGAAATTTGTTAGCCTTTAAGGTGCCACAGGACTCTCATTGTTACAGATGATCCCAAGACAGCCTAGTGTGCAGCAGAATGGGGCTTTTCAGGCTTCCCTGGCTGATTTTTTTTTTTTCCTTTGCTGCATGGCTTTGTTACAGATCTTGTTCTAGAAGCTGGAGCTGCCATGAATTGGTTCTATGATCCTCTTCCCCCTTGATTCCTGCGTAAAAAAGAGGGCCCAATTGCCACACTGGGGTCAGGAAGGAATTTTCCTCCAGGGCAGATTGGCAAAGATCTGTGGCAAGGGGGTCGCCTTCCTCTCTAGCATGGGGTATGACTCACTTGCTGGTGGATTCTCTGTACCTTAAAGTCTTTAAACCATGATTTGAGGACTTTAATAACTCAGTTCTAGGTTCGAGGTGTACTGCAGGGGTGGGTGGGTGGGTGAAATTCTGAGACTTGCCTTGTGCAGGAGGTCAGACTAGATGATCATATTGGTCCCTTCTGACCTTAGAGTCTATGAGACTCAAAGCCAAGGATAGATTGTGTCATGGCCATGGAAATCTCTTTTCATCAAGAATGATGGGGAGCTCAGCCCGGCATCCCTCCCCATCCAGGGATCCTGATAAAGATACTAGAGGATCCCATGTTCTCTCTCCTCCTCTGCCCCCAGCTGACAACCTTGGAGATAAATCTGTATTCTCTCCCCCTTTTGTTTTACAGAAGAGGATGTGGAGAACTTTGATGTGACGAACCTGTCTCAGGATGTGTTGCGGAGCATCGAAGCTGACAGCTTCTGGTGTATGAGCAAACTACTGGATGGCATACAGGTAAGTGCACCGGGGGGGGGGGGGAGAATAGGGTGCGGCCTGAGCAGGCTCTCTCCACTCACTTGGGTGTCCTTCCTCTCTCTTTGGAGTCATCTATTCCCCCAACCTGAGTGACATTCCTAGTGATCTGCCAGCACCTATCTCCTCTGGTTCCAGTCAGAGTCCTGTTTCTCAGGCATGTTCCCTTGTGCTCTGGGCCCCCTGTACGGAGCAAGAAACAAAATACACAGTGTGACAAACATCTTCCACATAAACTAGAGTAATTTCCGCTTAGTGCCAATCACAATACAAAATGGCTATTGCCCCTGCTTCACAGATGGGGAAACTGAGGTACAGAGTGGTTGAAGGACTTGCCTAAAGTCACATCATGAGTTGGGAATAGAATTCACAGCAAAAGACCCAGTAGGGGTCAGGATTTCACCCCCGGTCTCCTGGTTCTCGTCTGTGTGTAGGTCTGACCCTAGACCGCCCTGTCTCATTTGGATTCCAGAGCAGATCCCACCACCCCAAAACTCGCTGTTCCTGGACCATTCACATCTGGGGAACCTTAGGAAAAGCAGGTCAGCTGACCTCAGCTATCCCCAGTAGGCAGGAGTGCAGGTCTCTTGGCTGGGTTCCAAGCCCCGTGATGTTTCACGCCAATGGCTGCTGCCTTCGACTCTCACTGTCTTCCTGCAGGATAATTACACCTTTGCACAGCCAGGGATCCAGAAGAAAGTCAAAGCACTGGAGGAGCTGGTCAGCCGGATTGATGGTAGGTGGTGAGGAGATCCGAACAGGAGTGGGGGAGCCCGTGCTGTGCACTCTTCTTGTCCTCGCTCCCTGCAGCTGGATCTCAGGGGTGCGGTGGGTCTTTTGACAGAGGGGTGGAAGCTGTTGCGGACATGATTTTCCTCTGGCATTCAGGCTGTGAGGCAGAGGGCAGATGGCTTTGGGATCGGGACAGAGGCTAGGAACCATGGGAGTGGCAGGATGTGGGGCTTGGTTGGACGAAGGGAAGTGAGGTAGGTAGGGACCAAGCAAGGGAGGGACTTGGTTAAAATGCACGTGGGATGGGGGTCGTTTAACAGGACAGGATTTGAACGCACATGGTAGGACAGAGGATTGGGTTGAAATGTACCTGGCTGGGGGAGGCGGCTGGTCCTGAGGCCGCTCGGAGGGGCACAGCACCGAGCCCAGGGCACTGGGGATCCAGATGTGTAATGGAGCGTCTGTTTCAGAGCAGGTACACACGCACTTCAGGAAGTATGAGGTTGAATACCTGCAGTTTGCCTTTCGTTGGATGAACAATCTGCTGATGAGGGAGCTCCCCCTGCGCTGCACCATCCGCCTGTGGGACACCTACCAGGTACGCTGGGCTAAAGCTTCCCAGCCTCACGCTTTCTTGCCTAGTGCAGGGTCCCCACAAAGCTTCACCAGGGGCGTGCGTTGGGCAGATCTTGCGCTTGTAGAGATGAGGAGCAGCAAAGTGACGTGCCCCCTCGTGTGTCTGCATCATCACGCGGCACAGCCTGTCTGTCTGTCTGTCTGCGGGAGAGAGCTTGGAGCCGGCAGGCTAAGCTGAGCCCCTTGGGGCTCTCCTCACTCTGCCGCAGGGACTGACCCAGAGTTTTGTGCCTTTTCCAGTCGGAGCCGGAAGGCTTCTCCCATTTCCACCTGTACGTCTGTGCCGCATTCCTGATCAAGTGGAGGAAAGAGATCCTGGATGAGGAGGACTTCCAGGTGAATCCTTGGGAAGCAGCCCCATTGGTGGGGAGATGGGTGGTTTGGGCAAGTAGAGGGAGGCACCAGATGTGGCTGTGGGCATGTGCCAAGTGTACATCAGATCATAAAATCAACAGCCGGGTACAACCATTCACCTCTGGACGGGGGCTGCCACATGACGCAGGGCATGCGATTGGTTTCACTGAGCACAGGGCCGAGCCAGTCACTCCAGATCCTCTGCCACAAACTCTCTGTCAGGTCTCGGGCAAGTCCTTGCAGCTCGTGCCGTGGTTCCCATCTGTAAAGCGGGAGGGTAAGGCTCCATTTCACAGTTAGCCCACATCTGTCAAGCGCTCCGAGATGCCCCAGAAGCAGATGGGAAGCTAAAGAGGAGCAGATCAGGGTGTGTATCCAAATCCCAGTATGCAGTTACTGCTGCAGGAGTCTGAGTATATCTATGACATTTCAACAGGGCGGGGAATGTGAAATCCATTTGGCTAAAGAGGAAACGGTTTGTGTGCTGTTATCTGACTGCGCTGTATAAAGCATGCCCCAAAGGCTGCAGCGCTTGGAGAAGGCGTCAGTGCATCAGGAAGGGACCTAGGGGAGGAGATCCCACATGTCACAGAGAAGTGGTCCGCCGGCCACCCTTGAGCGCCTAGCTCTGGCAGTGCACAGTGCTGACGAAACCTCTGTCTTTTTCTGCCTTCCATCTAGTGGAAACAGACTGCCACTCCACTGACTTCCCAGAGCCAGCCTGGTGGGGGTGATAGTGCACCTGGCTCCTCTTCCCATCCCTGCTGCAGGCTGCTCAGTGATCTTGGACACACCCCTCTCTGTACCTCAGTTTCCCCCTTGGCTCCCCTTTGGAAAGCACTTTGAGATTGGTGGGTGGAGAGCGCTCTAGGGCAGTGGTTTTCAAACGTGGGGTCAGGACCCAGCACTGGGTGGCGGCGCCCCTGCCAAAAGACAGGAATGCGTTGCTCAAAGAGGTAGCTGTTGGGTCACGGGCATAAATGATTCTTTTCAACTGTGTCCTGAGAAAAAGTTTGAAAACAGCTGCACTAGATAATAAAGCTGAAGCATGTCGTTATTCTGTGCTGCTGCGCCACGGCCTTCCCTTTTTCTCTTGTCTCAGGGTCTTCTAATGTTGTTACAAAACCTACCCACAATACACTGGGGCAACGAAGAGATCGGACTTCTCCTTGCGGAAGCCTACAGACTCAAGTACATGTTTGCGGACGCTCCCAATCACTACCGCCGATAGGTGCCAGGGCTCGGTCTCCCCAGCTTGCCCTGATCTAATCACTGTGGCATTTCATCGTCGAAGTCCTCGGACACACTCTCCAGGAGCCACTCCTAGCTGTACAAAGCCCACATCGACTTTTGTCTTAACTCGTACGTGTGCCTGCTTGCCACTCGGACGACCGCAGTGGTCCACTCTGCTCTGGTGGCCTGAGTCTGGGGGAAAAGGAGGCAGCGAGTGGCAGCTTTAGAGGCTTTAAGTAAAAACTGAGCCTCTGGATGTCCCCCAGGCCTGGCCTGGCTGTCCTGTTAACCACCCAGGCACACACGCCCAGCTGGGTCCATTTTCCCGTCAGACACAGCTGGATCCAACGCTCAGACAAAAATGCCTTCCCAGAGACCCACCAGCTGGAACCTTTCTGAAGGCAGCAGTTCTGTAGGATTTAAAACGCTCTCAGGGCCTGGCTTCGCTCCAAGTGGCTGAAGACAAGCAGCACTTCAAGGGTTAACGAGATCTGCTCGCACACTTGCTTCCTCTCATGCAGCACAGGGTGTGTGCATGTTGGGGGGGTGCACACGTGTGAGGGAGGCTGGCCCACCCCTGAACTGTCCTGAGTGACACACGTCCACCGGACAAGACTCCACCTGGGACTGATCTGACCTGCTGTGCGCACAGCCCCTTAGCCCCCCCCCCCAACAGGGCTGGAGCGGGAAAAGCTGTGCCTCTTGAAATCTCTTTCCATGCCGACACTCCTCATCCTCCAAGGCATATGTGTATATTGTGGTCTTGTGTATATGGGTAAGAGATGTACAATATATGTCTTCTGTTTGTAGCAGATACAATTTTATATTTATAACAGCGTCCCATGCGTGCAAAGGCTGCCTAGGTTCAAGTAGAATAGGGCTCCGGTTTCCTTTGGCGTTTGGGGTTGCCAGGCCGTAGGCATTTCTGCACTAGCACATTGAGACGAGCGTTGAATTCCTTTTAGGAACACTTGGCTAGAAACTTCAAAACTGGGTTCAAACGGCCTCCAGTGCAAGGGGGGCTGGGAGTTCTGAGATTGGGGAGGAGCAGGGATTGGGATGTGGGTGGCAGGACTCACCAAGGATCTCAACACTTGGCTGTGCCCATGTACTACGGTAATATCTCCCCAAGCACTGTAGTGTGGCTGTTCTCTGCTGTGCGGGGCTCGGGGCCCTTCCCGTACAATGTCACAGTATCCTGGTTCTCTTCTGCCTCCCTCTGTTTGTCCCATTGGCTCTTAGGGCCATGGAGAGAAAGGCCTGGGCTCTCATGTCCATATGCGTTCCTGGGGAATGGAGGCAATGGCTTATGGCCAGACTCCCCAGCCCTCTCTCCCCAGACTTCGCCTCAATGTGCTTTTAAAAACCCAAACTTGAATGTTTTCGTGTAACATTTTATTCCTGCCAGAAGACGCCATCTCATTAGTGCCAAGTGTTAATCTCTGGACGCTGATTTCTTCACGCGGGGGATTTCCTTCTCTCACTCCAAGGGATGATCTCAGCGTGTCCCCTGGGGCCCCAGAGTACACTGGTTATGATTTGAGTTGTTCTTTTTTGGAAAGAGTGTCCCAGCGGCGTTAGTAACTGCCGGAGAGGCCAGAGGATGCAAGAATGTGAACGTGGGAGCCGCTTGCCAATAAAACTCCAACCAGTGTCTCAAGCGTTGCTTCCCTCGGCTGGAGTTGTTTTCTCAGGCATTTGGACTTGACTTTTTGTGTGTGTGCCTTTTGTTTTTCTCTGAGCGCGACCTGGCGGTCAATAGTTTAACATGACTAATTAAAAACCAAAACCCGATGAAAATGTGTGTGTGCCAGAAGCTGTTTTCTTTGTCAGGGCAGAGGGGGTATAAGTGAAGCTCTGCCACTGGCCTGATACGTTTTCTTGGGCAAGTCACGTCACTTCCCCGTGCCTCAGTTTCCCCATCTGTAAAATGGGGGTGAGGACACTGCCCTCCTTTGTAAAGTGCTTCGAGGTTCATGGATGACCAGCTCCATATAAGGGCTAGGGGTTATGATTATCATATATTGGCATATTTCTTCCTCCTCTCTGAATTAACCTCCACTCCCACTGCCTCCATCCCGTTCTGTCTCTATTTCTGAATTTTAAGATACGCTGCAGTTCAGTCACAAATGACTGGGCCTGATGCCAGCAAGTTACAGGTGAGGTTCCCCGGCCTGTGTTCCGCAGGAGGTCAGATTATGTGACCATGATGTTCCCTTCTGGCCTTGAATCTAGACACCATAAAACCTGAGTCTCATAAATCAAAGCTTCCCTATGAATCTTAGTGCTGGGGAATGGGGCTGCGGGAAGCTGAAGTGTCCCATGCTTAGACAGGTCCCGTGTTGGAAATGGTGTGAGGGACACTCGCTGATGACTCGCCTAATTCATTAGCTACCACGTGGCCCTTAGTGGCTCCATTGCCACGTACTTGTGCATACAGACCGTGCGAGAAGAGCTCACCAGCTAAAGAAGCAAGTCCGGCCCAGTGGCTGTGCCCGTGACTACTTCCGGTCTCAGCTGCCAGTCCAGGGCCCCGTTTACAACTCGACCGAGTGGTTTACAACTCCTCACGTGGTGACAATTTTGGGCCAATTCTGGCCTGAGTTGGGCTCAAAACAGGACCTTAAAGGGGAGAGATGCAGTTTTCTCGCCTGGTGCTTGAGCCACCCAGGCTGCTGCTATCCGTGACTTCTCGCAGTCCTCCCTCGCCTGCCGGTACCTGTCCGAAAAAGGGCCCTGATGATCAAAACGGGCAGACAGCTCGTAATACAGCTACGTACTCAAACCGGTACCGGTCGGGAACCGTTTAGCCTTGGCCGGTGTACTTTATGCATTTGCCCATACTTTTCTGCCTCTGGTTAAAGTAACAGCGTGTAGCCATGTGGGAGCTTGTCCTTTATAGAAAGGACTGACTGAGAAAAGCTTTTCTGTCTTTTCTTTTATGACATATGCAGATAAGACAACCCAACCCCTAATTATAAAACTTATTTTTAAAGTTATCTGCTCAGGTGGAGATACAAATCTACAGCACACACAGAATAACTGTAATTATCTTACTATCACCACTGAGTCCAGTGCAAATCCATGTAAATGTCTCATATCACAGGAATGGCTCAGTAGGATGGCAGAACACTGGGTGTGAAGATAATTACGTGAGTAACAAAGTCTGTCCATGTATTCGTGTAGCCCCACATCACTATGAGCTACCGAACGGCTTAGGCAACAACCCTTTGAGCTAAGCTCACTCACAAAAATAGTCACAATAATTCCCACACTAGTTTGCAGGCACTGGGGCGGACTCTGGAAGATGTAAACTTCCCATGGAAAGAGAGGAGACCATTAACCATTCCCACAATAGTTCGCAGAGAGTTGAAACATTTCTAGTCCCCCTCAGAATCTGTGTTTGAGGTGTTCATACTGGCCGTTAAACCACAGCTGATACTCCACGCCTGCCCTTGGGGTGGGATTACATCACTTCTGTTTTGTAGAAAGTGGAGGCGGGGAGGAGAAGTGCCTAGATCAGACATAGTTTACTAGCTGTGCCCCCATCCAGCCAACTGACAGGTTTTTGTGTAGCCCAAGGGCTTCTCTCCTTGGGGTCAGCTGGTGGCACAAAGCGCTGAGCTGAGAAGTGAAGTGCAAATGAGCATGCTCAATACAGTACACCCTGCAAATTCAACACAGGATTGAGGTCAGTTGGAGGGGTGGAGGCCAGTGGGATGCACACAGTCCGTATAGAAGGCCTCAGAATGGAGCCTGCTTGGTCTTTTCTCCCGAAGCCGTCCAGTTATTTCACTATTAATGGAGCCAAAGCAAAGCTCCCCACGCGCAGCCCTCTAACACCATGATTAGGGTATGCGACTGGGATGTTAGAAACCCTAGCTAGAGTCTGCAGCCTGGCTAAAAAGAGGAGCGGAGGGCCCTCAGTCCTCTCTCCTGAAGCAGATCCACTTTAATTCACTATTGATGAAGCCAACGCAAGGGTTAAATGAGCAGCCCCCTGCAGCAGGGTGGTTCGAGCACCCGCCTGGAACTGGCCTTTGAGTCCACCGCCTGCTTGAGGCAGAGAAGGGTGGGCCTCGGTCTCTGCTCTCGGGGCTGGTCCACCCTAATTCTCTAGTATCGGGGCCAGAGCAAGGTCCAGACGCCAGCACTTCACGTCTCCCTGCGGGAAAGAGACAGGGCAGTGAGCAAAGAGCTCTCTTCAGTCCCGCCACGGTCACCCAGCAGGGACAGGGACCCGAATTTCCCCCCACGGCTTGGCCCCTCCCCCAAACTTGGAGGGATCGGGGTTCATCCCCCCACAGAAAGGTTGGACAGGGCTGTGCCCCCCCCCCCCAGCTATTTAACCCTCCCCCCCCCGGCTTGGCAGGGCCCTTGTCCGGCTCAGAGGGGAGGAATTGGAACCAGGGTCCCTCACGGGGGGGAGGGGCCAAGGACCGGGGGACCTGCCCCCCAGTGCCCCAGGGCAGGGTAGTTAGGGGCGTGGGTGGCCAGACAGGGAAGTGTGGCTTGTATCTATGGGGGGCTGTGGGAGGCGGGGGCTGGTCTCTCCCCTCATAGCTCCTCCCAGCTCCACCTGGGTGCTCTCCCCCTCGCGGGAGGCCAAGAAGCCGCTAAGATCCCGGCCCTGCTCGGTCTCTGCCATCGGCCTCTCCCGCAGAGATCCAGGGCCCAGCAGAAGGGGTAGATCTGAGAAGAGTTATCACCACACCGCTTTAGTCTGGTGAACATGGAGCTGAGAGCCCCCCTGCATGCAAAAAGCATCCCCGGGATCGATAAAGAGCATGAGGACCTTGGATGGTCCATCAGCAGAAGTTGGTCCAATAAAACATATCACAGCCCTACATCGCACTCACACCCTGGCATTGCCTGGGAGCCTAACCCAGCAAATAAGCGGTGTTTCGAAAGGCAGCTGATGAATGGCATTGCTTTGTCCTGTCCTTTTTTCCCTTCAGAGGGGTGGCTGGCATTGTTGGCAGAAGGGGGACCCTCGGCAAGAAAAGAGCTACCTGTGCACAATAGAAAAGAGCAATCGTTGGGCAAAAACCAAAAAGGGATGATGTACTAATGCAATAATCATGTAGGCAGAATTTGGGCCAAAGCCGTTGGCGATCTGGCACCTTGACAGCTCAAGAGGGGCCACCGTGGAGCTTTGTGGTCAGCAGACGTCGCAGGCGAGCAATATGCAGCATTGTGAACAACTTCCAGTTATAGCAAAGACCTCAGTTTCAAAATACCCAAGTAAAACATGCAACCTGGCTAGAGGCCTTAATTTGCCAGCCATAATTTGCGGATATTTACCAGCTGCATGTACAAATTAAAGGGTTTCCCTCGAGCGGATGGTTAAAAAAAGTATGAAAATAATAGTGCTTTTAAAACAATCAATGCTAAACACAACACCACTCCAGGCTGCCCGGGAAAAGAGGAAAAGAAGCACTCAACAATAAGCGACAGTGACCCGGATAATTTTATTTACACTTCGGTTTCACAGTAACTGGGGTTTGTAGCTCGATTTTTGACTCAAGCACATTCTAACAGGTTTCCACCCTGGGCAGGAAGGAATTGGTTATATCGACTGTTCCCTGTTCTAATCTGTCCACAATATTGTAATCACTTTGTTCAGTTTTCCCAATGTTGTTTTCACCAAACGCACACAGAGAGTTTTACAAAACAAAACAAACAAAAAATGTACAGATGATCCTAAATGATCAGAGCCTGTCTAAACCTGGAGTTATTCAGGAACAACTATTATGGAGTAAGTACATGTATGGACACTTATTCTGGAGTGCAAGAGGGTTAAGCTAAACCAGGAAAAAAGGCATTCTTATTATTCCAGAATACAAGCATTCACATGTGGACTTATTTCAAAATAACTTTTCTATTTTAACTTCGCATGCTACCTTATTCTGGAATATCTTTCATGCACAGACAAGTCTGATGTCATCCATTCTCTTCCAAGCTAAAAGGCCTTGATGCAAATCCTTTCATGACCAGTACCTGAGACTCAGTGCTCTGATATATCTGGCTCCTTTCCATCCCCTCCTTTTGTACTTGGCCCAATACATAGACAATCCCTTCCTGGGATATATAGCACCATGAAGTCAATGCCATGGGGGAAAAAAAATTTGTATTCTTCTCTGATATTCTCAAGAATTTTGACAACATTTTCTGGACCATAAAGATAGCCATGGTCTGGCCCATCATAGTTAGTGTGATTATACTTTGAACTTAAACAAGTGGTGTGAGCAAAATCTATCATGTGGACATCAGTTTTGGGGTGACCATTTCCATGCAACACAGTGCAGTTCATGTTCTGAAGATGTCCCTGAAAATGACTGTCCAGGGTATCTTTATTCTCCTTATGTTCCTGTCCATTTTGGATGATGAGAAGTGATCTGCAGTGGACTGGATAGGAACTCTGGTTATGGATGACAAAGCAGAGTCTTCAGCTGTGACACAATGGGTTCTGAAAGATCTGTTCTGAGGCGGTTGCCATTGTGAAGGAACTGGGAGAAGACTTTTCTGAAGCCATCGGTGATAGTTTCCTTCCATAATACTCGTCTTTGCAAAGAAATTGGCCAGTATCTGTTTGGTAAACCTTGTATAAAAACATCGATCCAGAGTATGTGTCTGTCAAATTATTGCACTTTCAAAACAGCCTGCATATAAATTATCCAGCTTGTTCGACAGAAGGAAGGGCACATAATTTAGTGACAATCTAAAATGAAGTGTGTGACAGGATGTTCAAACTCTGTACTGGACCAGCAAGGGTTAATCCCACTTTGAGGGCTGAGGCCACGCCCCCTTGGCTCTACTGCACATGCTCCACCTGCAGCCTCAGTACAAAAGGAGGAGCGAGCTCAGTCGGGGCTGTTTGCTGAAGTGAGAGGCTGCACGTCATTTCTAAGGCAGCTTAGGAGCGATGGGTGTCTGAGCACCTAGCAATGGAGGTGGGGGCTCCTCTGCCTGCAGGAGCCCTAGAGGAAAGGCATTTGCTGAGAGCTTCTTTAGCTGATGACCCCAGAACCCTGGGAGAACTATGGAGCTGACACCAGAGAGAGGGGTAGGAATTAACCCATGGGAATTAGATTTGTGTCCACTTGTGGGTCTGGGAGACTAGACTGTGTTACTTTCAGCCACATCCTGCCTGACGTCTTGGTGATCTGTTCACTCCTATCACTGCTATCACCTGAGTTGGGACTTGGTGGCAATGAAAGACTTTGCTGGTCCTCTGCTGCTGCAAGTCACCCTTGGGGGGGCAGCACATCACACCCTCATACTGGCTGCTCTGCTGCACAGCTCTGAAACACAGGGAGATCAATTGGACTTGGGGCTAAGACCCTTTTCCTCCCTGGCTGTGGCAAAAGGGAGAGGGGTGTAGAAGTGCAGACTAAGGAGTCCCCAATCAAGCTGCTAGGGGAGACGTTGAGTTTGTCTCCTGTCACAGCAGCATAGGGCAATGAGGCAGCAGGCTTCTAGCCGGATCTGAGACCTTGTCTATGTGGGGGTTTCAGTCACTGCTACCAGTAGAGCTGTCTGGGTGCAAACCCCTACTGCAAACAGGCTCTGAACTGCAATTTGCAGTGCAGTTTCCCCTGCTTTAAACTGGTGTAAGCTGTATTGGTGGAAATAGTCATTGAGGGCACATTACCCCATTTACACCAGTCTGTCAAACAAGGCTAAACAGCCATTGTAGCCAAGGCCATAATAGAGGGGCTCTGCCCTTCCTGAGCTGGTAATGCACAGGGCTACTGTCTTCTTTTCAGAGCCCAAACATAAAGACTGGCAAGGCAGTCTGGACCAGAATATTGACACAGCTGTGTATGGATGCAGAATTGGCTTGTAACTGAATGGCTAATCAGTCCAGCCGGGAGTGGGACCCACTTAATACTAACTGTTCACACTGTTCTCTGTTGTAATCCTAACAATTACCCTTCAGAGACAGCCCAGCGAGCTCCTAACTCTGAGGTGTAAGTGAACAGGGGTATGGTTTCAGTATCTGAAATGGTTCTTCATGAGTAGCAGGAAGGTGTAACCACCATACTCAGCACGAAAAGGTGTTTGGTATTTATTGCCTGGACTAGCCTGAACAGCTCCTGGAAGAGGAGGTTGGAAAGCTTGTTGGTTCTTCCAGGCCTGATTAACACTGAACACCATGGGTGGAGAGTTAGGGCAATGTATGTCTGGGGTCAGAGTCTCAGCTTGTGTTCAAGGGTGTAGCTCAGTTGGGGTGGCTTCATTCTTTGCCTCACTTTTTACCAGCTGAGACTCTGGCCCTTAATTCACTAACTGCTAACTCCTCATTTTGCTTTTGAAGAACAAACACTGGCAGGATCCCACCTGCATGCCACAAGAGGCAGGTGTAAGAAAGCTGGAAGTGCTCTGTTCACACTTCTTTGTGGTGGTGGTTCTTCTCTTCCCCTGCATCTTCTCCATGCTGCCTGGTTCCTGGCTTTATATCCAGAATGCAGGGATATTTATACTTTGACGCAACATTTTCAAGCAACAGCTACTCTGGAAATAGTTAAGGGAAACTTCCTGTTAATGTACCCTGTAATCGATGTAAATCTAGGGGGCTCTGTGTATCCACAAGTTCATCATAGTCATTCACAATTGTAAGGACACTTTGCAATCCACTTTTACCAGCACCCGTCAGGGCTACTGGCCCCTGTTGCCGGTTTAAGTGCAATATCCTCAGTTAAATTACCAGTGGCTCACTTCTGAGTGTGGCTCCAGCCCAGGCCTGACAGTCCCCTGCCTTTGATAAACACTACATGACTCCTGTCTGGGGGTGGTGGGTGGTGTCCTGCACTGAGCACATGACAGTGATCAAATGAAATAGTCTATGAAAGAGAGAAGCTGTTGCTGCTTTGATCTGTTTGTCTGGTGATTCCTACATAAAGTTTTGGGAAGGGCTTCCTGGGTTTTGGGTGGACACCTTTTGATATGAAGTTTCTTTGAAATGAAGGATCCAGAATGTGGTTCGTGTATCATGTTGGTGCCCAAGGGCTTTGGGTGGGAAAATCTACATACAAATAAACTTTAATTTATAATTGTCCATTACTAGCAGCCAATCTGAAGAGTGAAGACTTCCCCCACCAGCCCCACTGCTATGAAATGAGCAATGAACACAGTGCCCCAAGAACAGCTGAGGGAAAAGGGTTACAATGCAGCGTATTCTCCTTAAGTTTACCCTTTTTGTCTGGAGCCAGGGCTTGAAACAAGGGAAATTGTCAGGGAGTCATGAAAGAAACAAGGTATTTGTCTAACAACTTAATCTTTTTTTACTGAGGTAAATGCATTTTTTGACCTTTTGAAGCGAACAGATTGAATGTTAGCACTTTTAACGCACACTATGCCAGCTGTAAATTTCTACCATGCTGCCCTGCTGCTGAATTTCACCTGTGATTTGCAGGGCTCCTGAACAGAATCAGTGCAGCAACCCCAGTCCAGGGCCCCCCCAAACCTAGGTGTTACCCAGAACTGAATTTTAAATGTCCTTGTCTTTTTTATTTAAGGGGAAGGTATTTCTTGCAAGAAGTGCCATACAAAGGGGCTTGAGGTATGAAATTGTTTGGTCCCTGGGCTGGCTAAGAGCAGGGTGGAGGAGCAGACGTGCAGAGGAGGAGCCACGGACTAATCAAACAGAGCATCCTTGGCTTGGTTACCTGTTGCCAGGACCTCTCTCACTCCAGTATCCTTTAGGTGTGGCTACTTCCCAAACAAAACAAACTTTCAACAGACCTTTCTCTTCTTCCTCTCCGATCCCTTGCTCTGGTTACCTCTGCCTACAGGCTACGTCCTACGCACAAGAGCACCATCCTATGACTGTTTATCTCCAGCCAAGCTCAAACACAAATCAGTTCAGATGTGGTGACAAAGGCTTCTGAAATGACAGTGTTTCAAAGGCTGTGCTGCTTCAAATGAGTTAGCTTCCTTTCCACAGTGAAGAAGCCAGACAGCACAATGGAGGGTTTATTATTAACAGTTGTCTTACAGCACCATCCAGGAACCCTTCTCTGATTTGTGGCCCCCGTCGGCTGAGTGCTGTATGGACGCGTACCTTGACACAGATCCTGGCCTGAGACACTCACCTTGTTTTAGAGATGTTGGTGTGGATACTGACTAAACTCGTATGTTTGGTCACGGTTTGCAGGGTCAGCAATCAGCGAGGGAATATAAATGTTATGAAACTACTAAGCCACACAGAAAACACTTCTCCGGCCCCAGAGACCTTGTAGTGCAAGGGACGGAATTAGGACCCTGCACAAAGATGTACGTGAGGGTCCTCATCAGGCCCATATCAGGGGTTTGACTGCAGGGCCTGTACGAGAGATGGCAATTTTGGTCCTGTACTGGAGGATGGTGCCCCACTCTGATCACCGGATCCCTCCCCTTCCCAACCATCTAGTAAAATTTTGGTTGGAATGGTCTAAGATCACTTCAAAACAAGAGGTCCTGGCCACAATTTCGTTGGGGTATGCCTTCCCATTTACTCTACAACCCCCAATTACCCACCCCTGCCCCAGTTCAGGGACCCTTCTCACAAGCGACTCCTAGAACAGAAGAGAAAGTCCCTGTGACAGCTGGGAGCAGTACAAAGGGCACCAAAAAATGAGGAAGGATGGGGTTCTGCCTGAGGTATTTCCTTGCCCCCAAAGCCAAAGGGGGTTTAAGACCTGTCCTGAACGACTGCCATTTAAACAAAGTGCTGAGAAGATAAAAATTTCAGATCTCCCTTGCCCATCTTCTCTGATCCCTGGATCTGGGGGACTGGTTTGCTGTCCTGGACCTGACAGATGTCTACTTTCATGTCTCGATCAGGGCGAATTGTCGGACCTTTCTGTGGTTTGTGGGAGGGGGTTCCCACTACCGGTTTACTGCCTTCCCATTTGGCCACTCCCGAGCCCAAGGGTGTTTGCAACATCTATATCAGTGGTAGTGGCCTACCCAAGATGCAGCGGGGTCCATATTTTCCCTAGAGGACTGGCCCTGGGCCTGCTAATAAAGAAAGAAAACTCCAAACGGATCCCAGCTCAGAAAATAGGAATGTGGGGTGGTTCTGGACTCAGCCTGGGCCCGAGCATGCCTCCGTCAGGCCCAGTTCGAGGCAATGTCAGACGTTATCACCAAGCTACAGCGATGCCCCACCATGACTGCCAGGCACTGCTTATGGCTCTTGGGCCACATGGCAGCCGCTCCCTACGAGGTTAGGGTGACCTGACTCAGCCCCTGGCCTCTCCAGCCTGGCTGGGTCTGTCTATCACCCTCAAGGACAGTCATTAGAGAGAGTGGGAACTGTTCCCCCAAGGTCCCCTCAGCAATATGATGGTGGCAGAGACTGCACTCCATCCTCAGAGGAGTCCCTTTTGGGGAGGAAGCTCCCTCAGTTACCCTAGTATCAGATGCCTCCAACCTGAGGCCGGGGGCCCACATCAGTGTCAATTTGGGCACTCAAGGGGAATGGACCAGAGAGGAAATGAACCTCCCTATCAATGTAAAAGAGCTGAGGGCCATACACCTCGCCTGCAAGGTCTTCCTTCGCCTCCTCCAGGGCAAAATGCTACATGTTCTATGGCCAACACAGCAGCTGTGTACTATACAAACCAGCAGGGAGAAGTTTGCTCCTCAGCCCTCTGGAAGGAAGCCATTCGCCTCTGGGAACTGGCAGGGAGGCACTTTTTTCACATAAAAACACACAAGGAGTCTTGTGGCACTTTTAAAGACTGACAAATTTGTTTATTGCTTGAGCATTGGTGGGAGAAAATCCCACTTAGTTAGATGCTTTGAGGATGGGGAACTTACAGAATGGGAGGAAAATAAATGCGAGGAAGTGTAAGTCAGGATCAGGTCAGACTGTTTCAGCAAATCAAAGCAGTTGTTTAGATTCAAACACTGGGGAACAAGATATTAGGAGGAGGGACGCTAGAGAGGGGCAAAATCACCTTCTGTAATAAGAAAGCCAACTGATGTCTCTGTTCAAGCCCAATGGAATGGTATCAAATTTGCATATGAATTCTAACTGTAGTTTATCTTTGAAGCTTTGATTTTTAATTAACATGTTTAAGGACAGCAATTAGCATATTTCAGAGAGTGAGCAGGGAGATTGAAATGTTCCCCTAATGGTTTTTAAATGTTATTTCTGATATCAGATTTGTGTCTGTTTATTCTTTTGCTCAGAGATAGTCCAGTTTGGCCAACGTATAAGGCAGAGGGACATCGTTGGCACATGACGGCATATATCGCACTGGTGAATGAGCCCTTGATGGAACAGCTGGTTTGATTAGGTCCTGTGATGGTGTCATTTGTGCAGATATATGGGCAAAGTCAGCAGTGGGGTTTGTTGCAGAGATATGTGCCTGCCTTAATGTTCCTGTTGTTAGGCCTATAGTTGCTGATGAGTATCTGCTTGAGGTTAGGGGATTGTCTGTAAGCGAGGAGAGGGCTGCCTCCCAAGGCCTGAGAGAGTGAGGGATCGTCTTGTAGGATAGGCTGCAGATCCTTGATGATATGCTGTAGGGGTTTGACTTGGGGGCTGTAGGTGAGGATCAGTGGTGTTCTGTTGTTTTCTCTTCTCAGCTTGTGCTGTGGTATTTGACTTCTGGGTACCCGTCTGGCTCTCTCAGTCTGTTTCCTCACTTCCCCAGGTGGGTATTGTAGTTTTAAGAATGCTTGAGAGAGATCCTGAAGGTGTTTGTCTGTCTGTCTGAGGGATCAGAGCAAATGTGGTTATATCTTAGGGCTTGGCCGTAGACAATGGGGCGTGTGCTGTGTCGTGGATGAAAGCTAGAGGAATGTAGATAACTATAGTGGTCAGTAGGTTTTCTGTATAGGGCGATGTTTATGTGTCGATCACGTTTTTGTACTGTAGTGTCCAGAAAGTAGATCTCCCGTGTGGAGTGGTCCAGGCTAAGGTTGATCGTGGTGTGGAATTGTTGAAATCTCTGTGGAAATCTTCAAGGGTTTTCTTTCTGTGAGTCCAGATGATGAAGATGTCATCAACACAGCATGATTAGAGAGGTGGTACTTGGGGACGGGAGCAGAAGAAGCGTTGTTCTAAGTCAGCCATTAAAATGTTAGCATATCGTGATGCCATGTAGTACAGTTTGCTGAGCGACCTCTCGACGGCCCCACCGTGGGAACTGCCGAGGAGACAGGATCTCCTGACCCAGGATTACGGCCGGCTGCTCCACCTGAACTTGGGGTCCCTGCACCAGAAGGCCTGGAAACTACACGGCTGACTGCTGAGGAGAAAGCCTCCTCGGCCCAGGTCCAATGCATGGTGCTGGGCAGCAGAAAACCTTCCACACAGGTTGTATACTGGGCCAAGTGAAAGTGTTTTATGATTTGGGCCCAGGCCCAGGGTATTGCTCTGTTTTCTCCCACACAATGGCCTCCAGGTCCCTGAAGGGGGTGGAGAGGGTCTACCTGCAGGTCCACAGCCCAGCACCCCAGTGGGACCGTAACCTAGTCCTTGCTAGATTGACTGGATCACCACTCCAGTCACTGGCTACTTGCCCACTACTGGTCCTGCCTTGGAAGGTCTCCTTCCTGGTGGCTATCACCTCAGCCAGAAGGATTCTGGAGACTGTGGTGTTGGCATCAGAGCCCCCCATATGGTCTTTTATAAGGACAAGGTGCAGTTGAGGTCGCATCTGGCCTTCCTGACTAAGATTGTGTCTCCAATTCACCATAACCCAGACATCTTTCTCCCCGTCTTCTTTCCCAAACCCCGTTCAGTGGAGGAGCGGGGATGGCACACGCTGGATGTCAGAAGAGCCCTGACTTTCTACATCGAGCACACCAGACCATTCCGGAGATCGACCCGGCTCTTCATGGCCATCGTGGACTGGATGAGAGGCCTGCTGGTGTTGTCCCAGCAGATATCGTCATGGATCACCGCCCGCATCAGGACCTGCTGCCAGCAAGCTACGGTGCCACTCCCTGAATCAGTGACAGCGCACTCAACCAGGGCCCAAGGTTCGTCTGTGGCTTTCCTCGCTCAGGTGCCAGTCCAGGAGATCTGCAGAGCTGCCACCTGATCGTCTATCTGCACCTTCACATCTCACCATGCCATCGTACAGCAGGCGAGGGACGAGGCCGCCTTCGGGAGAGCAGTGCTGAAGACAGCTCGACCTTACCTCCACCCACCTACCAAGATATGGCTTGTGAATTGCCTAAGTGGGAAAGGATACGAGCGACGACTCGAAGAAGAAAGGAGCTGTTACTTACCAGTAATTGCACTTCTTCGAGATGGGTTGCTTATGTCCATTCCACACCCATCCTCCGTCCCCGTTTTTTGGAGTCAGTGGAAAGATGAGACTGAGGGTCATAGGTTTGTGGCCCAATATACTGCGGCATGAGCATGGGACTCCGGGGGCTCCGACACTGGCCCTGCGGGATGTGCTGAGGGAAGAAAAGCTTCCGTGACTGTGCACGAGGTCACGTGCCCACCTAAGTGGGAATGGATCTGAGCAACACATCACAAAGAACTGCAATTACTGGTAAGTCACTGCTCTTTCTCCTGCCCTTGAGTAGTTGGCAGTTTACAAATCCCAGCTACACAACATGGAGCATCCATGTAGGTCACCCAGGGTAACCCCGGGCCTCTGGGACCACTGTGCTCTCTCTGGGGAGCAGGCAGGTCAACCAGTGCAGACTAATGGGATCAGCCCTGCCTGCCTAGCAGGAAGGTTACGCAGTGTCTGGAACCTCACCCTGGTGTGAGTTCGACCCAGAATCCCAGAGAGCAGAGGGCCCCTCATAGTCCACAGGTCATTAACCCCCAGGGCTGTACCTGCTCCGAGATCTGGGTCTGTTCACCACCCCCCGGCTCTAGGAGAGGTTCTGCAGGGAGGCTGGGTTGGAGGCAAGTTTCTTGGCTGCTACTGGAGACTTCGATTGCAGTAGACTCTGCTGTCTCTGAGCTAGATTTGAGACACCAAACTGAGCCCAGAGGCTAGAAATCCTAGGGGCTCGAGGGTGCTGCTAACCTGCATTAAACGAGGCAGATTGTGCCCCTCTCACCTCTGCACCTGTAACATGGAGACCCATGAGGTGAGCTGGTTGAGAGGGTTCAGAGGAAGCACTGAGTCCTGGGGATTGGCTGTCCTGAGGTGCGGCTCATGCTTCCATCTGCCTTTGGCCTTGGGGCCCCCTGGCAGTTTGTCTGACCCACCTTTCCTTTCCAGCCAGGCTTTGCTCAGCAGTGAGCCGGTCACAGTGTGATTTCAGCGATGCCCCGAACGTCTGCGTTCATTCTCCCCTTGTGCTGAGCAGGGCGGCTCCCACGGCAGAGCTCTCTTTCCAGCCAACTGAAGGCTCGAGCAGACCCTGCTGCACTGGTTACACTCAGGCTCCGGTCACAGGTACAAGATTTTGGTCACAAAGGCCAGAGGTTTTTTCTTTAATTGAAATCTGAGGGCACAGCTACAGCGCAAACCTTCAGGGACACGAGTCACCGCAGCATAAAGCCACCGCAGCAAATATCTTGTGCACACACTTTGCTTGTGTCACTGCTGCGCACACTCACCAGGAGCACTTGTGCCAACACACTGCAGTGCACCATGGTCTGTGTCCCAGTGTGCATCTTGTCTCCCACCAGTGGACTGTCTTTTGGGACGTTTTGGTAATGCATGGTGGGGCATAAATGAGTCATGCTGGGGTAACTGGGAGCATGGGGTCAGCTTCCCAGCATGCAACTTTCTCCCTTCTTTAATGTCATCTGTATCCCATCATATTTGTGTTTCATTTAAAAATCCCCTGAGCCTGCACCACCTCCTCACCGTCTGCCATCTCTGACAGAGGCACAGAGCCTGCACAGTTCTGCGTTGCTGTTGTGAGTGTTGCAAACGCAGCGTTAGGGTTAGGATCCTGCGACATTTGCAGAGCCTGCAGGAACTGAATCAGTGGGGACCAGGGTGATTTCCTGGAGGCAGGTTGCTGTGGGACACAGCGAGACCAATTCGTGGTTGTTGGTGGCATTCCCAGAGTGGCTGCAGATGGTGGAGTGCCACGTCTGGGCCCCACAGACAAGCACGGACTCGTGGGGTCACGTCATAATGCAGGCCCAGGAGGAACAGTGACTCCAGAACTTTGGATGCTCCCAGCCACATTCCTCGATCCGTGTGCAGAGCTCACCTCAGCCCTCCAGCGCAGGGACACCAGGGGAGCTGCGCTGAGGGAAGAGGAGTGGTAATCGCACTGAGGAAACTTGTATTGCCAGATTGGTGCTGGTTGGTGAGAAATCATTCGGGAGTTGGGAAATCCGCTGAGGGAGCCATTGGCCTGGCACACTTGCATGACAGTAATTGCCTCCTGCTACCGAGGACTGATTGCCAGCAATGTGCAGAACCCAGCGAACGGCTCTGCATTAGGGGTTCCCAAACTGCGGGGAGGTGGCAGGTGGAGGGTGGAGATGGAGTGGGTGTCTGCTGCCCCTGAACAGCCAGAGACAAGGGCTGTGAGAACTCACCGCGGAGCTCTATGGCCCAGGGAGTCTTTGATGTAGCACCTGAGACACAGCAGGTGTTCTGTGTACTCTGCTCTCCCTGGCCCTGCTGCTTTGGACCGTTAGGAATTACACGGTGCTCGGTGCACACCTCCAACACGGTCAGTGGCCTATTACTCGTGTGGTGCTTGCTGTACATTAATATTACACTGGTTTTTCCCTGCTCCTCTGAGTTATGTCGCACTGCACGGGACCAAGTGGGGGCTAATTCGAACTAACTTTAGTAAGTGTAGACGGAGATCCGTCTGGTTTAACTAGGTTAGTCCTTTGCAGTTTAAATAACACAGACCTACCCCTTCAGGCATTGCTCAGCAAAGCGCAAATAACATCCATCCTCTGAGCAGCAACCTTTGGAAAATGTCACTTGCACAACAAGATTTTGCTCGTTAAACCACATTTTGTGAGAACTTGAACAGGGGTTACCTTTATTATTTTTCCAGAAAGCATCAGTGTGTACAATTGGCAGGAAAGCATGGCTGGGCAAGGGAGGCTACGGCTGGCAGGGGAGCATGGGAGGGTAGGGATGTCTTTCCGGGATGGCAAGGGGGAGCATGGCAGAGGAGGGCAGGGTGGTGGGCCCCGTGCTATTTCCCTTCCCCCACTTGCTCCGCGTGGACTCCCTGACCTCTTCCCTTTCCCCAACTTCACCCCGACACCCTGATCTGCTGTCTCAGCTTTCTAACCACCCCCTCTCCGCACCTGGCTCAACGGGGTGAATTCAATTTCTGGCCAGGCCACTACCACCCTCGGCCGTGTTCCTGGGTGTGCGAAGGACAGATTTAAAAAGGCCCTGGCTACCTCAGTTCCCAGGCATGTGTAGCAGTTCAGGGCACTCTGGGGGCCAGAAAACAGCCATTCACAGGCCAGACCGTGGTCCGTGGCCCCTAGGTTGACACACCAGTTCTGGAGCGCCTCGCTCAGGTCTGGTCTATACTCGAGAATTAAATCAATAAGGGATGTGAACTGACAGGTAGCGCTGACAATTTGCATTCCTGTGGAGATAATGCAAGATCAATGCACTAAATTCTCTTGTTGACCTGGCCCGTCTCTAGCGGGAGGTGAATTACCTGTGCCAATGGGGTACGTAGCCTCAATACTGAAGCACTACAGACGAGGAGCAATGCCACTACAGTGTTTTAAGTGTAGACAAGCCCTCAGTATTTGGGTCTTGGGTTTTTCCACTTCCTAACTAAACCAGGGGTTCTCAACGCCCGGCCCGCAGGGCTTTTTAAAATGGCCCATGCTCAGCTGCTGGCTGGGAGCCCTGTGTGGCCGCCTGCTTCCCCTCCAGTCCCAGCCAGGGCTCCAGGTGCTGCGGGCAGGGCTGTGGACCAGCGCAGCATGGCTGGGGGCAATGCTGGCTTGGAGTGTGTGTGTGGGGTGGTAAAGTGCTGGAGGTGGCGGACTGGCGTGGTTGTGGGGTGTACTGGCTGTTGGGGTGGTTGTGGGCAACATGGCGTGACTGGGGGGGGAGTGTGGGCCGTGCTGTTGCTGGGGCCCCACACACTGTCCCTGTTCATGGGCATCCCCTTTTTAAAAGAAAAAAACCTTTCAATTTAAAAAAAAAATCTTTTTGGCTTGATGGCCACAAATATAATTTTTGGAACCATGAAGGGCCACTTGTCTGTTTAATTAAAAATTTTATTTAACTGTAATTAATTGATTTTAATTAAATTTAAGTTGAATTTAATTTTAATGCAGATTTAATCAAATAGCCTGGTGGCCCCTAATGGTTCTAAAAATTATATTTGTGACCCTTGAGCCAAAAAGGTTGGGAACCACTGAAGTAGACCCTAGTTGAGCTCCTCCTTTCAAGCAGTCTGAAGTGCTCTAGGTGTTAAATAGGGGGTGTGAATGCTGACCTATTCTGCATGGGGTAAATCTTTTCCTTGTGCCCATAGGAAACTACATACCATATTTAAACACTAATGAGTGGTCTTATTCACAGTGAACTTTCTGAATGAGGTAATACTGTGTTTTTTCCTGAAGATCAAAGCCTGAGGATACACTATGAAAAGTTAACAATGTACCCATAGACAATGCTCAGCATTCAGAAACCCTGGTGGAACAGAGGGAGGAATGCCCCCACCTCCAGTCAGTTTCAAGCTTAATTTTGTTAGGACTTTTGAGTTAATCTACAAAGGCCAATAATACCATTTCTATATTCACACGCCCATTTGTCAGCCTAATGCAGTTCTCTCCTTATTGTCTCTCAGGGATTATAGGTGGCCTGCTGTTGCTTCTGCTGGTTATCATCATCTGGAGGAATGTGGCTAAGCAGGACACAGGGTGAGTGATTTTTTCTAACCTTCATTATGGGTTAGGACTGTTTGGTTCCAGTTTAATGCTAGCAAAAGAAATGGACAATCACTAGCAGAATATTGAGTCTGCAGCTAATAGCTTCTTGTCTTTCCTATGACTATACTTTTACATAACAAATTATCTCTCTCTCCTATCTCTTTGCCCTGCAAGAAGCACTCTTAAGAATGCTTTTCTTTTCTGTTTTTTTATAACCCCCCCCCCCCCCAAAACATTCAGTCATCAGGATATTTGCATAATATTCATTGGCATGTCTCATGAATATTTCCCCCCTTTAGAGTTGAAAAGATTTTTCTTTTTCCAATGGGATGGAGCAATCTGTGTAATATACTAGAGTTTGAAAAGAGAAAAGGAAGAATTTAAAGGATTCTTCAGCACCTTTTTTTTTTTTAATCAAGTAGTTTTTTTAAGAGGCTGGCAAGTTTTTCTGAATAGGCATATTGTGAGCTCTCTGATTTTAAGTGAAGTGGCAAAAGGTGTTTAAAATAAAACTAAAAAAAAAAATCTTTCCCCTTCCTTCTTCAGTGTTAGCTGGACCATGGAATTTTAATAATTGTAATCAAAATGTCTCACAAGTGTGCTTCAAAGTCCCTTCCCCTCAACTGCTCTGTTTTCAGTCTCTGGTGGTGTTTTATTATAGCTCCAGTAGTTCTCAAGCGGCCAATAGCTAAACTTCTAATAAAAAAAATTCAGGCTGTTCATGTAGATGACAAAAACCAACGAGCTTGCCCTCCCTCTTCCATCTGGCTGCTTTGGGATTGGAACCCTCCTCGCTTTAGTCCTAGTAAAATAACTCATCTTAGTACCCTCTGGAGCGAGCAGAGAGACCTGAACAATATTCAGATCAGTTTCCAAACTCCAGCAGGCACAAAATTCAAATTAATTTAGAGACATATACAACTTTGTTTCCAGTCTCAAAAAAAAAAAACAAAAACAAAACCGATATTTGAGGTGTTCCTTTTGAAAATTAAACCATTTTATTTTTCCTCCCTGCCATTCAGCTCTTATTCTCATGCAAACAAGTATCATGTGCCTTTGACCCATCTAATTAAACAGAAGACTTCATTTGCATCCTAGCAGGTGTGGGCTTATTCCAGCTCACTTTCTTCACTATGCAAATGTCATCAGTGTGGTAAATGGTGTTAGATAAAACTCCTTTTAATGCAGCAATGCTCAACTGATCAAAAGGCTCTTTCCCTTGGCTCCTTCCAGCCTATACTAAAACTGACTAACCCATCCGGCTCCTTTTACTGTATTAATCACCCCTTACCAACCTACACATGTTCTTGTTGTGGGACCCATTTTATAATTAACTCTTTTCTAGCCTACTGTTTCACTCTGAATAGTACTGTAGTGAAGAATACAATGAATGCAGGTAATGTTGATTGTTAATTTGGTTCTTAAATCACTGAGGTCTCAGTATCACTTGTCTAATGCAAACTCAGTTCCATACTGAGTAGAATATCACTCCTCTCTCCCAGGCTTCTGTGGAGAAATCTGTTCTTCCTGCGAAGCTCCTTGCATAAAATTAGTGCATGTTGTAACCATGGTGGCTGCCACTTTGTTTTTAAGCAGTGGTTTGCAAATATGATCTGCTTGGTTGCTTGAGGTGGCTTCATTGACTGTCACAGCCATCTTGACCTACGAGTGTGAGGGAGGGAGAGAGAGAGAGAGAGAGAAGCCTTTAACTTTGAAATAAGAGTTGCTGGATTAGAATAGTGCTTTGTGGCCACCAGCCCTCTATCTGTAGTTTACTTGCTCTTGCAAGACAACATTTAATAATGTTCTTCATACTGTAGCTGAGAGAAAAATCAATTTCCTCTGCAGCCTTTAATTTTTAGAAGGATTAAAAATTTGAGTGGGACAAAACTGCCTTCCATATTTAGTTTTCTTCTAGGATAACAATTTAAAGTGACTTAATATGCATGAAACTGCAGATTGACTTTTTAAATACCTTTCTAACATCCAAAGCTCCATTTAAAATTTTGCCCAGAACTTTTAATGTATTGCTATAATGGGGAAATAATATTGTTCAGAAAAGACTTGTGAATTTACAGCATCTTTTTATAACACCACTTGATCATTCTGTGATGCAGAAAAGAGTATCCATGGATGCAGTCTCCATTTTTGGAGTCCTTGCCCTATTTTTGTGCCTATGCTCATTTAAGGAATTTTAACTACAAGCAAAGCTAAATAACCTGCCCACCAAGTAGCCAGTGCCTCCCATAAACCAGGGAAAGGGCCTGATCCCTCCATTATATAATGATGGAAGGCATTTCCCAGTGTCAACTGCTGTGCAAAGAAACTTATGACTGACTGTGTCTGATCTCCAGATGAAGAACCAGCAGTTTCTCACACCCTACCTCAATTTCAGGCCTCTTGCACTACCAAGCAAATAGTTTAATATAGTGGGGATGTCTGACAATGATCAATAGTCTAAGGGCTTTTGTTTTCCCATACCTATGCCAGGATAATCCCCCCACGTGAACACACTGTTCTGGGACAAAATAGTCTTCAGTGTGGAATGTCTGTCTAGCTTTCCAAGCCATTATTTTGAAATAAGCACACTCTTGTTCCAGATTAGTATCCCCAAAGGAATTATACCAGAACAGCTATTTTACTACAGCTATGGCAATCCATTTCCTCAGGCTGGCAAGCCTTAAAAGTGGCACCTTTTAGGATTCTAAAATGAACCCCAAACACAGTCTGAAACCAAACACAGTGGATACAAGTCCAAGTCCCAGGGAAGTTGTTGGCAAAACTCATTGATTCCAGTGACCCTGTGGTTCGGCCCTCAGTGCACAGCCTTTTCTTTCTATGCTTAATGCACTCTACTGCAGCATCCCCATAGAATGTCAACTCTTACAGACAAGTAATTTGGGACTAGATTCAAAGAAAACTAGAGTTCATCACACATTTAGGTTCACATCAGCATTAACTGCTCTTTTCAGTACACAGTGCCTTACCTTTGCAAGATGTTTCTGGCAAGACCTGTCTTCTGTTGAGGAGCTTACAGACTAGGATAAATAAGACATACTGCAGAGAATTGTCAATGGGTAAGGGGTGAGTCCTAGGAGAGCCTTATTTTTGTTTCAATAACCATGGTTCCCATATTTCCCCCCTCCACCTTTTTCAAACAGCCTTAAGCTGTGTATGCATAAAAATATTTTTAAAAGCAGAATTTGGAAAGATCAGAGAAATATGCAGCAACTTACATTTAAGCTAACTTGTGGAGAAGATGGCCAATTAGTTCTGTACCAGTTACTAAGTTCTTTCTTCCATTTTTTTTCCTTTTTTTAAAAGCTGGCTTCCCATCTTCCCCCTGTGAGTCAGGAAAGCAAGTCAACTCAGCTTCTCTTTGATGCAAGCATGTTACTATATGCTTCACTGTGGAACTGTGTGGCACTCATTTTAAAAAGGCACAAAAGCCTCATGCGTTGTTTCCCATATGGGGGTGGTATCTTTTATCCCATTTTCCAGTAATGAGACAGTTAATCAGACTGCTGAGAACCAGCCAGAGAGCTTTATCACTGGCAAGCAGTCCAATAAGTAGAATTAAAACGCTGGTTTCAATAATAGCTGTCCCGCAGCCAAACACAGACAAAGCCCC
>ML686211.1:443445-463827 GCA_007922175.1 Pelusios castaneus
GCTGCTTAAAAAGGTGCTTCCAGGTGCAAGCCCATTGGAAACCATTGTGTGGGGCAAGGGGGCATCAGGAGAGGGGTTGCAAGCACCTTGGAGGACAGGGCTAGCATTCAGAAGGAAGCCTTGGAGAATAGGTCTGAAATTAACAAACTGAAATTCAGTGAAGTGAAAAGTAGTTCTCTTGGGAAGCAGAAACTCCCCACCCCTCTCTTCGGCATCATCCCTTTATACTACCCAACTGCTAGGCTCCAGCACCACCAGCGTTCTCTTCCCCAAGCCCATTACTTGCCAGCTACACAAAGGCACAGCTACGCAATGGGGAAGAACTGGCTTGTGGGGGAGCATGGCTGAAACGGATCTGGGGGTCACAAACTGAAGATCTGTCAACAACGTGATGCAGTGCTAGAGGGACCCTCCAGGGAACATCTAGCTTCAGTAGAGAGCTCGCTGGCTCTCAGAGTGGGTCAGCCCCTGTCACACATGGTGCTATGGGGCACTGTACTGCTGAGCTGGCACGTGGAGTGGAGCTATGAACCTCCGGTTCTGAGTAGTTGTGGTCATTACTGATCCCCACGACAGCTTGGTTAACCCTGTGTGCTGCCTGGATTTAATCAAAGGTAATTATTCAGCCTACCTAAAGTCTCCCTAGCGCAGTTTCCATGGATGTGGCATCCTTCTCCCTAAACTGGTGTGCAGCATTCCTATTTCATTCCAGAGGTGGCTGGCTGTTGGTGACCAGTGACATGACATGTCTCTCTCTAAATTGCAGAGGGCTTCTCCCCACCCTCACTCGGTTTTTCAGTGGGTGCAGATTGAGAGAGGCTGGGAGGGACTGGAAATTGATGCAGCGTTCTTTGGAGGGTAAAGCCACGAGTTGCCAGCTCTAAGGACGGCAGGTGCTGCGATGGGTGAGGGCTTGACTGCATTAAAGTTCATTGGGATGTTCATTCTTCTGGATACCTCTGATGCTACAAAATAGGGTTCACATGTTGCAGCATCTGTCTCTGATGGATTTATAGATTTGAAGGCCTGAAGGGAGCAATATAATCAACTAATCTGACCTCCTACACAATGCAGGCCACAAAACCTCCTGCAATAGACTCCTAACCTATGATTGAGTCACCAAAGTCCCCAAACCATGGTTTAAAGACTTCAAGGTACAGAGAAACCACCAGCAAGTGACCCATGCCCCACGCTACAGGGGAAGAAGAAAACCCCCACGGGGCCCGGCCAATCTGCCCTGAGGGAAAATCTCGTCCTGAGCCCAAATGTGGCCATGTGGGCAAGACTCACCAGCCAGACACCCAAAAAAGAATTCTCTGCACCAGTTCAGAACCCGCCCCACTAACATCCCATCACGGGCCATTGGCATATCTACTACTCTTAGTCAAAGATCCGTTCACTGCCAGACTAAGCCATCCCATCAGACCACCCACTCCATACATTTATCCAGGTCAGTCTTGAAGCCAGTTTTTTGCCCCCACTGCTCTCTTCTCTGATGGTTATTTCGAGTGTGAACTTCCTGATGGCCAATTTATATCCATTTGTTCTTGTGTCCACATTGGCATTAAACTTATATAACACCTCTCCCTCCCTGGTATTTATTCTTCTAACATATTCATAGACGGCCATCGTGTCTCCCTTCAGGCTTCTTTTGGTCAGGCTAAACAAGTCAGGCTCTTTGAGTCTCTTCTCATAAGGAAGATTTTCCATTCCACAGATCATCCTAGTAGCTCTTCTCAGCACTGTCCTGTTCTACTTTGAATTCATCTTTCTTAAAAATGAGGGATCAAAATTGCCCTCTCCTCCTCTTTCTCCCCCTTTCCCCAACAAGAAGCAGCAGCCAGCTCTTGGTGTTTCTCCAAAAAGGCCATTTCTCATGCTGAGAAGCTTTTTGCAGCACTGATTCATTCCTGATGGTAAGTGGCGCCTCTCTGGATCGCAATGGGGAGAGCACTGGGGTGGACGTGTAAACCTGATCCTTCGCTCACATCTGCATGTCTCTGAGGCAGGTTGGAAAAGGTCAGCCCTGTAAGGCCCCCTTCCTTCCCTGAGTCTTTTCCTTTCATCACCTCCAGCTGGTGCCTGAAAGCGTGTGAATGGGTCTGTGCAGGAAAATATCAGCTGGTTCTGATGATGATGAGGAGACTGAGGGGAGACCCGGGGAACGAAGCCCCAGCAGTTTCTGGGTAAAAGCAGCAGTGAGCAACTCCCTCCCCACAGTCTATGCACCTCTAATGCCTTCTTGTCCCTCAAGCTCAACAGCTCCTGGGAGGACAGATCCCCCTTTGGTCACTCACAGCTCGGGATGAGGGGACTATTCTTCCTCACTGCTATTTTGTTACCCACGTCCCCCTGCCCCACCCCAAAAGGAGAGTGGAAGTTCCTGAATCTTGTCCACAGTCAGATATTGCCCCAGGACTGAGCCCTGAGTGCAGACAGAAGTAAGCCAGGTTTTGCATTGATGGCAAGTAGGAGTAAGGCTCTGCACTAAGGCCTGCCACATTACACACAACAGTTGCACCAGTAAAATTCTCCTTGGCATGGGGCAGGCAGGTGCGAGTCTGCCACCTGTCGGAATAATCCTCAGGGGTGTCCCCTTTTCAGTACACCACCCGCCCATGCCATTAGTACAGAGCCCTTTGCCAGCTGGCTCAGTTTGTGTCCACATAGCTTAGAGTGTTTTCCAAACCAGCTGCAAAGAAACGCACAGGCCGGGCTCTCCCCTGAATTGATGGGTGCAGAGGACAGATGGGTGTGCCATCCACTAAACAGCAATAGGCTAATACTGCTACTGCTCAAAGGAACGACTTGATTTGCTTAAGAGGCCTGTGCTATATGGCTGAAGATCCTGGATTCAAATCTTGTTGATGCCCCCTCCAGGGAATAGCTGCACCCCTCTGCTGATAATTTCCTAGAGTCCATTCTCAGGGAGCATGCACCAGGGTTTAATTCCTCTCCCTCACCCATTTACAAAGGGCTTGAACCTGATGGGTGCTGAATCCTGGCACAACCCAATGACTTGCGCAGGAGCTTCAATTGCTAAGGATCCCTTGAGATCAAGCCAAGAGTGGGAGGGTCATTGGTGATCACTCATCTAAATTAAAGTGGAGCTGTTCGGGCTTTAAATCAAAAAGGGGCCCGGTTAGAGCTTCACGTGCTGCTCCCCACCTCTTGGCGTTTAGCTGGTGGGGGAGAAATGAGGTCGGATTCGAATACCTCGGCATAAACCAACCCTATGGTTCTGGCTCCAGATTAGATCAGAATCATAAAAGGGCCAATGTGCTTGGTCTGGTTCAGATACAGCCCAATGGCGTAGAACTCCCACACCATTTTGCTGCCCCTCCCTCCCCAATCTAATCTAGCTACTGTCCCAAACGCTCCCAGCTCCCACCTAAAACCCTTCTGCCTGGTGGCTCTGCCCAAGGAAGGACTGCGCGGCCATGCAGAGTGAAGGCCCAGAGCCATCCCTTCACGACACCTCACTGGCACTTCCAAGCACCCGGACAAGAGCCCAGCTGGAGCAGCAGGAAATCTCCCCTCAGGCTACATGCAGCCAGACGACTTTAGGAGTTCAGACGGGGCAGTGTGGATGCCCAGGCAGTGTAGGTCCCCCCGTGTCAAGTCCCAGTCCTTTGACTGAGGAAGCTCCCATTGCCAGTAGCCAAAACCACATCTGCAGAAGCTTCGAAACATGTCAGAAACGGTGCAACGTGCGACCCACCTATGTCTCCTGAAGGAGAGCCAGACACCAGCCAGCCCTTCTGGCAGTTTGCCAGCTGTTTGGGGGCTGTGGATTGGCTCTTTCGCTCCTCCAGTGACAGCTTCTGGCATGGAAAGGATTGGAAATTGCCCCAAGAGTGGAGCACGCAATGATGAGTGAGAAATCACCCTGGCATTTTACAGTGAAATATGATCTCCCTTTAGGTGCTTCGAAAACTGTTTGCATCATGCCATGGTTGACGTGGGCTTTTGGGGTTAAAGGCACCTCGTTTGCTTGTTCCATGTCTTCCAAACCTTTCTTTTCAGGCACGCCAGTCTGGAGCAGTTTGGTAATGGTCGACCAGGAAGCCCTAGAATAATGTTTCTCTGTGTGCCGCCTGTCAAAACTTTCGCTGGGGCTTACTGACATGTCACTGCTTGGCGAAAGGTCATATTTGTCAATTAGCTCCACTGCTGGTCAGGAATAGAAAGGCCCCGGGGAAATGAAAGCTGAAAGAAAGAAAGACATGACGTGGCCAAAGGGCGAAACGTTAACGACCAGACCTCTGCTACACATCACCCTTACTCTCCAGGGTCTATGTGAGCAATGAGAGCGGGAACACGCTGAGCATTTGTGCTCACTGGCTTAAATGCTGTATTCCAAAGCTCTCTGTTGATAAGAATATTTTCCCCAGCAGGTTTATTGCTTTCTCCTCTCCTTAGGAGACCCTCTGTAGATCAATCCTGCCTTGCACTCATGGCTGAAATCCCAGAGAATGCAGCCTGACTCACTTCTCTTCCTTCGCAAGATGCTTTCCCATTCTCCCCCGCACAGCATTCAGATATTGATTTCAGAAGCACCTCAGATAAGGTCACGACCCTCTCGTGTTGGGTGCTGTACAAAGCCGGAAGAGGAGAAAGAGCCAGCCCCTGTCCTGAGGTGCTTACAAATGAAATTGGCAGTGGGAGGCAGCAAGGAAATATTAGTTATTGCCACGTGATGGGTGAGAAACTGAGGCACCGATGGCATAAGATCCAGTTTGTCAAAAGACAATGGCGTATGTGCTGAAGCCGTTCGGGTACCATGCCTCACACCGCAGCGTCACAAGCAGCTGAGAAGTTCAGCTCTCGAACACAGATAACACAGGCATAAAGGGCAGGGCCTGACGAAACTGGTGCGCTATCAGCCTGCTGCTTGCTCCTCCTCTTAGCCACGCCCACCCGTGAGGTGATATAGGGCCTGATCCTGCAGAGAGCGGAGCAACTTCTGGAGGCACCTTGTGCTCTCAGCTCCAGGAACTGAGGACGTTTGCAGAGGTGGCTCCACATCAAAGCCTTGAGGCTGGCATTGTGGCCCATGAGCTGCCCACTTTGATGGCCAGCTGATGGAGCAGGAGCATTTTAGGCCACGTCGACACTACAAACTGTGGTCAGCTCAAGTCACCCTGGTGGACAACTGCCAAAGTCTGTCTCTCACTCAGGCACGTGCAGGTGTGCCACAAGCCACGAGCCAGTGCAATGCCTCTTGGGAGATTTTCACAATGCGGTGTGGGTTTAAAATGATTTGCCCAGGGGATCTCTTGGAGCTCAAAGGGTCAAGTTCCCGCATGCAACTTTCTGCATCTCCTAATGCCATCCACATCCCATAATTTACATGCTTCTTAAAAAGAAATCGTGCAAAGTAGCACGGCACTTTTCAGTATCCACCTTCTCTGAGAGAAGCGCAGAGCCAGCAGATCTCTGCACTATTCATGAATATTGCACATACAGGATGCCTGATTCTCCTGTGTTTGCAGCCCCATAGAAAGTGCTGCAACAACTGGACATAGATGCCCGCAAGGATTGTTTGCTGACGGAATAGAGAAAAACAATTCAAGGCTGTGGGTGGCATTCACCAAGTAGCTGCAGATGCAGAGAGCTGCATCTGTGTCCAAGAGTGAGCTGTGACCAGAGGGATCTCATTGTAATGCACGCTTGGGATGAGAAGCAGCAGGTGCAGCACGTTCAGGTGTGAAAGGCCACAGCTCTGGATCTGTGTGCTGGGCTCACCCTGGCCCTCCAGTGCCTGGACACCAGAACCAGAGCTGCACTGACAGTTGAGAAATAGTCGTGATCATTCGCTGGAATCTTGCCAGGCCAGCTTACTAGCGGTCAATGGGAAATCAGTTTGGAGTTGCATAATCCACAGTGGGTCACGGAAGAGTGCCGGTTCATTAAGTGTCTTCTCCAACACAGGGCTGTGACTCTTGGCAATGTGCAGGAAATGCTGGATAGATTTGCAGCTGGGGGTTCCGAACAGCAGTGGGGCGAGAGAAGCACACATATTCCAATTTTAGCAGCAGTCCACCTTGCCACAGAGCCCATCAACAGAAAGAGCTACTTTTGCGTGATGCAATCGTTGGTGGGTCAGCAAGGATGCTTTCCCTATCTCAGTGCATGCTGCTCAGGGAAGGCGTGTGAGGGTCTCATTTTTAAGAACACAGGGCTGTTCAGAAAGCTGCAAGTGTGGATGTTCTTTCCTGAGTGGCTCTCAGTAACCCTGATGGGGATGGCTGCGCCTAGCGAGGTGGTCAAAGTCCAGACATCTAGAGTCCAACACAGGATTAGACCAAGCTTGTGCCGTCTGTTACCACTGCCAGGCAGGGGAGAGTTCCAAGCCACGAAGGGATGTTCAGCAAGCTGAGCTGCTGTTCTTTCTGTGAGGCTTATATACGTGTCCTGAGAGTCACCAGACCAGCTTCCAGCTTGTGGATTGGCTGGAGCCTCACACAAGAATGACCCACCAGTGCATGTGACTTCAGGCTCTGGTTCAGGACTGTCTCATCGCCTTACACTGGTGGATTACCATTGGTGAGACCGAAGTGCCAATAGTGGTTCTGGGGAATCTACCTTACCCCTTCCTCTACTGACTCATGAAGCCGTACGCTGGGCACCTTCTCAGCACCAAAGAGAGATTCAGCTGAAGGCTCAGCAGGTGCAGAATGACTGATGAATGTGCTCCTGGCAGATTGAAGGGACGCTGGTGGTACTTACTCACTACACTGAATCTTAGTGAGAAAAGCATCTCAGTCTGCATGTTGCGTCTCACACAACATCTGTGAGGCGATGGCTGTAACCCGAGGGGAGAGCAAACTGCTGCCTGCTGCCTTTGACTAGCCAGACACGAGGGCCATTACAAGAGTGCAGTGATGTAGCCAAAGGAGCGCTTGAAAGTGCACACAGGTGGTCAGCCACCATTGGCTTGTTCTGTGCAGGCGTGTTCCCTGGGCCTGAGCTCTGGGTGCTGCTAAGGCTGGTGTAGGGCTTGCTGCACATTTATAAATATGATGGTATTTCCCTGAGACTCTGGATTTGTGGTGCTTGGTGTGCGTTTACAAGCACTTTTCGCGTTGACCGTTGCTGCGCGTCCTGGAATATTTGTTGTGAATTAGCGAAGATAATTTGAGTCTCCAAAAACAGAATTTGATGGGGGGAGGGAGGAAGCGGTGCAGAAAAATCAATGTGCAATGATATACAGTTTTTTCTTAACATAACTGAACTGGTTGGTCACAAACTCAGAATGGAAGTAAACATTGTGAGTGCACAAGCGTGGGCTGTCGTCACCACACCTACACCAGCATGTGGTTTCCCCGGGTCATTCTATGTGAATCTGCAGCACGCCTTGGCCTGAAATGGTGCGGGGAATGATGTGCCCCATGGAATGCAGGCAGTAGCAGCCCTCCCTAGCCCATTGCTTTCCCCGAGCATTGCTGCTGATCCAGGGCATTCTTCAAGGGTGGAAGGTCTGAAATTTTTTGACCTATAGGTCATCTGGCTGGGGTTTGCAGCATTTGGTTTGCTGTCTGAGAAGACCCATTATGTCCTGCAGCATTTCCCTTTCCTTGTCCTGCTGGTACTCTTAGGCCTTCCTCCTGTCCTCTCTGCCTTCCTCCACATTCTCAGTCATGCTGGCCTCCAGGCCCTTTTTTCACAGTCTGGAGCAGCACTAGTTTGCAGGATATTGCAGAATATGTCCTCCCTCATCCTCTTCTTTCTCCTGCTTCTCAGGTGTGGAGGGGGCATGCAGTGAAAAGCGATAAATCACCCTAGCATTTTACAGTGAAATCTGATCACTCGCACTTGCCTGTTGAGACTGGCTAGACTGCGACGGCGTCTCAAACAGATCCTGGATTGCAGCACAGCTGGAACGCCCCCCTCCCGCCACGTTTTCCCACTGTTCACAGCAGGGTCCTCAGTGGTCTGCAGGGTGCTGGTAAGTCACTCCCAAGTGTGACATACCGTTCATTGTAAAAGCAGCACCAAATCGATTGTTGCCCTCCCTTGCCCCGTGGCAGCTCATGTGCAACGCTTCCACTGTCACATGGATTCCGATCCCCGTCGGACCCTTCACCTGGGTCCCCTATGGAATCCGCACGTTTCTCTGGCTGGTGTGCCTGCACAGCCTCCTCTCCCCACCGGCCCAGAAGATCCAATACCTCCTATCTATTCTAGACAGGAGAACATCCAGTGCAGGGAGCCAGTATGGTTAATTGGGCAGCTGCACAAGCTGCTAGGAGTGCTTGCAAAGGTGAACCATCAGGAAAAGGCATTTCAGAAACATATGGGGGATTTAAAGGAGGGGGGGTTCCAATCTCTGAGATTCCTGTGGAGATTACAATTGAGACAGCCCAGTCACTGTCACAGGGCATGTGATACTTTTAAAGACTAATTTATTTATCCCCAAAGCTTTAAAAGTGCCATAGGACCCCTTACTTGTTGTGCTCGAGTAGACTAACACAGCTACCCCTTCGGCACTTGTCACAGGGAATGGGCACTGTGGAACGGTGGCTGGAGGACTGTCTGCGTCAACACAGCTCCTGCAATGTCTACGCTCATACTGAGTCGGCTCTTGTAGGCTAACCAAGGTTCTACGCTGTTTGGGCAGGCGGTTTCACTGTAGCACTGTACTGTGGCTCTTACAGCAGACAGAGACACGTGTGAGCACAGCCAGATGCAGACGGAGATTGACACAAGGCAAGTGACGTTGAGTTAACTTAGAGCAGGCCAAAATGTTGCTAGAGTATGGTAGCGAAGGCATCCCTGCTCCCTGCTGTTCAGAGTCAGGGGGTTAACAGGAATTAAGATCATCCTTCCCCACAGTACAGGCCTGTAATTGTTGATCTATTAGAATTTTAATTGCACTGGGCCAGCAGCAGACTTAAGAATGCAATTAAAGTATGAGCCAGATTTGAAAGAAAGAAAGAAAGAAAGAAAGAAAGAGTCTTTGGATTTTTATTTCTCTTATCGCTACATCAGCCTGCACAATAGAACAGAAGGAAGCTGCATGAGATTAGACGACTTCTGGAGATGAGCGAAGGGGAATCAGCGCTCTGAGAGAGCTTGTCACATTTGAATTCTCTGGCAAAAGGGCTGCTTCAATTGCTTATGTTAAAAAAAAAAAAAGGCTCAGTGCATAAGCAGAGATACAAAAGGCTGCTTACAGCACCCGCAGGCCAGCATTCTCCAATTTCCTTTGCGCAGCACAAGTCTTCATTGTCTGTTTTTTTCCCCCCTACCCTGAAGGAAACGACAATTTACAATGCTGGAACAGAGAGGTGGCAGTTTGATATCTTCTACCAGCCACCTCCTGAGGGCCAGGCCTGGAACAAAGACCTAGAACGAGGGACCCAAGAGGGAAAGGTGGGAGCATGGAATGATGTGGAATTAATGGCTTTAGCCAGACTCGCAGGGTTCCTGTTGCTGTTGAGTTCGTGACTTTTTGAGAAGTCATTTACCATGGCAAAATAGAGGTGGATTTGGATTGAAGGGACTACTCATGAGTGACAGCTGATGTTGTTTATTATGGTACTGGGGCAAGCGCCACTTCAGATTTAATGCAGCATCTGTTCAGGACCTATCCCAACAGCAGCACTCCGAGTCTCCTGTATCCAAAGCACGGGCACTGGCTATTGGGTGCAACAGCGACAGCACCTTCCCCTTTTTCCCATGCAAATTTAGCCCGGGAAATGGAAACATTGGGAACCGTTACAACCTTTCTGATTTTTTCTGCATCTCCATTGAAGAAATTGCTGAACTCAGCACGAATTTGCAACATGTTTTCATCAGTCCAGATGTTGAAATGTGGAAAAAACTGATCAGTTCAGAAATTTCACCCTGTTCTACTTGCAGCTATAACTGAAGGAGGCAGGAGGTGAATGCTTCAATGGGACATTCCAAATGGCCCATTTCAAAAGGCTGTATTTTCTTGCCAGGAAGAAACCTCTCTCCACCCCAACTCCCCAGCTTTAGCCTTTTCTTGCAGCAGAATGGGTTCACTACTACCGCTGACAGTGCATGAGGAAAGCAGCTTACATACCAACCCCCTGCTAAAAGCAGGACCACTCCCACTAAATCAGACATCAGTCTGCAAGAGAGACTGGACGCAGGGGAGGACAAGAAAGAGGAAACAGGAAGGACTGGGGCGGGGGAATTCCAAAGATGGTGGCATGGATTGAGGGGTTATAGGGGAAGTGCCCAATTCATTATAACCGGGGCTCAAGCAGAAAAGGACGGGGGACCACTGGTCCAGAGAGTGAAGAGAGTTAAGTTCTCTCATTTACACTGGTGCAGTCCCACTAACTTCAATGGAGTTTCAGCAACATCAGAGGAGGAGAATTTAGTCCATGAGGGTTCCAGTCGTCCCAGATGCTGAGCACCACAACTGCAGCTGAGATCAAGGGGAGCTGTGGGTCCTCTGCATCTCTACCAGTCAAGCCTGGTGTTCCTGAGCCTGTTTATCAACCCATTATCTGTTCAGCTATTAATGGATCAGGAGTCATGAACCCACTTTCTGTTTTCCCCCTCCCCCCCACTGGTTTTCTGCATGATTTTGGGCAAGTCACCTCACCTCTCTCTTCCTCACTTTCTCACACTTTGTCTTTCGGTAGCTGCTGTTTGGGCCTGAGATACCTCTCGCTATGTGTGTTTGTAGCGTCTGCGCCATGGGGCTTTAATCCTGGTCAGGGCCTCAAGGTGCTATCTTATAATAAATAATCATTTAAAAATCTTCCTGCCTTCCCATCTCTTCTCTTTCTACAAGAAACATCCGAAGAGACTCTTAGGAAATTGAATAACCGGAAAGTCAATTTCAGGGTTGGTCCTTGGTCCTGAAGGATGCAGTTATGGAATTGGGAAATCACATTACTCCTCTACTGTACCGCATTCATTATAATAAACAGCTCGCTAAATGCAACCATATTTGCAACCCTCTTCTGCGGATAAGATCAGGACTTTATTAAAGCATTACGCCTGAAGAGCTGCAATAACAGAGTCCTAAATGATTCCTGCCATTAAAAGGAAATGGGCTGAGATAAATCTTTGTGGAAAAAATAAAAGAGGAGGGAGGGGAGCTGAGAGAGAAAAGAAATGCTGTTGAAAGGACACCACACAGTATGTTCCTTGTTTAAATTGACAGCCCACGTTTTGGCATAAGAGAAGGATGTACTACACGAAAAAATCACCTGTCTACTGCTGCCTCCAATGGGAGCGTGGGTGGAGCCCACAAAGAATGGTTCTGGTCACACCCAGCCAGAAGCCCTCAGCTCCAGCCCAGCCCAGGGACCTACTAGCATGGAGCTGATGGGAAGATCGGGGCCCTAGTGAGGACACTCCATGATCGTGGTTGACAGTTTCACTGGGAATTGCAGGCACTGCTGGCCAACCACTTAAAGTTGGTGAAAAAAACAAACCTAACTCAACCAAAACTGGGCATTTTTTCCATGAAAAATCCTGAGCAAAATGAAAAATGTTCATTTTGTTTGAAAATTTTTCTAGATTTTTCAACAGAAGGATTTGAACAAATTTTTATTATTATTTTGATTCAAATCAAACAGAACCAAATAGGGAAATGATTGAAGGGCTCCCTTCCCTTCTCTGCCTTTCATTTCTTCACTGGAAAAGGAGAAGGAGAGAAAGGAGGGGGACAGCCCCAGACTGTTTCAATTAGAATTAAAAATTTTCATTTCAAATCATTTGGCTGAAAAATAGTGGGAAAATTTCAAACCCAAAACTGTGTCACAAAACTGTTTGGCTTTGTCCAAAAAAGCTTTTTTTCATCCCAAACCACTGACAGTGGAGCACTCCACAGCTAATAGTCCAAGCACCAGCTGGCCTGAAATGGGACCTCGTGAATTCCACCCTCCCTGACTAGACACATCAATATTTCCTCTCCAAAGTCTGGGGCTCCTTCAAATGAGAACACTTCACCCCATACGGCATGCTTCATCAGAAGGTTAAGAGCCAGTAAATTAAAATACCCATTAGTTTGGAACATAATATAACACTGTGTCTAGATATATTCAGGCACTTTGTGCAGTTTCTCTCTTTTCTGTCTCCTGTCCTCCACCACCAGAAACACACAGTTAATCGGCATTGTAATGGCACAAAGTTTCTGGCCGAAAGACAGCCGGGTAGGGGAGAGCTTTGATGAAAGCCAAACAACCAAGGAGTCCTGTGGCACTTTTAAAGACGAACAGATTTATTTATCGCATGAGCTTTTGTGAGAGAAAATCCCACTTCGTCAGACGCTTTGAAGATGGGGAACTTACAGAATAGGAGCACATTCACGCTTGAGGTGATTGCTGATGTAATAAAGACTAGAAAAATACATTAAATTAATGTTAAAGGCTGGACTACGACCTGGGAAATTCAGTTCGCCTGCGCCGTTTCAACCAGGCACTGCGGTGCAGGTGGCACAGGAAAGAAACATTTGGCACCTAGACTGGCTTTCATGCATGGCCATTGAACCTTCAGCCTTGCTTCATGATGACTCAGAGCAAGTCGCAGAGTGAATTTCTTTAGCTAGAAGGATCCCAGAAGGGGCCTGCATTTGGACTCCAAGACCTTAGGCCCTGATTCAGGAAAGTACGTAAGCACATGTTTAACTTTAAGCCCACGAACCATCCCACTGGCCTCAGTGGGACTTGCATGCTTTGAGTGGAGATTGTGCTGAGTGTAGAGTGTCAAAGGCACCTCTGGGAGGGTGGTGCCCACCTCTCATTGACCTGGCTTCTAGTCTCAGCTTGGCTGGCAGGTGACCTCAGGTAAGTCCCTGTGCCTCATTTTCTCCACCTGTAAAATGGGGACAAATGACCCTTCCTTCCTTTGTAAAACACTTTTGAGGAGTTACCTATTATTTATTATTTAACCTCTCTGGTCCAGGTCCTCTATGGTATTTAGGTTTCTAACTAAACTTGAGATCCTAAATACCTTTGAGGATTTGGGCCTCAGTTCCCATCTGTAAAATGAGACTAATTACCCTGCCCTGCTGCCGAGGTTGTGAACTGCTCAGACACGATGATGGCACCATGCAGGTATCTCTGATAAACAGATGGGAAATAAGTGGGTCACTGAGTGACAGAAATCACTGCCACCCTCTGAAATGGCATAGCCCAGTTAATTGCATGCTGGCCAGCTCCCCAACAGCCTGGGTTAGTCACTAGCCTAGATAGGTCATTGATCTGTGATAAGGTGGCATTTCCCTTCCAAGCCACTCAGGTTGAAACTAAAATAAATGAACGCTCCTGATGGCTGGAAGGCCTTTGGGGTCCAAAAGCTTGAATGTGTTTCAGAATCATTTAAAATTAAATTAAAATAGCTTCTACTCCTTTGTGCCCTTTCCTGGGTCAGATCTCACCTGTGGGAAGCTAATTTGGTTAATGAGTTTCCCCACTGACTGTTGTTTATTATACTCCAGCATCAAAATTCTTGTCAGCCTAGCCAGCTAGGCTCTTTTTTCCCCCGGCTTATGTTGTTATGATACAAAATAGCATATGAAACCTTTGCTGATGCCTTCTTAGACTTCTCTGGGAGATGGAGCAACTGCTTTTAACAAGCCACAGAAAGTCAGGCACTCAGATACCCCCCGTTCACTTTGGGCTTTTGCCTAGATTTAATAGTAGCTGGTTTCACAATCATATTTCTCCAGACGCAAGCTGCACCATTTGGACCCAGGTTACAAGCCTCCATGGTTCTGGGATTGTTCACAACTACATTGCTTCAGCCCATAGTAAAAACAGGTGCCAACTGCGGATCTGACATCCCGATTTGGAACCCAACGACGTCAGAGGCGGAGCCACTCCCATTTTTTGGTTCAGGTTCTCGGTACACTCTGCTCAGACACATATGCCCCTGCTTAACTATAAACCTGTGAGTAACTCCACTGATGTCATGAAGATGACATTAAATTAAGCATGTGCTTCAGGCCTTTGCTAGACCAGGGCCTGAATCAATGGCAGAATCAAGGTCCTGGCCTACTGGAGAAGAATAGCTGTGCGGTCAGAGCACTGACTGGAGATTTGGCTTCGGTTTCAAAGTGATACTAAGGGAGTTGCTCAAGAAAGGTTAAGTAAGGATGTGCCTGCAATTGCCATCACAGACTGAAGATCTGACTGCAGCAAACCCGTTTTAGCATCAGCCTAGGTAGCGTAGTTAACCACAGAGCAGGAGGGCAACCGGAGCAGGAACTCAGAATCCCTTGCAGACTGTCATATCGTCACCTACCCATGCTATTATCACACCTTCACTTTGCAGTGTGGACGTACCCTGAATGTGTCTCTGGAAGGGGAATGCAATGACTGGGGGATTGGTTTTTACAGCCCGCATTTCACATGTCACTGCCTGGCCGTGGCTTCCCTCCCTGCAGGTGTATTTACAGGGCCTTGGGATGTGTGGCTCTTCTGGAACCTGAAAACACTGTCAACAAAGACCCACACGACTTCTCCCAGAGAGCAGATCGCCATGCCTCCTGCTCCTCTATGCCTTTGACACAATAATCGCAGCAATAAATACTCACTGTCAGGTGGTGGCATTTTCTACCTGCACCTACAGAAAAAAACCAACAAAAACAATTGATGAAATAACAGCTACGCTGCAGAACAAACAAGGAGTCCAGTGGCACTTTTAAAGACTAACAAATGTATTCATCGCACGAGCACTGCAGTTACACACCCGTAGCCAGCCTGTTCCAGCTAACTTGGATCACAGGACTTAGAATAGGGGCTGTTTAATGACTGTGTAGACCTACCCTAAGTGACCAGATTTAACCCTGATGTGGATGACATCCCCCTGTGCAAAGAGCAGGCACACAGCCTAGAAACATATGCATTGCCGCATCAGAAGCTCCATTAAGCTCAGGATCCAGTGGCCAGCACCAGATGCTTCCAAGGAGGATGCAAAAAAAGCCACAGTCACCAGAGGTGGGATAAATTAGCCCAACAGGGAAATCTCCCCCTGACTCCTTAATAGTTATAGGTTGGTTTATGCCCTGAAGCTGTCTAAGTTTTAAGGAGTAAGTGGTGGGTTTAGGCAGGCTGTCTGCCCAGGGTGAAATGTCCCCCAGCGAAAGCAGAGATGTCCTACATTACAGAGAGTTTCAGAATGGAGAGCGGAGTTGTCTATATGCTGCATCCTAACTCAGATGTGTTTGCAGGGCTGGCAGTTAGGAAGGGAAAAACCCCACTTTTCTTTACTACTAAGCTGAGCAAACTTGATCAGAAATCCATCAAGAGGTAACATCAGCTGTGATGGGACTCAGGGAGCAGAGTGACCCCTTCTTTCACTGCACTGAAGAGTCCACGAATGAAGCCGGGGAAAGGACTGGGTACGGCTCAAGCCCTGATCTTTCCCTGGGAGAGGATTAGCGGGTAGGAATCAATGGCTCGATGTCTGGTTGGCCACTGGTAACAAGTGGAGTGCCCCAGGGGTCAGTCCTGGGGCCGGTTCTGTTCAACATCTTCATTAATGATCTCGATGATGGAATAGACTGTGTGCTTAGTAAGTTCGCGGATGACACTAAGCTGGGGGGAATGGTAGATACTCTGGAGGGCAGGGACAGGATCCAGGGAGACTTGGACAAATTGGAACACTGGGCCAAAAGAAACCTCATGAGGTTCATCAAAGACAAGTGCAAAGTCCTGCACTTAGGACGGAAAAATCCCATGCACTGCTACAGGCTGGGGACCGATCGGCTAAGTAGCAGCGCTGTAGAAAAGGACCTGGGGGTTATGGTGGACGGGAAGATGAATATGAGCCAACAGTGTGCCCTTGTTGCCAAAAAGGCCAATGGCATATTAGGCTGCATCAGTAGGAGTATTGCCAGCAGATCGAGGGATGTGATAATTCCCCTCTATTCGACACTGGTCAGGCCGCATCTGGAATACTGTGTCCAGTTTTGGGCTCCCCACTACAGAAAGGATGTGGACAAATTAGAAAGAGTCCAGCGGAGGGCAACGAAAATGATTAGGGGGCTGGGGCACATGACTTATGAGGAGAGACTGAAGGAACTAGGCTTATTTAGTCTACAGAAGAGAAGACTGAGGAGAGATTTGATAGCAACCTTCAACTACTTGAAGGGGTGCTCCAAAGAGGAGGGAGCTAGGCTGTTCTCGAGGGTAACAGAGGACAGAACAAGGAGCAATGGTTTCAAATTACAGCTGGGGAGGTTGAGGTTGGATATTAGGAAAAACTTTCTCACTAGGAGGGTGGTGGTGAAGCATTGGAATGGGCTATCTAGGGAGGTGGTAGAATCTCCATCTTTGGAGATTTTTAAGGCCCGGTTAGACAAAATCCTGGCTGGGGTGATTTAGTGGGAGTGGTCCTGCTTTTTAGCAGGGGGTTGGACTAGATGACCTCATGAGGTCCCTTCCAGCCCTATTATTCTATGATTCTAGCTGAAGAGAACCCCTGTTGATATGGATTGGGGTGCTCCCATGGATAGTCAGTATCTACAAAGGGAAAGGCTGCATGTCTGCATTGGCAGAATCTGCCTCTATGCTCTGCAGAGAGAGGAGGGTGGAATTGAAAAGGGTCATACCTCAGAGAGAAGAAGCTCAAAGCACAATTTGGAAACATGTTTTCCTTCCGTGCCCTGGCTCTCCTTTGATCTCCTCTCCTCTGATTTTTAGAGGAGGGTGTTTCTCCCACTGTCTCTCTGATGCTCTAATTCTTCCCACTCTTAATTTCTCCCCACTGACTTTAATTAGGGCCTCATTAGTCCTCTATTCTGCCTGGCAAGCACTTTATAAAAGAAACCCTCTCTTGCCCACAGACTTTGCTTCCCAAGGTTCCCTTGCCCCACTAGTCACACACCCCAGTTCCAAGAGCTTTGGACAGCAAAGACACATCTCTGCCCCAGCTACCAGCAGCAGCAACTGCCCAGACAAGCTCTATTCGTCATGGGGCTAAGAAGGTTTGCCCCAGTGACACAGCAACTCACTGGAAAGCCTGTTCTTTGCTCACTGGTGGCCACACTCTCAGCTTCTTGAAGTCAATGTTTGCCTGAGAATGAGCAGAGGCTTGGAGCCTCAGGGCAAGTGAAAGCACTAACCCTTTCTGACCGGAGTGGTTAGCCCACTTTGGGGTGCTGGGGATTGTTTCAGGAGAGTCAGCTTTCTTTAACCCAATTCTGCTTATTCGGAATGTAGGAAGTCTTGTTTCCCGGAATGCAGGAGGAATCAAACAACAGGAGGCAGTTTCTTTGCTTGCAGCTCCAAGCCCTTTTCCAGCCAGCAACTAGCCAAAAGCTTTTCTCAGGGTTGCACGCCCAGAGCTGGTACTGGAGGTTTTTTGTCCCTGCTCTCTGGCGCTTTCTTTGCTACTTTGGCTTCTCTGTCTCTCTTGCACAGACCATACACACAAACCTTCACCATACAATAGCCAGCTAACCCCCTCCAAGTGTCTTTGTTATGGGTGATGGCACGGGCCTGTGCTTGGAAGGGAAGCTGTTATTATTTCAGCTATCTGGTTCTATAAACCAAGAAACAATTGAGCTTCAACTATCTTAAATGCAGGGCAGTGGTTACAAACACAGCCTTTCCCACTTCAATAAGGATTAACCCAACCCATAACAAAGTTTTTCCAGTGGAGACAGCTGTCCAATCAGATCCTACCAGCTTACAAACGCATCTGCCAGTCCACGTCCTTCCCATTCTATGTGCCCAATCCTCTCAGCATTGACATCTGGCAAGGGGCTGCTCAGCTGCATTTCTTTCCCAAACTGAGAGATGCACGGAGTGGGCTGATGAGTGCTGTAGGTTACATATGCAGCAAGCATGTCTCTGAGCAAGGACCAGGTGAAGTGGTTCAGTTCAGTGTTGCAGGTGGCCTCCCACCGGGTTGGAATAAACCAGGCTGAAGTCCTGTTAGAACCAGGTTAGATGAAAACTGAAGGAGGGAGGAAGATACAAGAGACCACGGAGGGGGACACGGCGTCACGAGAATGGGAAAGGCTTGTGAGGCCATGATCCGTTCCCAGCTGGTGCAGGACAGTTTTCTACAGCACTGGGTACATCTGATGGTTCGAGAACTGAGTCTCTCTCACCTCTGGTGGGTGTGTCGTTTAATGGTTAGAGCAAAAAGGGCATTGCTCAGCCAGTGACCTGGTCTGCGATGTTGGGCAACTCACTCAGAGCAAACCTGATTTTGACAACATCAATTGCTGGGAGCAACTTGCGTCACCTCAAGCCATGTTTTCAGAGGTGCTGAGCCCCCCACCCCCAAGTCCAGCTGAAGTCAGCAGGAGCTGCTGATACTCAGTGTCTTTAAGAATCAGGCCAATAGACTCCCTGTGCCTCAGTTTCCCCATTAGTAAAATAAGCCTATTCCTGGACAGTGCAATAGGAAAGTTAAGGATTACCATTGCCGGCTGAACTCCTGAAGCATGCAGGAAAATCACTAGCCCCAGCAGAGCGTTCAGCGTTCTCAATGCAAATGTGTCTACATCTCAGGCCCGCTCCTGTGAGGCGCCAGGTGCTCTGGGCTCCCGGGAGCTCAGTGGTCTTTGCACTATGTTAGTCCCTTGAAAAGAATTCCTGTCCTCCTGACAGCCCTAATGACTGCTCTCTGAGTAGCACTAATAACGCTGACTTGGCCCAACTCCTTTTCAACTCCCTTCCTTATTAATGTTATCAGGCGCTTTATGAAGATAGTCTCTCCCTGCTTTGTGGCTCTAATAATAGTCCTGGCTCTACTGGACAAGAGTCAATAATTGTAAGCTAGAGAGCTTATCGGAGGCACACTCCCCTGCATACAAATCTCATTAAAAGAACGTCCAGTGTCAGTAAACAGTTTTATTACTGACTATTTATATTGCTTTCCCTTTATCCCCTCTCAGATCTGACGGTAAATTACCTGCCTGAGCGCTATTCATTCAGGAGTCCTCATAGCTAACAAACTAGTCACAGGCACTGCTGAGGTGGAAAACATGTATCGATTTCCCCCAAATCAAAGGAGAGGGCAGAGAAGGTGTGTGTGAGGGGGGCGGGAGGGGGAGGCGGCGGAGGTCAAAGCTGGAGCTTCCAGTGGTAATGAACTAGTGCTTGTCACTGCGTTTGAATGGCAAACACGGAATCTGTTGCCCTAGTGGGATGTGAGGCTGGTGCACGTTTTCCACTGGTGCCAGGGATGAGATGGACACCTCATCACCGTCCCCATTCTTGGCACTTTTCCTCCACTGCACGCTAGCTGTCTACTCAGCCAGGGCCATTTCTGTTCTGCGTAGAGATGGATGCAAAGTCTGGATCCAGGTCACAATTTTGAGGGTGTTTGAAGCTGGAGAGTTGGTCCAGCCTATTACTGGAGCCATTTGGTAAATTCGGATCTGGATCCAAGGTTTGGGGGTTAGGGACTGGAGCAGGCATTTGGTTCAAGCCCACCTCCAGCTAGGTTCCTTTCTCTCTCTTGTTTTCTGGGATCTAGAGCCTTACATCCAGAGACATCCTTAGGGGATGGTGAATTGGGGCGATCGCCCTGGGGCCCCATGCTTTGGGGGGCCCTTGCGCTTCAATATCATAGTGTCGTGTTACACCTCTTCACATGCACCGCTCAGTGACCTGCCAACCCCAGCCTGAGGGAGAGGGTGGGGGGGAGTCTGTTGCAGTGTGCCTGCGCTGTGCCCCTCCCAGTACATCACCAATGGTGCCACAACTGGCCACTGTGCACTTCCTTCAACTGCCCGGACTCAGCAGCAGGAGCAGCCCAGCTTGGCCGTGATTGGGGCCTGGGGTGCATGACTGTCATCAGTCACTCATTCCCAGCGGGAGTGTGATTTGCCCTGGGCCCTGCACCCCTGCAGGGACAGCCCCGCACACGTCCCACCAAGACCAAAGTCAGGAGGCTGTGGCGAGTGTGTGGGCTCCCTGCCAAGACCATCTGGTGCCCCAGAATACCCCTCCTCCCCCTGCACAGTGCAGCAGGCCCCAGCAGCCTGGAGCGCACAGATGCAAAAGAAACCAGAGGTGCCCCAAGCGGGCACATAGCAACCATCCGGACACAGCCAGAGAGCGGGACTAGAGTATCCACGCAGGCAGCGTTTCCACCCGCGGGCCTGGGCACCACGGCAACAAAGGGTCGGACATCCGAGCAGTCACAGGTGTCCCAGAGCTGGTTGTCACGTGCCAGTGGGTGCGCCTGACACCCCAGCAGCATCATCCCCCCCACACCTGGAACTGGGCATCGCAGCACCCATCCTGCCAGGCATCCCAGCACCCTCCAGAACTGGGCAGCCCAGCTCCTTCCCCTCCACACACACCCTCGCTGAGCACCCCAACGCCTCCACCCCTGAACTGGGCACCCAGCACCCCCCCTCCACACACACCCTCTTTGGGCACCCCAACACCTCCATCCCTGAACTGGGCACCCAGCACCCCC
>ML686211.1:463837-554992 GCA_007922175.1 Pelusios castaneus
ACACACCCTATCTGGGCACCCCACACCTCTACCTCTGAACTGGGCACACACCCCCATCTGGGCACCCCAACGCCTCCATCCCAGAGCTGAACATCGCAGCACCCCAGCCATCCCAACATCCCCCTTCCCCCCAGAACTGGGCACCCCAACACTCAACCCTCCACACGCCCCCTCGCTGAGCAGCCCAGCCGCCAGCGGCTCATACCTGCGAGGAAGGCTGCATCCCCGGCCGGGCTGGGGCAGAGGCCGGCGGTCAGGGCGGGGAGGCTGCGGCACTCCAGGGCCGGGCGGCGCTGCTCGCTGGGGGCTGGCGGAGAAACTTTCCGCTGCGCCAGGCGCCGCCGGGACCCGCCCCCGGCTCGGGGCCGCGGCTGGGGACCGGGGGGGCACGGGGGGTTGCAGCACGGGGGGAGGGGCTGTTGCGTAGCAAATCAGCTTGGATGGGGGGGTGAGTTTCAGGGGCCGCCCCCCCCGGCTGGGTTTGCGGGATCTCCCGCTGGCAGCTTGAGAGCCCCCCGGGAGCGGCCTGGGCTGCCCCTCCCCCCCAGCCGGGAGCGCCCGCACACGACACGCCCCCGCGCGTCCACACGGCGGAGCCAGTCTGCTCGCCACGGTGCGGCAGGGGCCTTTCTCCCCCGGCAGGGAGAAGGGGGTGGGGGCCCGGCCCGCCCCCTCCCCACCCTGCGATGGGTCCTGCCCTCTCTCCCTGCCCGGCTGCCGTCCCTGCCCATCGGGGCTGAATGCAGAGGAGCCGCCAGGATCGGGCCAGCTCCCTCCGGCCACAGGGACGTCTGGCTGGAGCCCAGCCCCGAGAGGAGCCGGGCGGGGGGCTTTGATCCGCTGGAGTCAGCCGGCCGGGGGCCGAGTGTGGAGCAGGAGCCCGAGACGGGGCAGATGTGACCCCCTTTCCCTGCACGTGGGTCTCCGGCGAGGCTGGGCACTCCGGGGACCGGGCTGGGCCCCTGGACCGCAGCCCTGCCCCTTGGCTGGAAGTGGGGGCGCTCCATGCTGGCTGGAGCCGTCCTCCCCTGAAGGGATCGGGAATGCAACATCTCCCCAGCCATGCCGGGCTGCCCTGTGCCCGGTGGAGACATCAGCCGCGGTAGCTGGATTTAGAGGCGATCCGTGCAGCCTGAGGGGGGGGCAGCCCTCCCTCTCCCCCTCCCCGCCCATGCTCAGGATGCTGGCCGGCTGGAGAGAGCTCTCTGCAGGGATCGGGGCCACGCTTTGCTGCCTCCTCTTTTTCTGGCTCTTGTACTCTCATCATCCGCCTAAGGAAGGTAAGGTCTCTGCTGTATCATACCCCTCCTGCCAGCGCTGCTGGCTTGGGCCCACCGGGGGAGGGGATCGGGTCCCTCCTTCTACGCCCCAGGACTGCAGCAGACCTGCACGGACCCCCACCCCTTTGCCTGGGATTTTGCAGAGCAGAGTTAGCGTCTCCTGCTGTAAGGGTTGGAGGGGGGGGGACAAACTTCCCAGTAAAGGGGCCCCAGAGGAGAGGCTCATTCTGAGGGGTCTTGCAAGCTGGGTAGGTCAGCTGGAGACCCCTGCTAACCCGGGTCAGCCCTGTGTGCTGCACTGGGTCAAATGGGGCTAGGTCAGAGCTGGTCCAGGAGATAAGGCTGCCTGGCCTTCCTGTTACTAGCTGTTAAATCACATCAGAAGGAGCATAAGATACAGTCAGTGCCTCCCTAATATTTCTTCTTTGTGTACAGCACTTACTGTAGTTGCCACAGAGTGGTGTCATCTAGGGGCCAGTGGGAAGGGAAGTGGCCTGTGCCATCAGGACAGGGATGTGTCCAGGGGACCATCTCTCCATTAAGATGTGGTGACACCCCGTGAAAAAGTTTGCTCTAGGGACTGAAGTACAGGGCTGGGAGTTAGGAAGTTTGGATTCAACTCCTGGCTCTGCCACCGAATTCCTGTGAGATCTTGGGCAAATCACTCAGTATCTCTGTGCCTCAGTTTCCCACCTGTGAACTGGAAGTCACCCTCCCTATGTTACTGAGGATTGTTCATTGACAGGGTAAAGTGTTTAGGTGAAAGGTCCTACAAAGTGCAAAATACTATCACTTGGGGCGGGTGCTGTTATAGTTATATGGGCTAAATTAAAATAAGCTATCTCTTGGGAATTAACCCTCTTTAATTGTACAGAGTCCCACAAAGTGCACATTGCAGCTTGGGTTCCCAGGGTGCTGCTTCTTCCAGAGAAGGGAGATTGAGGGAGAGAGGTGAAAGTAGGGCAGGGAAAAGAAAAATGCCAGGTTAAAAAAAACAAACCCTGAAGAGCAATGGCATTTTCCTCCTTTCTTCAAACTGGGGGTAGGGTGCTGTATGTTTCATCCTGACTGAACTTCATCCACTTTCCCATGCTGTCCCATCTGGTGTTCTGGGGATGGCCAGACATCTATATTTCTCTTGCTGTTTGTTGTCTTTTGATGGATTTCATTCTTTTTTATCACTGAAATGAAATTCCAGCCAGTACCACCGAGTGCTTGGTCTGTCCCGCAATTGCTGCCAAAATGGGGGAGGAGGGTGTCACACATGACCCAAGGAAGGACACGGGGAAATTACAGGAAAGCTGCTGAAAACTACATGGGATTTGGGATGGAAAATAGCTGAAAATACCCCTATTTTGTGGGGCACAATCCTGCAGGGGTGCGGCACACTCTTGACTCCCATGTGAATCGACACAGCTTGGCACCTCAAAGGGTGGGCCCCGTGCTACGTAACTGATTTGCTGTTCAATTTTCTCCTCCGCTTTCTTGCTCCTAATTTACCGCGTGGCTGCTAGGGCTGGCACCAACTTAAACTCCTCCTGCCAAGACGCTTGCTCACCCCCCGAATTGGCACTGCTGTGCCAGAGCTAATGTTACACCGAGCGCCTTGGCCAGCAGGCCGCTTCTCCCTCGCCTCCGCAGGCTGTGCTTGCAAATGAGGATGTGAGAGGAGCGCTGCTGATCCATAAATAATGCCACAGTTACCAACTGTAACTAAACATTTATGCAATAATCCAAATGATGCAGCATTACGCAGCCAAGCAAGAGACACAAGTTCAAGGCTGGCCTGAGGCATGGAAGAGGCTAACCGAACGGCTAATAGCATCACAGTGGGATTGGCAGAGCGATAGGATAGACCTGCAGAGAGTGGATGCCTCCACAGCACCCCCTGCCGGGCAATGTGTAAAGGAGCGGGTGACATTCATCCATGCTGGCGGAACGGCGCCACCACCAGATTGCAAATGTCAGAAGAAAGGAAAGCCAGTGGCTTTCGGATTTAAGATGAATCCGGAAAGTCCTGCTTAATGAAGGGGTAGAAAGAAGGCCCAGTCAGAGAGGCAGCATGGTTGAGTGGATTGAAAAGGAAATCCTAAATTCCAACGCCAGCTCAGCCATTAATTTGCTGGGTTGGTTTGAGTACATTATGTGACCTCTCTGGGTCAAATTCTCACTTCACCTTGAATCCGCAGTGATGCCAAATCCAGTTGCTCTGGATTTAGCCCAGTGTAATTCAGAGCAGAAATTCGACCGTCTCTGAATTTGACACACTTGGGTTTTAGTTCCTCTAGTCTGCCCAACGGGGATACCTGGGAGGATTAATTACTTCATGTTTGACCAGTGCTAAATATGATGTGTTTGTGTGGTAGGGTGAGCATGCCTATGTCCCGGTGGAGGAAAAGTGGTTTCCAGCAATTTCAAAGGGGATTTCTGATTTAAAAATTAGGAGCACCATAGGACTCTCTCTGGCTGCCGGACAGCCCAGAATTTGGATGGCTTTGAACAAGTTTTGAAATATAACACCCCTTTGAGGCGAATGAACAGAGCAATTTCAGAAAGACCCTAACATTTCCAAAGCCAGGATTCTCAGTCCCCGTCCCGTGCTTGATATTTTCTTCTCACTCTGCTCCTGCTGAAATAAAAGAACTGCGATACCTTGTTATGCCCGCTCCTTTAGGAGGAGGATTTCGTTTGGAGCCCTCATCAAAGCTTTCCATACCGCCACGGCTCTTGTGCTGGGGAATTCTGCAACGTGTGACATATAAAATCTCCTCCAGATATTATTGAAATCTCTTATCATCCAAACGGCCACAGCAAACTGGCACTGTTATGTGTGGGCTGGAGGAATGGCAAACAGTTGCCATGGAACAAATCCCAGACAGGCCATGCTTGTCTCGTGGACTCCCAATGTGTATCCCAAACCAAACCAGAATCCCAGTGGCAAATCTCCCACTCATTTAACTTGAACCAGTGTTAGGGCCAGGGGATACCTGGCTATTGTATTTCCTTAGCGAAAAGGCTGGGCAAACAGCACAGGCTGCAAGGCTATCAAGCACCAGGGAGAATGTGGCTCACATTGGAGTTTCAGATAAAACACTTGTGACTGCCTGTATTTTGTAGGGTGCATCTCCAGCAGTTCCTCTTCCTGCACCTGACAGATGTGGGGAATGAGGACCAAAGCCTAGAATACTCATCCGCAGACTTACTTTCTAGCAGATCCTCTCCAGTGACTGGTGCAGGCATTTTAAAAAAATTGGTAATGATGAGGGACTCTGAGTGTTAGTGGTCCATAACAGGAATGGCCATTGGGTGTACATCTCAGCCCCGTGAACTTGCCCACGTCCTGTCTCTCTCCCCCATGGTGCTTATCTCTGTCTCATACAGACTGATGCTCCTGAAGATGTCTCACTCGTGTCACCTGGGGACAGCGCTACTTGCTGGGGACTGGTTGAGAGAGGAGCTAGAACATGAGCAAACAGAGATAGAGATACACATGCAATGGCTCTTTTAAATCTAGGAACATTGTGAATGCCAGACACACAATTAATTTCAGTGCCGTGAAAGGGATGGCAGCATGTTAAATAATTGCCGCTAGGAACGGAGGATTTGGAGTCATAGCCAAGCGTGAATGAGAGCTGTCCACTGGTGTTGAGATAACATTGTTACGGCTGCCTTACATGCATTTAAAACCTACCTTGACAGGGTTACCCAGATCCTTCCAGGGAAGGAATTCCCCTACTTTTCCACTTAAAATGTCAAGTTTAATAGCCTGGGTCTCTTGAACTCAGTCTGTGTTTTACCACTGAGCCTCACCTCACCCCACGTTCACACCACTGCCTTCCAGCCCACAGAAACACAGGTGGTAGGGGAGGTGTCCATAAGACGGTCTCTTTTTTAAAGGGCCTCAGAGTCAGATTGCAAGCTGGGAGTCCTCTTTGGCCTCATCAGGGCTGGGCTAGGAGCCAAGCATAAGGAACTGGGAGTAAACTTGGTTTGAATAATGGGTCCAGCTAAACTGGTTTCTAAGCTGATGGCAGTGGATGGAGTCAAACTGTGTTTGAAAACCATGCTTGCTGGCAGCGGTTCAAACCCTCTACTGAACCAGGATCTCCAGCCTATGTAGCAAGAAGGGAAAGACAGGATGTTCACAACTCCCTTGAAGAAAGAGAGAGAGAAAGCAACCTTCCTTAAGCATCCATGCAGGGGGAGAGACGTAGTCTGAGCCAGATGGCTTCCTTGGGGCAGAAGATGGGCCATTTCCTCAGCGTGGTGCTGACAAGAGGGCTAACTTGAAGGTGTGCCGCTTCCCATCTTCAAGGCCACTCCTGAGCTCCAACCAGAGTGAATTACACAGCGCCCAGCCCCAGCCCATTTCAAACGGGGTCCATAAGCAAGCAGCCTGCAGCTCACGGGAGAGGTTGGCGAAGCCGAACACAGGCCCACTTGGGTTTCTGGTGACAGCAAATAGCTCATTAGAGAGGCAGCTGGAGCACCAAAGGGAGTCACATCTGATCACTCCATAGTCTGCCCGAGGGGCGGGACATTCACTGGTGAGACAAGCTGCATGGGAATTCCTGAAACTCACCATGGTGCAGAGAACCCAGCCCAGCCTGAGCTCACCATCTGGGCCTACATAGTGTAGGCCGTCTGCTGGCTTTGAGTCCAGTCAAGGTCTCCAAGCCTTCCTCACCTGACTTCAGTGGAGTCACTTCTGTTTCACTCCTCTCTAAGTGGGAACAGGAACCAGGTCAGTATATGTTGGGCTGCAGGGAAGCACCAGCCAGCAGCTGGCTACACAAGAAAACCAAAGCAGCCGGTTATTGTCAACATGGCAGCAAGCCGAAGCTGTTTCTGAAGAAAGAGAAGTTGCTATATTTTCAGATCCACACTAAAATACAATAAAATAACAAAGGATAAAAGTGCTTGAGCCACTATTGTAGTGCGAGGCCAGATGAAGACCATAGACTTAAGGATCAAAGAAGTTCTGAAAGCTTTGTAATGTTTTGCCCTCCATTTCCTGTGAAAGGGCCTGACTCTGTGAAGTGGCAGGTGCCTAACTCCAGTAGGATTGGCCCCCAAATGGCTTAGGGTTATTACTGAAGGGTAAGCATATTTAGACTTCCAAAAAAAAAAAAAAATTCCTGATGAGTCCAAACCACCAAATCCAGAGCTGCTCCTGGGGCTAAATTTCAGAGCTAGCATTTGGACATGTTACAATTTGGTGGGGTTCAGCGGTTTGGTCCATGCCATGGACAGCTTATTTAGATCAGAGTTTAGCTCTTGCTTTGTACACACTCACACCTAACTGGGATGGAGACCCCTCTCTAGCTATCTCAGGGATTTCTACCCTCCACGTCACCGTAATATCTGACTGCCTCACATTCTCTGAATAACCAGATACTGCTCTTCTGTAGCATGTTTCATCCCTCCCCCCAACACTTTTTTTTCTGTTTTCAAGTGTCTGACGAAGTGGGATTTTCTCCCACGAAAGCTCATGCAATGAATAAGCTGGTTAGTCATAAAAGTGCCACAGGACTCCTTGGTTGTTTGATCTTTTTTCATGTGTTCATCCTCACACCTTTGGGAGACAGGGCTGGTGCCACTATTCCCATTGGACAGATGGGGACCAGAAGCACTGGGGCTCAGATCCTCAAAAGTTAGACACCTTCACTTGTCTAACTCCCACTGAAATCAGTGTGGATTTGATGACTAAATACCTTTGAGGATCTGGAGGAGGTAAGTGCCTTGTCCAAGGTCCTGTAGGGTGTCTGACAGATCAGGAATTTGAACCCAGATGTCTTGAGCCCCTGGTCAAAGCCCTGATCACTGCACCACATCCTTCCTCTCAATAGCTAGCTTCCCAAAGTTTAAAAAGTCACCCAGAAGAACCTCAAACACCCCCTATCAAAACCCATCTACGCAGCCAGAAATAACCCAGTAAAGCTCAAGACTCAAGTCAACAGAGGCAAATTCAGGCTGCAGGGCTAAAAGTAGCCACGTAGCTGCTTGGGCAGGAGGGCTGGCCCTGAGACCTTCCCTACTCACCGGATTTCACAGCCCGGGCTCTATCCAGAGCCCAAAGTCTACACAGCTATTTTTAGCCCCACTGTGTGAGCCCCAGGAACCCGAGTCATTTGATCCAGGCTCTGAGACAGCAGTGTTGTTAATTGGGTTTGTGTGTGTAGACATACCCAAATGTAGGACCTAATCCTGGAATCTTTCTTCCTCAGAGCATTCCCCCCTGACTTCAGTGCAATGACTCATAAGGAATAAAGGACTAGGCCCCAATTAATCAAACCTCCCCTCCGCCCCCCAAAACCCCAACATACTCCAAGGTGAGTCATACCTAACAAATGCCATTCTAATAGAAACATCTTACCCACCCACATCTTCTTACTCAGATAACAAACAGCATACTCTAGGAGAGAGAGCCCCAGATTGAATTTATACATTACAGGCCAAATAAATATGAAAAGGCTGCCAAACGCTTCCATATAAATCCCAATGATCTCATATGTTTTCATCTGTGCAATTTGGAAAAATACGAGAGGAAGCAGCAAGCGTTTTTATCCAGTTAAGGGGGTAAATGGTGAACAGGTGGGGTTTTTTCATTCATTCGAAGCTGTAGGACTGTCAGAAACAGAAAGATGCAACTATCGCAGACCGTGCTTGTTCAGAGTTAAAGGAGCATCTGTGGAATCATTTGTGTTGTATTGCAAGAGGTCATGACACATTCTCACATTTGTAACCAACCATATGCTTAAAGGGAATGGGTTTCCTAATGCTGTTTTAGTGGAAATGCCTTAGAAGACCCCCAGAAGAGAAAGCCTTTTGGGAACCCTGGTATGCCTGTAGGATACCAGGGCCCAGAATCTGATTTCAGCTACAGCAGTGTAAATCCATCGACGTCCATGAGACAGATGTGTGTCTCCCATCCATGGGGGGAATCTGAAGTCACTCCACTGCAGCATGTGGGCTTCCATCAGTGTAAAAGCGATACTCCTGTCTGTGGGATTCTCTTCTGCTCCCTTTACCGACAAAAGAGTGGAGGTAGGGCTGCTCTAGAGACCAAGGAGTCCCCTCGGGCCAGGAAGACTGGGTCTTGCCTTATGCTGTGCTGGACTGGAGCTCTTCTGATCTTTGTCTACTGCTGCAATTTGGTCCAGTGTGTATCCAGCCTTCTGGCTTTTCCTCCCCAACCCCCTGCAGAGAGGCCAAGGATCACAGTAGAGCAGCTTAAAGGCTTCCCCACCTCTCCTTGATCAAGGGAGAGGGACCCTGCTGGTACTGTGTTACAAGCCACTCCGACGCCCTAGGACAGGAAAGGAGCTGAGGGAAGGTGCTGAGTGGCTATCCGATGGGAACTTAAAAGCCTTTGCTCTAGATTGGGCCATCTCCAGAGCTGTTCAGACTCAGGCTGGTGTCCCATTGAAATTAGTGGAAGCAGTTCTTCAATATAGACACTTGGATTTGGACCTCTGTGGGTTTTAGGTTTCCTTTAACCACTTCAAGTTAATTGGAGCCACAGGCTGCTAGTCCCTCTGAAAACCAGGAGCTAGGTGTCCCTGGTTGGGCTCCCAAGAAATAGAGGCATCCAAAAATCAGTGGCTTCATTTGACTCTGCTGGCCCTGAGCATCTAGCAAATCACTGGCAGATCTGGACTCCTATCTCCTGTTCTTACCATTAGGATTGCACCTGAACCACAGGTGCTCTGCCCTGTTGATCTGGCCGTGTCCGGGATCTCCATTTCCCTTTGTCTCGTTGCAGGGAAGGAGCTGGAGGTGGGGATGTGTGAGATCACAGCACTGAACAGAGATATCAGCCACCCCAGGAGGATGATTGCCCGGCAGACAGCACGCTGTGCCTGCCGGAGAGGCCAGGTCGCTGGGACCACCAGAGCAAAGCCCGCCTGTGTGGATGGTAAGAAAGCACGGTTCCCTTCCGTGATCCCCCCAGGGACTGCTCCAGAGAGCTATGGGGCCGCCTGTGGCTTCTTGGTTCTCGTTCTTATGCACATCGTGGTCATTGGGGACTTTATGGTGGGAGCAAGCCACAGAACTTGCATCTATTGCTCCAGAAGTACAAGCCCCTATCACTGGGAGCTGCTACAGACAGGTTACATTCAAACCGTCCTGTGAGAGGCATGGCCTGCTCATGGAGAACACACATGGTCCAGCAACCTCCAACCATATCCAGGTTTGTCTGTGCTGGTGACGAGGCAGGTGGGAAAAATCCACCACGCCCATGAAGAGATTCTTTGGTGCTTCCCAGAATTGCGTGGCCAGTCTCTCCAGGTCAGTGGGCGAAGGAAGAATAAGGTTCATCAGAAGCGAGGGGAATTCTTTCTCCAAGTTCACTCATTTGTGTGCTCCCAGCCAACAGGCCTCCAGAAATCCCCTGACCCTGGAGACACAAAGTCGTGTCTGGGTAAGAGGTGCTCCAGAGGCTCCCGGTGGGGAAGCAATGTATGGCAGCCACACTGGGATTTGATTATTAAGAGCCAAATTCTGTTTCCCGTTACATGGGCCTTGCTGATTTCAACGGTGTTGCACTGGTGTAACTGGGAGCAGATTACCTCTGAGGAGCTGGTTGTGAGTTCTTTAGAAAATCTGTCTATCGTATCACTCTGGGAGCTGCTGAGTGCTGAGCTCGTTGGAAAAATCTGGCCCCGATTGCAGGTACCGAGCCTACGAAAATCTGGCTCTGAACTCTTCGGAAAGTCCGGCTTCAAAAGCAAACTCTGAGGCACTGTACAACTGCAGAGAAATGAGGCCTGCTGGGACCTTGCTGGACAGAGTTCTTCAAAGAAAGCCCCACTGATGTTTTTGGGGTGTGCAGGAAGCTTTGCCAAGTTCCCACCGTGTTCTCTTAGGGTGCTGTGCCCCAGAGCTGGCTGTGGGCCCTGTAGAGCCCCGGTGAGGGAGGGAAGTTATATCACGGTGCTATGCATAGGGAATGTCCCCCTCTCAGGTGGCCTCTGTCTCTACGTACGGGGAGGGGAGAGTGTCCCAAGCTTCTAGCCCACAGACGCCTCTTATCCCACGATGGGTGATGTTACAGTTACAGAGACTGTCATTTTCTGCATAAAACTGTCCCTAATGGCTTCAATTCTCTCTCTCTCTCTCCTCATCCTCCACCCCTTTTACTCATTGTATTTTGCTCTTATTCTGTTTCCTGGTCTCCTTGTTTTGTAAAACTCAACCCTCCTTTCCACTCTCTTGGATTTTACTTCCCTTAATTGTTCCTGTTCTTGTTTCATCTTGTGTCCCCTCTGTCTCTGTCCATCCTTATACACACCCATCTTTCTTTCCCATTCACATCTCTCCCTGTACACACCCATCTATCTATCCATCCATCCCTATACATACCCACCTTTCTATACATATCCACCCATCTATCCCAATTTCTTTTGTCCTTTGTACCCTCTCTCCCGCTTTTTGTAACCCTTCTAATTCCCCCCCACCTCTCCACCCATGCTCCGGTACCTGCCCCACTCTCTCTGGCAGCTCAACTCATTGGCAGTAAGCAGTGGTGCGGGATGGAGCCCTGTGATGAAGGCGAGCAGTGCTCTTTGTTAATAAACCGTTCCGGCTGGAGCTGCACTCGACAACTGGGCCGAATAAAAACCGTCACTGTACGTATCTCTGCCTCCTTGCAACCAACCAGATTGAGGATGGGTGAGGGAACTGGCCGGGGTGGCCTTATCTGAAGGTATTTGGAGAGAGTGGTTGGTGTTAGCTGGGAAAGAAGGTTAATCACTGGGTGTGTCTGTCTCCATGGATGAGTGAGGGATTTGGGTGCACTACTTGTAAAACCTGGGCTCCTCTGTCCAGAGCGATGTTCCAGGAATCAGGCAGGACAGGCTAAAAACAAGTCTCCTAAGGGCTGGATGAAACTTGTTTTGTGAAGCCCCTTTATGGGAAAAGTTTGTTTTGGTGCAATTGCTTTACACCTCCCTTCCCTCCCGATGCTTGAACTTTTGTGTGGTGGTGATGGGCATTTCCAGGCCTCTCATCATATGGCCAACCCCAACCATTCAAAGATCATGAGGCAGATGCCCAAAGACCATGATGAGATTGGCTTAAAAAGCACCATACTATCTAGATCCTCAAATGTATTTTGCAGCCTAAGTACCATTGAAATCACTGGGAGTTAGGCACCTAAGTAGCTTGAGGGATCTGGGCCTCGGGACCTTGCAGATGAGACTGTGTGGGGAGAGATACATCTGCCTAATTGTTATCCCATCTTAAAGAGGTGGGGAAACCGAGGCACAGAGAGCAGATGTGACTGGCCCAAGGTCACACGGATTCAGCAGAGCACCAGAATGAAAGCCTGGATCGCCAGCCTTGTAGGCCCAAATATTAAAGCAGAAGGCCACCCCTCTCCTAGTATGCAGGAGCGATTGGGGGAGGTCATTGTCTGTAGGGATGGGAGGAAGGGGGACTATTGGTATGGCGGCGAAGAGAGTTTGTGGCTTCTGAGACCAGACAGCATCTGTCCTGCAGAGCATGATGGTTGCTCCAGGCAATGTGAACAGATCACAAGCAGAGAAACAACCCGAAGAAAAAACAGGCCTCTAGCTAAATTGAGCCTTGATGGACACTGCAATGAAATTCCAGTACAGGGCTCTTCCCTTTCACTTGCCCAGAGGCCTGTCCTCTAAGGGAATCAACCTTGCTATGCATGAGGGCTTTGCCAGCTATTAATACAACTCGTTGACAGGAGCCTAAGCCAGGCAGTTTGCCTTGAGAAGTTTATCACTGGGACACTGGGGCCAGGAATCACCCTCTTCACGCTCCTCTGCCATGAAAACAGGTAGGGGTGGGTCCAGGAGGGTTTGAAGCAGAGAGAGAGAATAGTAGATCCTGTACGATCTACTCCCAGACCCAGATCTGTCTGTCAGGTCCAGTGTCCAGCCAACAGCCCCCACTCCACTAAACTCCATCCCTGTGCCAGAGGGACAAGATAAATGGGGGGTGTCCCTTTGGGACAGCCTTGGCCCTGCACTGTGGAAGAGCGGATCCCGGTCAGCTCTGCTCTGTCCAAGTAAAAATGCATCATTTTGTTCACAGTGCAGGGAATAAGAGTAGCGGGTGAAACAGGGCTCCGGCACTGCTCCCTTCTGTCTTCTCCAAGGAGACTCTCTCTTCTCCATTGGGACCGCCAGGCTCTCCCAATATGCCAGAGGCTGCAGCCTAGAATAGACCTGTACACAGCCAACACATGCTCCCATTTGCAACGTCGGAAACTTGCACAGATTGTTTTATGCCTGGTTTAGTGCCAGCTCTCCCAACACGGAGAACTGTAAAGGGGGCTATGAGGGAGTTCCCGACTACTCCCGTCCCTGCCATTCCCAACAGGAGATGCTGTAGGGCATGGTCCAGCAGCAGCGGCGTGTGGGAGATGGACAACAGAGGCCGCTTTCACCAGCCTCACGCTTTTCCCAACTCCCACAGGAGCTTTCGGGATGTTTTATAGGCTCTAGGCGAGCAGCCAAGCCTGAGCTGTAAAACCTGGATCCAGATTTGGACCTCTTTCTCCCTGATGCGATGGGGGTGTTCGGATCAGTGGTTCTGGTGTGGCTAGGCGTGAGGTTCAGGTCAGGATCTGGGTTCAGATTCCGGAATCCTCCCGAAATCTGGGGACGTCCGGATCCAGGGTGTGATCTGAGGCCCATCTCCATCAGGCTGCCTGCCCAGCCTTTCCCTTCGCCGACAGAGAGACTGGAGCCGGCCTCTGCTGTGGGGTGGGAGGAGGCATGCAGGAGGAGGAGGGTCTCTTTAGCTTGCTCTAGTGGCAGCATTCCCTCTTCGATCCAGACGCAGCTGTGCGGCTTCCCTCTGTGTGCAGCCCGAGAACCTGCTCTGCAGTCATCTCAACAAATGAATAACAATGAAGTGGGGTGGGGAGCTGGATGCTGTTTGTGGAGCCTCAGAAATGCAGCGGGATATTTTATTAATGTCAGAGACATTAAGACGTAGAGAAGAGTGAATTATGCTCCTCACAGCACAGGGGAGCCGGGCATCGTCAGGCCACGGCCATTTGTCTCGCAGACAGCTGTGTGAGCATGGGTGTCCTGGCCGCTAGCCATCGCCATGCTATTGGGTTTGTTTCAGGGCCCAGTGGGAGGGATCCTCCGCTGCACAGGGAGGAATTAGGGCTGGCTGGAGCCTTTGTAGACATGTGGCTCTCTGGCTGGCTCAGAATGAAGTGTCCCTGCGAAGGACGGAGCGCTGGACTCCAGAGTGCAAGGGGCAGGGTCTTATCAGTTTTTGTGGCAAAGGAACTGCCAGATCGGGTCAGACCAGTGGCCCATCTAGCCTGTATCCTCTCACCAACAGTGACCAGCACCTGGGGCTTTGGAGGAAGGTGCAAGCAGCCTGTGGTGTACGGGAAAACCTGCATGATATCGCCACCTGACTCCTTACAGAGATCAGTTTAAGCCATGAAGCATGAGGTTTACTAGCCCTTCCGAATGTACGTGAGCACTAGCTGGACATTCACGTTATCCGTGTAAATGTCCCATCCCTTTGTTCATCTTGCTGAATTCTTAGTCTCGGTGACATCATGTGGTAGGGAGTTCCACAGTCAAATGATGTGCAGAATTACAAATCTAATTACATATCTAACTCTGACCTGATCTGCAGCTTCAGGACTCTGTATACAGGGCTGGTATCCCATCAGGATCCATGTATGCTGTCCGGGCTTTGCCTTGCGTGATCGGGTCACCAGAGCCAGCCCTGATAATAGCAGAGGACTGGATCTAGTGACCCAAGAGATCCCTTCCAGAATAGAGGTCTTGGAACTATGGAGTCTTTTCTAAAAAGGATGAGACCGTTTGTATTGTCAGGGCATTATCTGCATGATTGGAACTGAGTCTCTGTGGAAGGGCGAGCACTGAGTTTGGATTAGGGACTTTTCTCCAGTTGTAACTGGATTTGGTGTTAGGATGGTTCAGAGAGAGTGGGGACATGTGGAGAAGTCTGGGATGGTGAATTTATGTCTGGGACCCTGGCTGTAATGTCAGGACTCTGTTCATAAAGGGTGGGGGGGGGCTCTGAGCTGGGATCCCATCACTCCATCCCTCTGACTCTGTCTGACTTTCCCTGCATGTTTCTCTTTCTGTGGTATCACAGCCTGTGAGCAGTGTAGGAGAAAGGTCTCCCTCGCTCCTGAGAACAACAGCCAACTGCGTGTCATTTCCAGGCAGTTAAGGAAAGATAAATCCACCCTGGGATGTTGGGAGAAGGAACCTGGGGAGGGGAGCGGCACATTCATATTTATCAGACACCATCTCGCAGCTGCTCTCCTGCCTCATTTGCACAGCCCTACTTTGCATAATTAAATATTCAGATGTACTGAGCAACAGTGTGGAGTCTGCACAGTTCTCCCCACAAATCGTTTATGTACAATCGGGAGGAACGCAGAACCCTACCTGTGTTCTGGAGTGGAGAAACGTTCCCGCTGTTTGTGAGCATCACATTGCAACCTGTCTCAGGAGGTCAGAGAGGGTGGCATGCCCCACCCTCTCTTACCCCAAATTCCATGTTTCTTGTCTTGGGGCTGTCAGGAGAGGTTTCCTTATTGAACCCCTTGAGATGTGGAGTTGATTCCTGTGGAAGAGCACCTAATTCTTTCACTAAGTCCAACTGGCTCCCCTGTATCATAGATGGGCTGAAAGAAGTAGGTCAGTACAAGGAAGATACTGGCTATACAAGAGATTTGCAGCAGGGAAAAAGATTGAGAACCCCTGTGGACTGTGCCATGAGTTGGCTGGGTCTCAGTTCAGCAAGACCATACATCAGGGCATTGTGTGACAAATTTCAGCCAGGGGAATGCACCAGCTTCTTGGGAAGCTGACATAAATCCCCTCTGAGTTCCCATGTGAAACAATTTGCTGGTTCTGGCTAATCTGTGGGAGACATTTGTGTACACCAGCACCATGCAGGGAAGGCCAGCTGGCAGTCCCAGCTCAGGGGAAGCCCCGACCTAAATATCAGGGAGACAGCAGGTCATGAGAGAGCTACATGGGCAGGTCTGTCTGGGCAACTCTGCACAGACTTGATTGGCTGCATTATATACTGACTCTTCACCAGGAGAATTCAGATAATCATGGGCCTGGAAGTCAGGACCTCAAGAGGTCGTGTAGCGCAGGCCACTCCCCTTCACTCCAGGCAGGACCGAGCATTATTTAGACCATCTGTGACAGATGTCTCTTCAACTTGCACTTAAAAATTTCCAACGGAGATTCAAGCACCTCCCTGGGCAATTTATTCCAATGCTTAACTACCCCAACAGTCAGGAAGTTTTCCCCATCACTCTTAAACCACGCTTGCTGCAATTTTAGCTCATTTCCTCTTGTCCTATCCTCAGAAGTTAATAAGAACAATTTCCCCTTCTTTTTGTAACAGATTTTATATACTTGAAAACTGTTATAATGTCACCCTCAGTCTTCTCTTTTCCATTCTAAAAAAACCCTATTTTTTCAATCTCCCCTCATAAGTCATGTTTTCTAAACCTTTAATTATTTTGGTTGCTTTTCTTTGGACTTTCTCTAGTTTGTCCACATCTTTCCTGAAATGTGGCACTCAGAACTGGATTCAGTACTCCAGCTGAGGCCCTATCAGTGTAGAATAGATGAAAGAATTACTTCTCGTGTCCTACAACATTCCTGTTAATACACCTCAGCATGATGTTTGCTTCTTTTGCAACCGTATGACACTGCTGAGTCATATTTAACGTGTGATCCACTATGATCCCCAGATCCCTTTCCACAGCACTACCTCCTAGGCAGCCATTTTGTATAGCTGTAGTTGATTGTTCCTTCCTAAATGGACTACTTTGCACTTGTCCTTATTGAATTTCATCCTATCTACTTCAGACCATTTCTCCAGTTTATTCTGAGGATTTTGAATTTTAATCTCTTCCTCCAAAGCATTTTCAACCTCTCCCAGCTTGAAATCATCAGCAAACCTTAAAAGTGTGCTCTCTATGCCATTATCTAAGTCACTGATGAAGATATTGCACAGAATCGGCCCCAGAACCGATCCCTGCTGGATCCCACTCAATATGTCTGTCCAGTCTGACTGTGAACCACTGGTAACAGATTCCTGGGAATGGTTAGCCAACCAGTTACGCACACACCCCGATCTAGGTTGTATTTCCCTAGTTCATCTATGAGAAGGTCACGTGAGATAATATCAAAAGCCTTACTAAAGTCAATTTATATCACATCTACCACTTTCTCCCCATCCACATTATCTTGTTACCCTCAGCAGAATGTTATCTGCAACCATTTAAGACATGGGGAAGCTAAGATGAGGACTCAGGGGTCACTATTCACTTCCAGTCCAGAGAGTAAGTGACGGAAAGCTGTTGCCATCAGAGGGCTATGTGCAATAAGCTGATGAGTCTCACCCTAGTTCTTAGTGGACACGCATATTGTCATCGTGAGCACCAAAGGACAGCTTCAGTAGCGATGCCAGGTTCCCTGCTACCAATCCATGCTTAAACCTGTTCCATGGATGTGTCTGGCCTACCCTAAAAATGTTAATAGGGAGAAAGGGAATGGGGCTCTCTAGAAATGTAATAAGATTCTGTAGAAATTACTCTAAAGCCCCACTGAAATGGGCACAGAACAGTAACCTCCATAGCTTTTGGCATCATCCCCTTGAAGGGATAGAATCTTGTATTAGATTCTCTAGGAGGGCTCAAGAAAATGTATAGAAAAGTGATCATTTCTTATTCAGCCCTACACGACTTCCATAAAGGTACCTCTCCTCTCTGAGGAGCTGTTCCCATGGGAAGAAGTGGCCCCAAAATTCCCACACTTTGTCATCCTCTTCCCCAGTACAAGGAGGAAAAGCTCAGAGAGGAAACGGTGGAACACTGTGTGCAAAGAACCACAGAAATGTAGGGCTGGGACATGCATACAGCATGGAGGCAATGTGCAGCAAGACGCAGGGGCTGGGCTAATCGACAGAAGAGCAGAGGCATTCCAGGCAGGAGGCAGCCTCTGCGTACACGACCCCCCTGATCAGGGCCCTGGCCTGCCCCAAAGCCCAAGGCTGTTAGAAGAGGCAGAGAAGGATGGGGGAATTCACAAGCTCCCCATGTGCTTTGTTTCCCCAGGTGTCTTGACAGACGCAGCAGCTCCTGGCCCGAGTGTGGCACCTCCACTCCTGGCTGCCGCAGCAGTATAAACATCACCGTCCTGGGGCGGAGGGCCAGCCCATCTGTCTGTGTCCCCCATTGGTTAGTCTCCTGGCAGATCTCTGCTCTGCAGCCTGCGTGCTGGACACAGAACTGCCTGGGCCAGGGGGTCTCGCTCTGTCACTGGCCAGGATGATACCAACAGCTCAAAAGATGAATCGGGTTTTTATTCATCAAATGGACTTCAGCGGTTTGGAGGGTTTTTGCCTCTTGCTGCAAAAAAACCCTTTTAATTCTGAAGAGAGGGAGCAGCTCATTGGCACCCAGAGGGTTAAAGAGCGGGCATCTTTGCTGCGGCTGGGTCTGGCTCACTAAGGCCCTGAGAGCCGAGGAGGAGACGGACTCTGACTCGCTGTTGGACCACAGCGCCGGAGATGTCTGTCAATCACTCTGAAGAAAACTCACTCGTGTGTTTCTCTTCCCCATCCACAAAGAGCCAGAGGACGCAAAGGGATCTAAGGTCATCTCCTCTCTACCCTACTGGTTCTTCAGCTGTTTGTAGAGAGACCCTGGGGGTGCGTGGGACTGCCTGAGCCAGGCCCCTCCATCCCACACCCTGCCCCACAGGCTCCCCACAGGCTGCTGTGAGTTGTTTCATAGGGGCAGCATTGATTTGATCCCTTTCCAGCTTGTCCAGCAGTAGCTCCCCATTTCCCCAGGTTTATTCAGTGGCTTAGAATGAATGGCCGGATTGTTCCTAGGAATAAATTCTCAGCCTGTCACTCACTCACGGTCAGTTCATCACTGTGGGAGGGGAGCAAAAATCTTTAAATTGAGCCATTGTTTTGATTTTGAGGGTTTTGTGCCTTGATTGGCCGTGCATCGCTCTTGGAGTGGGGGGGGGGGGATTGGTTTCCCTGGAATACATATTCCAAATGGGGTTCCCATGAGTGCTCTCCAATTTTCCTACCATCCTCCTCCTAGGAAACATGTTTGCTAGGAGATTCCCAGAGCGTAATGGAGGGAGTTCAGCTCTTGTAGGTAGAGGACAGTCTGGTGAGCTATTCGCCTAGCTAAAGCATACATGGGCAGGTGGGAAGGAAGAATGTGTGAGAGGATGGAGTGGGGATGTGCTGAGATATTGAGTGGGTGGGTTGGAAGGGCTTGTTTGCCTCATGCAGCGCTGATCCCAGTGTGGAAGTAAGAGGAAGGTAAGGGGAGCAGGTCAGGGTGCTGAGGGAGCAGGCCAAGAGATGACAGAGCAAGACCAACATGGATCAAAGTTCACACGAGTCCTTGAGACACTGGTTTAAATGAGAAGAGGCCAAAGAACAAAAAAATTCCATTTGATCCTTGGAGTCGGGGCTTGGACTTCCTTGAACGCAAGATAATGAGGCAGCATTGTCCAAGAGGGTTCTAACACTGTGTCTACCACCGAGAGATAAGGTGATTTATAGCCTTTTCCAAGCCCAGTTCCAAGTGGCTTTGGGTCTGCAGGGTGGGCCTTGAGCTGGGTTCCACTTCCCATTCCCTGCAGCCTACAATATTCTGGGGTGACCTGGTTCAGACCTCTTCCATTGCAGAAAGAGCTGGCCACTCCTAGGGAAAGATCCCTTGTCCCTGGCAAGCCCCACTCCCTCATCCTGTAAATATTAACAGGGTCCTTTTCCTCCCCTCCATCTCACTGTGCGTGGGACTCTGATCCAAGCACCTTTGCTACTGTAATAAGCTTCCAGGAAAACTTGTGATGTCGACAATGTAAGGAATAAAATTCTAACTTTATTAATCAACGAGGCCCCTTTTGGGCAGACTCTTGTTTCTCTGGTGATGGTTTGCACCCATCCCCACTGCAGCAGTGAGGACAGGTGGGAGCAGGAAGAGGGGATGAAGACTTGGCAGACCCTACAGAACAGGTACATCGGAAAAGGAACAGAATGAGAGATTCAGGGGCTTAATTCTGCAATCCCACCACAAATAGGTGGGGTGATTGGGAAGCCCTACATAGAATCTCCTGCTTCAGGCTTCTTGTCACTCCACTGTACGGCAGCCAGTTCCTCCCATTTCAGTTACGTGCTCTCGTTTTTCAGATGTAGAGGGCAGAGTGCACCAACCTGAACATACACCACTGGGGAAGCTGTTCTGGGTTTCAAAAATCAAACCACTGTCTTCTCTCTGCTTAACCTAACTGTGTAGAGCACTGGGTTCCTCACAGGGTGACCCTGTGGGAATGGGGTGGGCTTTTCTAGAACCCCACCCACACCCGAGTATCTGAGCATGCCCCACTCCATTAATCAGTTTCTCTCTCTAATGCCCCAATGAAATTAGTAGGAAGTTACACTCCCCATTTAGAGAGAGGGGAAGACAGGTCCAGAGAGACGAAAGGCCAGGTTTGCAGAGGATGCTGCGTTCACAGCTGTGTTGAAAATCTGGCCACAAACCTCACCATGGGAGCTGAGCTCAATCCAGTAGCAACTGTGAGGGCCGAGTCTTTAGAAACCTGCCCCATCATTGGATTACAGAGCCTTCCTCTTCCTTCCGTGCCGAGCAGCTGTCTGTCAATGGGTTGATGCCCTGGAGTGGGGATGGGTAGCCGCAACCATGGCCCTTCAACAGCTCTGAGGGAGCAGCCAGCGGCACAGTCAAAAGGAAAATGCCTCCCCCCTTTGTGATATGCTTCAGGCGTACAATGAACTCTCCTCCGCCTGGGCAAGCGACCAAGGGAGCTGGGTGGGCAGCTAGCCAGCATCATTTAAATACCCGCCCCATTTCAGAGGGCTTCATTTTCCTCCCCCTTCACCCCCAATTGCAATCAGCATTCAGAGAATCAGTCTCCAAGGCACTAATTCATGTCTCCACCTAATTACCATTGATTGGATTTCCACATACAACTGTCTGTCATTATCGCAGCACCATTCGGAGATGTTCTATGTGAGGGTCTGCTAGAGAATCCACTTCAAACTGAGAGAGGCTATTTGCACCCCAGGCACAGAGCAGTCCAGCCAAGGAGGCCATTAATGATCCACAGAATGCAAGATGGCAGGAGAGCAGCGTCCCTCACTGAAAAAGCAATCTCTAGTGTTCTCAAGGCCTGTGAGAAAGGGGGACTCTTCCCATGATTTTAATGAACTCTGGATCTGGCACTCCTCTGCTGAGCCTGCCAGAATTTGTATTACCAGAGCGCGCCCATTGCGCCAGGTGCTGTACACAGAACAAAAATCTGGTCCCTGCCCCAAGGAGTTTACATTCTAAGAGGGTGTTTCAGCTACCATGGCATTCCACAGACAGAACCCGTAGGGTAATCGCTACCCCCGCTAATGCTATCAGCACAGGGCTGGTTTGTGCACGGTACACGTTTGTACACTAGCAGCTGGACTGACATCTCTCATTTTCACCAAATGGTGGCTCTACTTGGTCGCCAACGGGTCGTCCCCAATGGACTATTTAAGTTACAAGAGTGTTCTAGTTCGCTCCCCATCGTCAAAGCGTCTGACGAAGTGGGATTTTCTCCCACGAAAGCTCATGCGATAAATAAATGTTAGTCTTTAAAAGTGCCACCAGACGCCTTGTTTGTTTTGCTGAACTAGGCTAACGTGGCTGCCCCTTGGGAACGTAATTTAGTAATACTTCTCTTCTACGTAAAGCCTTTTAAAGAGCATCTTTTCACTCACAGGCAAGCTAAGGCGCAGAGAGGAAACTAGCTTGTTAGAGACCATACACCAGAACCAAGGGCAGAAGTCTGGTCTCTTGGGAACCAGGTGAATGCCCTACGCATGGAGCTCCCCGGTCTCCCATCTTGCCCCCCTGGATGAGGAGCTATTATTGTTCCGGGTACTGTTTAGCTATGGAGGAACGCGATAAGCTGTAATTTCATTACTTCATTAAAAAAAAGCAAGCTTTTTTTTTTATTTAATCATTTCATGCAAAAATGTCATCAGGGAATTTAATACACAATTACCTATCTAATCCGGCTAAGATTTAAATCAGGCTCATCTCCATGCTCTGGGCTCACTTTGCAAGACTTTCACATTTATTTATTTAACATCTGTGAACCAAATATTTCCCAACTAGGACTTGCACCGACCAATCACAAAGCACTCCATAGGATGGCAATCATGCCTGGAGTTCAGGAAGATCCCGAAGTATTTTAATACATAGAGAATCAGATGACAGATCTTCTACCTGAACTACAGCCATGTCTGGGATGGAGCTGTTTGCCAATACCGCACAGAGCTTTGACACAGGACAGGAAATGAAGAAGATTCCACCCAACTGAAAATGATGGGGGGGTGGGGGGGAGTGGTTAGGAAGGCAGGTTGTATTGATCCCGGTTGAAGGTAATTTGGGCAAGGCACAAGAACTGATGCCCCCTCCTGGGATTATTAATGATTAGTAGTCCTCTAATAATGTGCAGCCTCCCAAAGAAACCACCGCCAGCAGCATGGAGTCCCTTACATCATGCAGGGGGCATCAATCCAACACCGATTCAGAGGTCTTGTTGCATCTGCTGCTCTCATACCACCAATTCCACTTCCTGCACCAGCCAGGAATCATAAAGAAAACCAAGGACCCATATTTTAGTCTCGCCACAGTTACGCATTTCCCTGAACCAGTGAATACAATGCACCATAAAATCCACCTAATTATGTATTCCATTAGTGCTCCAGATTAAAATGTAGAGGATTGAAGTAATTTACTACAGATTTGTGTACCTTTTCTTCTTCCCCACCCAGAGAGCACAATGTCAATTACCCCAAAACAAATCAGCTTAAGCAATACAGAGGGTCAGAATGAAGTGGGGCCACAGGATGGAGGACTCAAGAGATTGGCGACAGGCTTCTTTTAGCTTACCTGGTTACCTATCACCCAGGTAAGTAGTGCTGAAAGCCCTTACCTTCAAACCACTGAGGTACTTCAGTCTTGTTCTTACTCAGCAGGTGTGCACACCCACAATTAGCACAAGCGGGTAATATTGGGAGATGGCCCCTAATATATATTTACTTCCAGCATGTTATTCAGCCAATAGGTGTCTGCGTGCTGTACTGAGTTCCAGCCAGAGTACCACCCTGGTAAACAAACCTGACAAAACTGGGACTCGAGCTAGGGAGAATCCTATTTGTTTCTGTGCTGTGTTGCTGGTTTCTTTGAGATGGGCTGTGATTCCATATTGTATGACAGGGACCTGGGAGTTAAAGAGTTGTGGCGATTCAACACTCCCCTTGAGGTGGTCCCTCCAGATCAGAATCAGCAGCTGTGCGGTGAAAGTCAGCTCGGTCACTAATCTCAGAACAAAGATAGTCACCCAGATTGTCAGGTAGAGCTGACTCGTTTTGGTGGGCACAGAAAGTCCCAGCTTTGCCGTGCCCACCGACTAGCCCTTATACCATGCCCTGCCTTCCACTCAGAAGTAAGACGATCATACTCCCCAGAGAGGAACGCAAGATACAGCACAAAACCTATTTTGCTTTGACTCACTGAGGTGGAAAAATTGCAGTGCAATTGCTGTCGCAAGATTGATGGGGTCTTTCCAAGATGCTCTTTATGGAATTAGACTCAGAATAATACTGCCTCCCGGTTATGCTGGCAATCCTGTCTCGGCACGGCCATCTTTGCTGCTCTGGCACCGCTGACTCTCTCAGCGTGGCAGTGCTTTGGCACGCTCCTCCCTCGTGCTTTGGCAAAACAAATTCTCTTGGCTTGTTGGCTGTCACCCAACCCCCAGGCTTCTGTCTTCTCTCTTTGTCATGTGCTGGCTCCTCTCCAGAGCTGCCAAGTTTCCAGCCAGCAGCTGATGGGGAAGAAGAAGTTCTGTTAAAATGTTCATGCCAGCTGTTCACTGGCAGCGTGGTTAACGCGGTCTGATGTCAGCACGCAGCATCTCACAGCTACTAGCTGCCTGGAGGGATCGGGGGCAACTGATCACCAGTGGTGCCCGAGGCCATGCACCAGAAAGCAAGTGATGCCGCGAGACACTGGGATGCAGAGGCCCTGAGGTTAGGTGGTAAAACAAACAGGGATGGCAAATCCTGCTCACCACTTAGAACAAGCAGTGCTACAACAACAAAGGTCTCTCATGCACAGCCAAGGTTTCATTGCTGCACATCCGAAGTTTAACCGTGTGCAGGTTTATACTCCAGAGCAAAGGTCAGCTCCATTCTCAGTCAGAGGGGGAGAGGGAGAGCAGGTAGGTTATCAGACTGGATTAACAGGAATAAGGATAAACTGACAGTTTGCAATTATTCATGATGATCTTGAAAGAAGCCCCCTGATAAACCACCGAGGTAAAATCTGAACAAAGATATCATGTTATGTCTGCTGCTAAAGTATATTGGACTTTGGCTGATGTGATATAGCAGGCCCCAGGTACCAAATTCAGACACTTAATGTTTCTCCCTCTAACTTAAAATCACCTACATTCAGAAAAGATTTTTCTTTTAAACCATCTGAGCCCAACCACGTTTTTGCAAAATACAAATACCCTCTTCTAATGCAAGCCATCCCGCAAACCACTTCCATTCATAAGCCACCGACCTTCCACAGTATAATTTTAACCACAATTAACTTTCCTGTATCAAAGAGGCATCTATCAACTTCCAATGCCCAAGAAGTTCTTCAAGCATGCCACGTTCCCATTCCCAACAGAATATCTCAGCCCCAGCTGGGACATAGCGATCTCTGAACCATCACACACAGCAAAAGACGGCGTATGTGGACGGATACAGCATCAGACACTGAATTTTAATTTAAATCTTCTTGGAAGGCAGCAGAAATAATTTTGTGTGGCTCAAACCAAGAATGAGAAATGAAAGTTCACGCTCCAGCGGGTGCATCTGCCTGGGAAAATTTATTTTAGTTAGCAATTCTAATGGAGCAATTAAAATATATTAGCATGACAATTTCATTTCTTTTCTGATCAGTTACAAAGTAAACAGACGGAGTTAAATACACAAGTCATGAAGCAAACTCTCCCGCATCCCACAAAGTACATTTCAGCTGTGAAGTAGCTTATCAGTCACCCTGGCTTGATTACTTTCCATCACTTTCTTCTTCTGAGAAGGGCCCAGTTACAGGAGTGTTGACTGGAGCCAGACTGGTAAAAACAATCTGTAACATTACTGTCTGGGATTTCAAAATGTACCTAAAGGAGCTTGCCCACCTACACCCTAGCTAAGTAGCTGTTTTACCCTGTCCCTTTCCATGTAAAATCAATAGTGAAGTCACACACGCACACACGTACTTCATGAAGATGCTGGTGCTGGTCCTTTTGGGGAGTCCAAACTCCACGTCAAGCAGGGTTTGTTTGGTTTTCAAGATTTGATCAATTTGCCTGTTTTTTGGGTAGAGGTTTCAAAGCAGGAGGGAGTGTCGGCAATGGGGGGTGTCGTTTTGAGGGTGGGAAAGGCTCTGTCAAAGTGGAAGGTTTTGCAGTGTTTCCTAAAAAGCCCAGATTCGCCTACTCTATGCTGAGAGTTGGGGCAGAATTTTGAAAAAAAGACTTTAGAAGCACAAGTCCCAATGAAAGACTTGTAACCCTAAGTCACTTATGGCCCAGATACACAAAAATGGAAGTTAGGAGCCTAAATACCTTTGCAAATCTGGGCCTCAGGCACTTCTGAAAGTCCTGTCCTGGGTACCTAACTCACATTGGCTTTCAATAGGAGTTGGGCACCTAACTTGCTTAGGCCTCTCTGAATATATTGACCTATGAACAGGTTACTGCCTTCTAAGCCACGCTCCACCCAATGGCCTAGAGTGGCACTGCAGCATCCTGCCTCAGTTTCTCCCTCTCACAAAGCTCTTTAATAATTCTTCTCAGTCCATATTGCTTTAAAACATTCCCTTTCTGGAGGGGAATCCAATTTATTTAGCCCATCTGGACCTGGGTCCTCCAGACTCCAACCCTTCCCCCTAAATCCAGGGAGCCCAGAGCTCTGTAGTACTACACACCAGCTCCACCCAGCTAGCTCTGCAGCGACCAGTTTCATAGTTCCCTCTCCCTGAGTCAGGAGCCCCCAGCCCTTCTTCCCAGAGCTGGATTACAATCCAAACTCTCCCTTTTCCCCTGCAGGAGCCAGTCTTGTTTCCTGTGACACTCACCTACAGCTGCTTCCTCAAGCCAGTAGCAACTCCCCAGACTTCAGGCACTCCCATCCCTACCTGGCTGGAGGTACTGGCTCAGATTCCCACAGCAGGCTCTCAGGTCTCTGCAGACCCAGGACTGGCCTGAGTCACATGATTTTCCTGTCACATGACCAAAATCATTCTTCCCCCCCCCCCCCCCCCACACACACACACCTGGCGAGGTATCTTGTGGCAGGTTTGTAGATCAATGGAGTCCAAGGCCAAAGGAGACCACTGTGATCACCCAGTCTGACTTCCTGCAGAACGCAGGCCAGAGAACCTCCCTAAAACAATTCCTGCAGTAGAGTTTGTAGAAAAACAGCCCACCTGGATTTAAAAATAGTCAGTGAAGGAGAAACCGCCACAACACTTGGTAACTTGCTCCCATGGTTAATTACTCGTACTGTTAAATCCCTACACCTTATCGCCAGTCTGAATTTATCTACTATCAGCTTCTAGCCATCAGCTCATGTCAGACCTTCCTCTGCTAGGCTGAAGAGCCCATTATTAACTATTTGTTCCCCACGTAGGTACTTATAGACTGTGATCACCTTCTCTTTGGTAGGCTGAATAGGCTGAGCTCTTTGAGTCTCTCACTATAAGGCATGTTAACTAACTTTTAATCATTCCCGTGTCTCTTCTCTGAACCCGCTCCAATTTCTCAACATCCTTCTTGAGTTGTGGATACCAGGGCTGGACACGGTACTCCAACAGAAGTTCCACCAAATAACATCTCCGTTCCTACTCAGAATTCCCCTGTTCATCCATTCCAGGACATCGCTCGCTGTTCTGGCCAACAGCATCAAACAGGAGAGCCCCTGATTATTCAACAGATTATTCACCACAACCCCCAAATCTTTTTTAGAGTCACTGCTTCACGGGCTAGAGTCCCCCATCCTGTAAGCAGGGTTGGCATTCTCAGTTCCCAACTGTGTACATTTATAGTTAGCCAGATTAAACCACATCTTATTTGCCTTTTTGCAATTTCCCAAGCAATCCAGATCGCTCTGAATCAGTGATCCGTCCTCTTCATTCCTCAATCGTTGTATCGTCCGCAAACTTTATCAATAATGCTTTTATGTTTTCTTCCAGGTCACTGACACCAGTGTGAAATAGGGTAGGGCCAAGAATTGATTCCTATGGAACCCTCCTGGAAATACACCCACTCAATAACAATTCCCCTTCTGCAGTTGCATTTTGAGACAGTTAGGCAGTTTATAATCCATTTTAACAAGTGCCATGTTCATTTATATTGTTCTAGTTTTTTAATCAAAATATTATGAGGTACTAATTCACATGCCATACGTAAGTCTAAGTCGGTTATGTCTACACAATTACCTTTATTAACCAAACTTGCAATCTCCTAAAAAAATCAAGTTAGTTTTAATTGATCTATTTTCCATAAATCCATGCTGAATGGTGTTCGTTACATTACCCTCCTTTAGTTCTTTTTTTAGTTAAGTCCCATATCAGTCTTTCCTTTATCCTGCCAGAGATCTATGTGAGGCTGACAGGTCACATCCCATTTACCCTTTCTAAAAATTGGTACAGTAGCTTTCTTCCAGTCTTCTGGAACTTTCCCAGTGCCATTTTTTACAGAGTGCCACACCCATTCCCTTTTGGCCCACTTAATCTATCCTAAATAAATTATAACCATTGGGTTTAACATTCCAGTCATGCAAAATCATCCCAGCCCGATCTCAATAGTACCAAGTGCATCGAATTTATGACCAGAAATGAGCAATTCCAATTCCTCTCCGTGGTTATCCAGGCTCCCGCATTGTTAGAATCTTTTCATGGTCTTTGATTTCTTGAAAATTTTAATCTCAACATTTGGTTTTGTGCTAACTGAGTTGTTCATATCTTCCCTCCTTTTACCTTCTTCTTTTGCTGTTGGTTTAATCCCACTCCTGACTACTCCAGGCAGCCTGTCCAGTTGGAGATTGGTCCCCTTTCTACTGAAGTGGAGGCCACCCAAATGATTGCTTTGTGGCCAGTTTCATTCTTCCTCAAACCTGGTGTTTCCTGAACCTGCCTGTCTCAGAACTCCTCAGCTTCCCTGCTTCTTAGTAGCTTCTCAGCTTGCCCTTCCAATCTAAGAAACTTCTCCTCCAGCATGGCATTTCATGTACAGGCAATCCCTTGTGTCTTCAGGCGGGAAAGAGAACCTGGCACGTCCGTTAAAGGTCACCACCATGGTCCCAGATGGGATTGAGGCCTTGCACCTCTTAAAGTGGCCAGTCACGCTGTGACATATGTATCGCGGCTTCAGTGCTATGTGCTGTATATACATAGAGTAGAAGACAGTTCCCTACCCCAGAGCTTACAGGCTGTGTAACGTGGGTTCTACCAGCTGTCCGGCACAAATGCTCTAACCACTTAAGCTCTATTTTCAGGGTGCTAGCCTTGTCCTGGGCCTCTGGATGACACAAATGTCACAGTGGCCCTTATTGAGCAGTCCTTATACGGCAAAGCACGTAACTTGAAGCATCTGCTGAAGTGCTTTGCTGAGCTGGGCCCAGTTCTTGTATTACAGATGCACAGAGGACTATAGATAGGGCAATGCATTTTTTTCTTCACTTAATTTCAGCTTGGTACAGCCTCCCCAAACCAAGACTGTCACCTGTTAAACAGGTGATTGTGTTCCACCCCGAACCTGGATGGCCCCGTACACAACACCACTGTTCTAAGGCAGTTTGTCACCTGGATGATATTAACACAGTAGGACAAATCATGATCAACACATGGAAAAGCTGACTGAAGTTTTTGGCTGGCTGGCAAGAGTGATGGAGAAGAGGGGTTTACAGTCCAACAGGTGCTCAAGGTGTGTTAAGAGGTAACGCTGGAGGACTAGAGCTATGTCTCATGATAATGGTCCCAGCTACTACACACATTCCCAGGCAAAGCTGACACATTTTCATTTTCATTGATCCAGTGGCAATGGTCTATTACAATTCCTTTATTTCTTTTACACCAAATGGTAGATGATCATTTTGCCTGATAGATGCTGGTACAGAAGAATGACAGCTACTTGCTGCACTATTATTAAGGAGCGGCTTTCTGATTGTCTTATAGAATGGATTTATTGTTTGCTTCAGCCAGGCAGGGACCCGATTATCCTAAAATTAGGATTGAAAAAAAAATTATATATTGTGCTTTTAAGAGGAAGCCGATTCTCGCTTGATGAATTCTTTTTAAAAAATCCTCGGTATAAAATAGATTGGGTGACTCAGATTGTGCTTGGAATGAAACAAGCAATCCCTATGCTAAAGTCAGATACCCCATCCATGCAAATCGGAATGGGATCAGACAGGCTAGCTATATCTGAATACCTTACAAAATCCTGTGACCCCCATATATGGGCTGCACAAATCAGTATCTTCTCTTTGCTGGGTCAGTATTTGGAGACCTCATGAGGAAAACCCAAGGTCCTACAGTAGCTGTTTGTCCCAAACGGGCAATCCGACCTAGTGGGTAGGACCAGGAGTTAGACCTAGTGGTTAGAGCAGATCAGATGATTGAAGCAAACGCCAGGAGTCCAATGCCAAGGGGGAAAAGCAGAAGTCAGGAGTCAAGCCAGGGGCCTGAGCTGAAGAATGGTGCCTGCCAAAGGGCAGAGCAGTGTCTGGTGTAGCCGCTGGCCAGACTAGCAGCAGACAGCTTCCTGGAACGTCCTCTATGCTTAAATAGTGCACCTGGACCAATCAGGAGTCATGGGGGATGGTAGCTATCTGGCCTTCAATGGGCAGAACTTCCTGTGGTGCTTGGTCTCCCGGAATTGATGGTGGGCTGAGAAGAACTTGGCTCTGAGTGGCGGCGTGGATGCTGGCTGACCTAGAACTCTGCTGGCCTGGGTTCTAGGCTCTTAGATCCTCCCAGGTGTTAGTGACTCAAGCCACGGCGCCCATGTTATGCTGCTGGGTGCACCATCATTCAGACAAGATGCACAGCTGACCTCCTGACACTTGTGGTCATTAAAGAGTGATCACCACTTTTTAAGAGTAAGAATTCCCGGCTGGACTCTCTCACTCAGGGAAACACCATATATCCTGCCTCGGTCCTCCAGCAAGTCAGTGGTGGAGCAAAATCAGAACCCAGGAGTCCTGATTCATGGTTCTTTCCCCAGGAACCCACTGCTGTGCTTCCCAGACTGTCATCCCCCTAGCCTAGCTTCCTGGCCTGGCATCATGTTCTCAATCACTCTCCTGCCATCCTCACGGCGATCCACTTCTCAGCCTCGGAGCAGTAGTGTCCTGGGGGAGCTGTGGGGCGGAGCCCAGGCCCATTGCAGGAGCAGAGCTCTGCTAGGCAAAAGGGGGGATTTCTAGACTCCTCTGCGTGCCAGATCACTGCTCAGAATTCTTATGCTGCATTGCTCTGAGGCCATTCTGGGATGCTCAGTGTCTAGCTCCGTTACCACCCATCCCTGCCCTCTTCTAACATGTGAAAGCAAGAGGGAGGTCCCTCCTCACCCCTGGCCTCCCCCAGTACACACACACACACACACACACACACACAAAACCTTGGTGCCTGTCTTTCTATAGCTTGGGGATGCTACAAGTTCAAGCAAAGTGAAAAGACCTCACTTCGCTGACTGATTGCCTGGTTATCCGCTTTGTACCTTCGGAATTAACAGCCCCCGGGATACCTGCTCTCACTTCTCTGCCATTCAGCCCATTCTGGAGGGCAGCCAACAGGAAAGAACGTCTCTTGACTCTCCAACAAGCTGGAGAGTTGCTGGCCCTGAGTGTCGTGCAAATCTAAGTCTCTGTCGCCCTGAGATCCAGATTCTGAACACCAGGAAGATGGACTGCAAGACAAGGAGCTACAGGCCTGGTGAAAGCCAGCGGGGGCCACCAAATTGAATCACGGGGCTGCTTAAGGAAGGAACTGGAAACAAACGCTGCACTGAGGGATGCCAAGTCCATGTAGGATGGGAGTAGTAGGAGGGGTGTTGGATTGGAGGTTGGGGCTGTGGGAGGGCTGATGCCTGGGCCCACGTTGGAGAGAGTTCATGAGAGATAATGTGTATATCTGCATTACTCGCTGAGCCCCAGCTCTGATTCCGGTTTGAGCCCAAGGCCTGCTTCCATCCACATACCCATCAGTCTGAGTGGGATCAGCAAGTACACAGGTCCCAGGGCCTCACTAGGGCAGTGGGTCAGCGCCGAGTTCTGCTCTGACTCAGGTTCAAGCTGGTTAGCAGCATGAAGGCCGCTCAGACTGTAGTCCAGAGTCAGAAGGTCTGTGCAATGCCATATGCAGCAACTGTAAACCCGGGTTTACAATTCAGTGTGGACCCTCGAGCATGGGCTTGGAAACCCTGGCTTCGTCTACACTGCAATCAAAAGACTGCCGCAACAAGTCTGAGGCTACAGCACGAATTGCAGCAGTGTAGACATTTCGGCGCAGGCTGGAGCCCAGCCTCTGAGACTTATTCCCGTTACAGAGACTTTATGTGCAGTTCCACGCTCCAGGAGAGAAACCAAGCGAGTGGCTGGGATTCTTCGCTCAGATCATTTGGAACAGGCGCCAAGAGAGAGGAGGCAGCACGTGCGCAAAGGCAGAGACCGATCCACACACAAATACTCCCCAGGGCCAGTCCAGCGTCAGAGCAGTCGACGACGTGGGCACTACAGGGGGCTGTGACTCTGGAGTCCCTTCGGGCCCCCATGCACGCGGCTCAGAGTGGAGTCTGTTCACGTTCCCATTGTGTAGCGCGTACAGCATCAGATGCCTGCTTTATTGTGTGCAAGAGCCATTCATTCTGCTGATGTCGTCCCCTCTTCGATTTGCATGTAATGCGATTGCCATTTCCCTTCTTTCCGTTTGTACTCCACCTCCTGCAATTTCTCCTACTCACTCTTACTTTTGCCTTCTGTGGAGCTTTCATTACTCCACTAGTTTTCCCTCCTCTTCTCTAGCACCTTGCCCTTCCCTTTGGCTCCCCTTTTCCTCGCCATCTCTCAGTTCCTCTCCCTGGCTCTTTCTCCAGTCAGCCAACGCAGCCCTGATGGAGGTGTCCACGCCACTCGATGAGGAGATCTCTCTGGACCTTCAAGGTCACCCTGATTGTTCCCCTGAACCTGTACCGGGCTTGTGTTTCAACCTATTTCTGCAAGAACGATAGAGTTTCTCAGTTCAGTGGTGCAGATAATACCACTGGTCTCAGAAACAACAGCAGTAATAAGAGACCGTAATGCCCTGGAAACTTATTTCAGATCTCTCAAACTTTCAGCAGGTTTCTCATTTCAGGGGCTAGAGGAGACACAAACTAACCTTCAAGGACATTCTGCATAATCTCCTCGGCCTGGCTTTGTCCTGGAGACAGCAGTCCTTCCAGCCAGTCCCGAACCGAACAGCCAAAGGACACCTTCCTTCGGGACTGTCACGCTGGGGCTCAGCGGAAAATCCACCTGTGGCTAAGTGACGGCCAGCGAAGGAAAAGTGCCCTTGGAAGCCTGGAACTTTATGATCCTAGCCCAGCTGAGGGTCGAGCACTGAGTGATTTCAATAGGGACTGTAGGGTTAGGAGAGATTTCTAAGAGGTCAGGGCCAGATTTGCAGAGGGGCTCGGTGCAGCAGGCACCTAAATGGAAAATCTGGACCCAGTTATTTCCAGAGGAGGTAGGGAGAAGTGGTAGAAGATACATTGAGAGTGCAGCTCTGGGTGGGAAGGAAACAAAGAGAAAGGGAAGAACAGATGTGCTGGGTAAAAAGGAAAGAGGGAAGGTGCAGGAGACAGAGAGAGAAATGGAGAGAGGATAAAGGGCCTTTGGTGACACCTGTGTGAAACTCCAGGCTTGGCCAGGGCCCAGCAAGGCAGAGACTCTAAGCCTGGCCCCAGCTTCACAGCTCTTTCCAGGAAGGGGAGCGTGTGAATGTGCTGGGTGTGTGCAAGGGAGAGAGACAGGGGGGTAGACAGCAGTGATGACACACATTGTGAGTGTGCAAGCACCAAGCAACGGGGTGGGGAGAAGCAAAGAAAGATGGGGTGCCAGGGAAAGCGGGAGAACAGGCCCAAAGGGACAGCCCCTCACTTACTCACAATCCCCATTTCATCCTTTTGCTGCTTATGGCTGCTCCCTCCCCTGACCGCTCACTCTTCCCTCCTCTCAGAAGTTCTCACTCTCTTCCCCTGAATGCTGCGATTTCCCTTTTCCTCTGCTCTTTTGCTGTACACCACTCCCCCCACACTCCCTCCCTGAGAGAAAAGGACTGTTAGAAAGCATCAGGTGTAAACTTCCTGACAGCAAAACCTTCCAGAAATACCTTTGAAACACCAGCCTCAAATAAATCTCCTGGCACAAGCCTCCTACAGACACCCATACAGCAGAGCCTGGGAAACAATTCATAATGCTGCGTGAGCCTGGGAGGGGGAACGTGGTAAATACAGGTCATTAATCATCAGCATAAGTCTCCCAAAATCCCCCATTTATCCATCTGGCCCCTTAGGGAGATGGCAAAGGAAACTGGCTCCTAATTCCCAGCCTCTTCCTCTCCACATATTCATGACTATACAAGAGTCAGCCAGGTGACAGGCTGCCAGCCATTCACACCTGACCTGGACACTTTTTGGGGTCACGCTAGACGTCCGGGCTGAATTGTTAGCACCGGCTCACAGCAAGAGGAAGCTCAGAGGGTGCTGGCAAGACTCTCCCCAAGCCCAGCTCTTTCCAAATAGGCTAGCCATTTACACACCCATTTCATTACACTCCACTGCCCAGTGCCTCACCTCCTGGGCAATCACAAGGTACACTGCAGCATTACTAGTGCACTGAGCCTCAGTTTCCCCATCTGTACAATGGGGATAATGCTACTGGCCTTTCTTTTATAAAGTACTTTGACATCTATGAATTATTGTTATTATTGAAGAAGCCCTCACAAGACCAAAATCAGACATTTTGCTTTAAAGAAAAACACTTGTGGTGATTGAAAATGGAAGGATGACTTTAAAAAAAAAAATCATCGAGTTAACCTCTCCATCTCTGCCATTTGCTTTTCCTCAGCAGCTGGGCCAGGGAAAGTGGACCTGTGCGTTAGCTGCATGTTTGCAGGCGATTTCGGCTCCTGATTCGCAAAGGCTGCAAAATGTTTAGAATTTTTTTAAAAAGAAAATCTATACAACGGCTTCGCCTGAAAGTGCAAAATGGGCGGCGGGGGGGGGGGGGGGAAGGTTTCTCTTTACATTAGGGTTTTAAAACCCTTATTTCTTTTTCAAATAAAGTCGCTGTAAATGCTGAGCCTGGATTACTTGACAGCATCTGTTGAACATCAGCATTTAATCAATGCCTCCTTCAGATGGATAGAGCCTCAGCACGACCACGACCACGTTCAGAACGAGCACTCAAGGGCAAACAGCTAAGACACTGCATGACAGAGCGTGCCCCCTGCTAGCCTTTCCCACAGGGGCATTGTCTTGCAGGAGATGGTCTAATAGCTGCGGCAATGTGACTTCCCACCAGGACTGATGCCGGGATTTCCAGAACTGGGGCCTGGCCTGTCATCTTTGGTGGACCAAAATCCAGAGGGAAAATCCCAAGTGATTTTCTAGTGCTGGGAAAGAACAGGATTGAGGCTGGACAAAGAAGGGTCCATAGCCTGACCAGAGGGCTGGCACTTCTCTCCATCACCTTCCCCTGAGAGTGAGTGAGGAGGCGCCCACGTCTCCTCTCCTCCCCGCATCACAGCCTTCTCCAGGGTATTCCAGGTGTCTTGCCTGGCCTGGCCAGAAGCCAGCGTGGTACTTCAGCAGCAAGCCATCCAGCCCAGCTCCATAAACTGGGGCTAGGAGAACTCACATTAGGGACCTAAAAACAGCAGCATGGACGGTGCTTTGAACTGTGGTCCAGGCTGCAGCTTGAGCTCTGTGGGCAGTGCAGAGTCTCCGTGGGCGTGTGCGTAGATGTGCGTGTGTGTGTTGTGTACGAGTGAGCAGAGATTTGCAGCAGAGCAGTGCATAGATTTTCTCTTTAGTGCCTCTCTTGCTTATGTGCCTGGAGCTGAGCAGACAAGGGACAAGGGATTTCATTTGATTGGACACTGTGAATATTGATCAGTGCCTGATGAATCCCTGCTGTCCCGCTGAGTAATTACAGGACGTTTCGCAGTGTAACGCCATCTATCAAAGGCTGAGCAATGCTAAAGAAAAACTAATCATGCATCCAAAAAAGAACTCTGTCTCCTCTCCCAACTCACCACCTCTCCTCTGCTCACTGCCAGAAGTGTCATCCTGGACCATGATTTCGGCTCCTTCTAGGAGTGGCTTTCACTCCAGGGCCCGTCTGACTGGGAGTGAATTCAGTGGCGATCATCCGGTCAGAGCTCACAGCAGGCTGGTGTTAGCACATGCCACAGGCTCAGAAATGTCCAGTGCATGAATTCGAATTCAGGGCTGGACAGGCTATTGGTTAACCAAAGATCCCTAGCCTGGAGGGTGCCTCTGAGATGGGGTTGTTCGATGACATCAGAGCAGAGGATATCGCTGATTGGATGATACGCTGACTTCATAGTATGGGACAGCATTCACTGTGTGATTCTGTGACACCAGAGAATGGGTGATGGGGTGTAGGATCCAAGTGCTGGACAGCAATGACTGGATGATGCTGTGAGATTATTCCTTGAAGTAACAAATAATTAGGTACATAATTTCCTTCCAGGAATGATCCAATAACATTGCCCCAGCCTGTTCTCAAATGGCTCTGGCGTCGGAAGACATGTACTGCAAAAAATATCAGAGGTTTGTTCAGCCTTCCTCTTCAAAACACCCAACATCCAGCAAGGTAGCCGGAGTTTGTTACCTTGAGCAGACAGCGGGTAGTTGGATGTTCACAGTGTGAATAACTCTAGCACTTTGAGATGAACATGGTCACATTAATCTTCACAGCATCTCTGAGAGACAGTATTTCACCCAATGTACAGAAGGGAAAATTGAGGCACAGGGTGACTGCACTTGTTGCAGGCAGAGTTAGGAGCAGAACCCAGCAGTTCCCTCTGTGATCATGGCATTTAGTGGTTAGAGAGGAGTTTACGGTTTCGGGTTGGAAGGAATACGGGGATGCGCCTGGTGATAGGCAGCCAGGGATTCATGTTAAGGCTTGAGTCTATGTGCCTATCAGGGCCCTCTGGGTGACAGTCAAAGAGGCAGCTAGAGCAGAGCACTGAGTGATTCAGTAACACACTTATAAAGTGTGCGTCACCTTTCCACTAAGGGCTGGTCCAAACAAAGGAAAACAGTCTGCTACTGCTGCCAGCTAATGGAGCTACTCCTTCTTCACCTCAGGTGGCAGAGGTCCACGCTGAAAGTCCTGGGTTCAAATCCAGCAGGCAGGCCTTGAATGGGCTCTCTCCTATTCCCCACCAAGGTAAGGGAAAGTTTCCGTGGATTGTGGGGAGCAGAGATCCCTATGACACCTGCGGCCTAGGGAGTCCCAAAACTGTGTTCCCAGCCTACTCTCTCGTCGCGGCCAGCCAAGGACAAAGCTGATGAGCTGCAGGTTTTTATTGCTGGTGAAATGAAGCAATGAGCAGTTTCTAGTCCTCTCTCATGGAAGACGCACACGGAACAGAGATGATGGCCATGCACATTGATTTTCCATTTAAACAATTAACCTCAGGCTCCAGGTAATTTGCTTGTGTCACAGTCTGAGGGCAGGCCGGAGTGCAGAGTCAGTCCTTCTTACTGCTAACCTCCCCGTCCCCAGAATTCCCATCTGCCTTTGCCTAGCAGCTGGCTCATACATGCCAAATGGGGCACATTTTCTTCCGCTACCTGTCATCAGTCCCAATGCCCTTGCCTGGGGCTCGGGGCCTCTGCTACTTGGAATGAGTGGCAGCACTCAGTTGATGCTCATTGTCGAAGCAGCAGACAGCTGGCTCCCAGAGAGAAGGCTAAGGGCAAAGCGGGGGGGAATAAATCACTCCAGAAACTTCGCTTATTTATTGGAGAGGGGGTGGCTGGAATGGACAGAGCGCAGCATGGAGGACCCAACTCCGAGCAGATGGAGAGAGGGTGTCAGCAGCCTTAAGGGGCAGGCCCCACCCCTTCACTCCTCACCCCACCTCCCACTCTTGGGGAGGGACAACGTTACGGCCAACTTTCTGTGTGCTCCCTGGTCGCTCGCACTGCAACGTCTTAGTCCCTCACTGTGTGTTTTGTAATACACGAGAGAGAGTGAGCCAGGCTGGTTCTGAGCTCAGTCAGGGTTGCTTTACAACTGAAACAGTTTGTATATCCACAGGCCTCGACCTCCTTCTGCCCAGCACCTCGTGTGCCCATTGACCCGCACCAAGGCGGCAGGAATCGCTCCCACATCGGAACAGCAGCTTTCATGCCTACTCTGCCCCTGGGGCAAATGGCAATTGATGGTGCAGGGCAACAGAGAAGCAGGCACAGTGGCTTATCACTGTTGTGGGTGAAAGCAGAAATGAGGCTCTGGTTTTGGGAGCCTAAACTGAGATCCAGGGGCTGTTCCTGGCAATTAGACCACAGATATTGGACATGCCAGGCTGATATGGGACAGATGGCTGGGGCTGTGCCTTGGGGATGGATTGGAGGGAATTCCCTCCTTTGGGTGGTGCTCTGAGCACCCCAGCCGGGGAGCAGAAAACAAAATGAATCAGTTCAACCCTGCGGTTAGATCTTCGAGGTCAAAGACAAGCCTGCCATTGATTTCATTGGGAGCACCATCAAGGCCTAAGTGGTGCAGGGGTGATCGGAGAGCAAATGACGTGTCCCCGATGCAGATGAGAAAGGACTGGGAGGCAGAGATAGAAATGGCCCTGTTAGAGCAGGTAACCTGTCCTCCTGCAAGCCCTCCCAGAGAGAACACAGCAACTGTTAATCTGATCTAAACCCGAGATCAGCCCCGTGCAGCACTCGGCGGTGTCAATTAGATCAGCCAAAGTAATTCCAGTGTATTCACCCCAGCCAGAAATCAATAAAGTCCATGGGAATGCCCACCTCCCCCATATGCTCCATTGCCGGCAGAACAAATCCTGTTAATGGAGCCCCTGTTCTGACAAAGCGATTCCAATTACAGCCTCTCTTTTTCTGCCCTCATCATGATTATATTGTGGTAATGCCCAGAGGCAAAGCAGGGGGGCCACTGCGCTAGGTGCTGTACAAACAAAGGGACAGCCTCTGCCCCAAACAGCTTACAAGCTAAATCACCAAGGCGGAACAGCTGGGTATGACGAACAGACAGGCTGAAGGGGATGTGGGAGGGAGAGATGAGGTACAATAACACTGGATATGTGCAATCACTGCCATTATGTTTATGTTCAGGATCCTGCTGTGCAGCTTTTCCCAGGGCAGCATGCAGGGAAAGCGCAGCTAATAAAACTGTTTCAATGTTCCTCAGCTGGGGAGGAGCGAGGGGGGTGGGGAGGTTGGAAACACATCTCCCAGGCATGGTTGGTCTGTCTGTCCATCCTTCCCTCCTGTCTCCAGCCATCACATGAGATAGGGCAGGTTTGTGTTGCTGGGAGATTCATTGTAAGCAGTCTCATGGGTCTTTGCAGATACACATCCCCCCAAACCCCAGTTTTCACTTGAAGTCTCAGACTCCGAGGAGACCAGAAGGTGCAAGCCACAGCCCACGTCTGGCCGAGGTGGGGAGGATGGAAAGCAAAGGAAGTGGCTGGTAGGGGAAATGCACAGGGTTCCCTGGAGGGATTCTGCACTCCCACCGGTCAGCCAGACAAAGGTCCTGCCCCAAGGGAACATCACGCTCCTCACATGCTGCCACTCCTCCCTATGCACTTCCCTTCCCCACTCTCGACAGCAGCCACAGTACACCAGCCAGCCCACCAGGCCACCCTCTATTTCCTCCCTCCCTTCCTTGTTCCTCTCCTCTGCTATCCACGTAGAACAGCAGCCTGGTTAAATGGTGAGCACATGATGTATGGGGGTGGGAGGAGACTCAGGACTCCTGGGTTCCATTCCTGTCTGACTGGCTTGGTGACCTCAAGCAAGCTAGTGCCTCAGTTTCCCCATCAGTCTAGTGATTTGAGGTGATGGGCTGGCAGGGGATTACCATCCTGCCTTCCCACCTGTGTCTCTCCCCAGTCCTCTCTAGATTGCTCAGCCTCCCTTCCCCTGTCTTTCCAGCTCCTCTCCTCATAGTGCTTTGTGCCCTGTGTCCCATCCCCTCTCTTCCTTCTCTCCCCCACCCCATCCCTTTCTCTGCTCACATCCCTCACTCTTTCCCTCTCCCCGCTTTCCCTGTCTCTCTCTCTCGCACACACCCCTCCCCTCACTGCAGTCTGAGCCGTGAGCCAATGGTGCCATCACTGAAGCAAGCTGACCCCTCCCCTTGGCAGGAGGCCTGCAAATTAATTGTGCAGTCTTAATTAAAATTAAGTAATTTTTCATTTGGGCCCGAGCCAGTGCTTTGCGGATGATTTATTAAAGCAAGCGATGGGTAAATTTGTCACACCCCGCCTGTCAGCCCTGCTGATGGATGGGCTGGATTCGGTAAAGCAATGAGCACAGCAAGAAGGAGTAAGGAGCAACTAAGAAAACCACCAGACCGTCCCGTCTGGGGCATTTGCTTCACCCTGCCTCCCTGATCCCAGACATTTCCTTCCACCCCCGCCTCTGCCGACGCCTTCCACGGCTCTGCAAAGGGGAGTCACAATCACAGCGCTGCCATTTGAACCAGATGCTGGGAGTGGATAACCGGATGGATCACGCCATGAATTGCCCCTGCTCTGGGCATGCCCTGGCATTGACCACTGCCGGAAGGATACCGGGCTAGATGGACCATTGATTTGACCCGTTCTTATGTTCATTTTTACTGGCTTCCCCTCCCCTCTTGGTGAGTGAGGGCATGCCAGCTGCCCAGAGCTCTAGGACAGGTGCTGAGCCAGGAAATAACTCAGCAGCTTCTGTTCAAAGGCAGGAAACACAGAGGCAAGTGCAGCACTCCCCATATGGGCAGCGGGACAGAGCTGCAGGCGTATGGCTGAGTGCAGAGAGCTATCAGTAGGAGACATAGGCATGGCCCAGCCTGCACCTTTCTGAGTCCTTTGGCTTCCCTTCGTGGAAAGGGAGACCAGTGCATCCTAGATGGAGCATCCTGCCTCAGTGGGAGAGGAGGAGACAGGGCCAGGGCCAGAGATGGAGGGAACTCCTTGCTGGGCTTGTCCTGCTGGACTCCCCAGCACAGAGCGGGGCCCCTGACACACTGGGTGGGTCCCATTCGTGTATCCCAGGGTCTTTGCACAGCAGATGGAGTCTTTCTTGTCTTTCAAGAACCACCCCCCTCTCTCTGGCATCCAGACACCCACGCAGGTTGGACTGATTCCCACTGCACCCCCAGCACCAGGGCTCAGGGTAATGCTACTGGGATCCCCCCCAGATACCCAACTCCTAGGAGGACAGAGGCTCCCACCAAACCCTGGCGCCTGGTGGACATTCCAGGGGCCAGGGTGGGTCACAGGCCCTGCCTGGCATTTCAATCACACCTGTCCAGGAAATGGGGAATTGTGGTGGGATCTCAGCCACCCATGAACATGGACCCGGCCTCCCCGTCCACCCCAGCAAAGCCATGCTACAGCTGCGAGGATCCCTGTGCCGCCTTCTCCCGCCACACTTGATCTCTTCCACCACACTTGATCTCTCCCATTCTACCGGGCAAAGCTGGCGTGCACTGGGAAGGGGGCAGGGGAGAGATTGGTAGAACAGCCCAGTTCTGCCCCATCTTTAATTTGCTGGTATCAATACCTAGACATGGGTAACGGGGAGCCAGACCACTGCAGCCCCCCGCCACCACACCCCCCACACTCAGATGTGGTCTCCTCGGGGTCTTTCTGGTTTGAGCACCGTCAAAAGCAGGCATACCCTGTGAGACAGCTCTGCCCAGGCCAGACTGGACTTCTCTGTGCCCTGTGGCCCCACGCCCACTCATGCATTCAGCTGGAAGTTGCAGACAGCATGTACGATGCAAATTCACATCCCTGCACTCCTGTAAACAAGGCACTTGGCATACGCTTGGCTTGGCACAGTGCAGGCAGAGCAGCACCAGCCGATCCTCCCAGGAAGGTTGCAAAAACAAGCCCCGCATGCCCCCTGGAGCAGAGACAGCGTGATACCAGGAGGGAGAAAGGGTGCGAAAGGGGCACGGGATGGTGGGGGGGAGAACCTTCTCGGCAGTGTGACTTACTGGTCTAGTGAGGGGAGGATGGAAGCCCTGGGATGGACATGTTTCAAGCTGATGTGGGCTAAACGCTGGCCAGTGAAAAAGCCTGGCTCTGTTGGCCCATGTAGCCCATCCTCCAAGGGTCTTTCCCGTGTCCCGGGAGAGGGAACATTTGGGGACGCACATCCGTTCCACCCCGTGGCCTCTTCAGCACAAGGAATTCGGACCCCAACGGACTCCAGGGCCCCCAATCTTGCAGCTCTCTATAGGGCCTGTCCCCAGAGCATCTCAGCATCGTGCTTCCATCTGACGTGACTGAAAGGCCAGCTTGCCTGACGCCCTGGACTCCTAGGTGGGGAGGGAGCAGGTCACAGACCACAGCGAGGGAGTTAAAGGCAAATGCCACATTCGTGAATCCCACTGTGCAGCCTGGGCTGGAGCTGGGAACATGCTGTGTAGAGCAGCTGTCCCCTGGCTAACCCCCTTATACTGCATCTGGCGCAGCTTTAATTCCCCTCACGGCCCTGGCGCTCCAGCGAGCACCTTTGAAACCCTCCCAACCCGTCCTTCACATCCCACTGCTCGGCTAAGGAGTAGACACTCTCACGCCTTCGCCGCTCCGTCACTGTAAGGGCGCCGACGAGAGTGCGGGACTGTCAGCTGAGAAATATGGCATTATCCAGGTTAATGGCGCAGAACTCCTGCAGCCCTGATATTTGAGTGAGCCCATTAGCTGACTGATAGAAACATAAGATTATAAAATAACTATTTATTCGGAGCCCGCCAACCCCACAGCGGAGGCCTCGCAGTGGGGAGGGACACGCAGGGGGCGTCAGGCTGCATCTCGCCCAAGGAATTCCCTTGCTCTGCTGTCAAATTTTAGACCTCAGCAAAGTCCTTTGGTTTCGGTTTCTATTTTGTTGAGAATAATTCATTGTGTTGATGCCAAATATTTAAAAAACCAAAAGGTGAAAAATATTGGCACAAAGCAAACAAAAAAAATTTAACATCCTAGTTTTCTGGGTAAGTAACAGGGTTAATATTGGAGTCTACCGGAAGTTAGCAAAGGGCAGCGTCTCCTTCTGAAGTCTGGTCTGGGGAGTGCTGGCCGTTCTGAGGCAGGCAGAGGGGGGAAAAGAATCAGTAAAAAACTAGTAATTTTTATAAAACCTGGAAATCTTCACGTCAAAGCTGTTCTACTAGAGGCTTTAGTGATTAGTGTGAATACTAGTGAGACACGGTACACCCGATGTGCAGATGAATAAAGCTTAATGTGCTCGGTTTTCTATAGATACGCTAGCTACATACAAAGCTTAAAATTAACGACAATATATTACACTTACCGAGCCTGGAGAGCTAAGCAGTTACTGAGAACGCTGTCTACAGGAACGGCTGTTTTTTAGGGGCCCTGCCAGGGAGTTAGTGGCCTTTGGTTTGACTGTCAGCACCTTTTGCAGAAGTAGGTATTGAGGGACGGCCCCCTTTGTTTAAACAGTAACTTTTTATGCTCTTTTATAAATAGTTTTCACCTATTTTTTTTACCTATCATTATACAGGCTAATTACCTAAACTGGATTTTACCCTTGCCTACATTAGCCCAAAATGAAGACCTTGGATGTCAATGAGACTGGCCTTCCTGCGTGTGGGATTCCTCCCCAGGGAGAGTCAAAATAACCCCAAGTCTCATCTAAATGAAAGACCCCACACAGACTAACTGTGTAGGGTAGTGTGGTCCAGTGGCCTGTGAATCTACTTCTGTCCCTATCCCTGCAACTGGCTGACTGCACCACCCCTCCCGTTGAGTGCCTGCCGCACAGGAGGCACCCCCCTCCCAAGTGCATTTGAAATAAAAGCTCCTTTCACTAAACATTGTCTCTGTACTCGCCCCACCGCATTAAAATGACGAGAGAGTTCTGCCCAACGTCCTTTATGAGGAGCTGAAACTCAGGAAGCATAGGAAGAGCGGTCAGCGTAAACACTTCAGGAGACACCCTGAACCAGAGTTTCAACTCCTGCGGCATAAATATCGATAACATCGAAGACATAGCCAAGGGCAGACCTGAATGGAGAGAGCGATCAATAATAGTTGTAAACGCTTCAAGAAAGATGGATGCGAAAAACAGAGCAGGAAAAAGGACCCAGCATCTGGCCAAGTCTTCTGTGGCATTCTGACAGGACATCTGTTTGTGAGCGTGTTCCTCCCAGGTTAGACTATACGGCCACAAAAAGAACACACGAGATGCTGTGACATCATTGGAGGTGGACAGCCATACGTAAAGAGGATGAGGAAACCACATATATACAGCTGGGTTTCAAATAACTCTGTTCAAACATGCAAAGCCTAAACACAGAGAAACAATTCTGCCACACACCACATGAAGGGCTTACAAACTATTTCAAAAGACGCTACCCAGCTTTGACACGCTGCACCAAGTCTTCCCATATGAGCCTCTCATTCCAGAAGCGGAAAGGAAAAGGAGCAAGAAGAAATTATGTGGACAAAACCCCCCAAACCGTGGAAGAAGACGAAAGCTGGGAATGTGGAGAAAGACGGAGCATGGAACTCCCTACGTTATTCTTGTTTATTGTTTTGGCCCCAACCCAGGAAGACACTTGAGCACCCACTTTACGTAAGCATGTGTCATATTGTCGCTGTCAGTGGTTAAAATGATGCACATTACATGCTTTGCTGGATCAGGGCCTTCCACACCACGATACAGGCGGCCCTGGACTCAACCATCAGACACAAAGGGGAGCAAAGACATAGCCCTGATCTCTCACCACTGTACGCACTGCTCTGCCAAAACACCTCCAGCTCGCTCCTGGCCCCTGGTAATTGTAGAGCTCTAATTCATCTGCCTTTTTCTGCTGCTAAATGGTTGGACCCTGGCATACATCTACAACCAATAGCACCAGCATCCCGGCCTGGGACACACAGCAAATGGCTGGAATGTCTCACGTCAGCGTTCACTGCTTGTCCTGGGAATGGGGTTATTCTTGAGTAGGAGAGAGACAGTCCGTAATGCAGCAGTACCATTCGGCTTTCTCACCTGCTACCCATCTGTCTTTAAGGAGCCTACCCCTCACAGGTGGGCATGCAGACCAGGCGGAGATCAATCCCCCCAACAGACCATGGCAGGAGTTCCGTCTTCAGATTTCCCACCCAGGCTGCTAGGCAGCAAATACCTCTGAGGGAGGAAGCTCTGGTGGATTTTCTATCCATTAAATGAATGCAGCACTTCGAAGGGATAAACACTCGGGCCCCAGAGAAATCCCAGTGACTGACTTGCAGAAGTTGCAATCACCTAGATTCCCTTCTTCACTGATTGCCCGTTTACATGGCTGTTTTAATAAGGCCACGAGCCGGAGCATGGTTCATGTGCTGGTTTAGCTGGTAGAAGATATGGGATGCAGGTGTACTTCGCTGTATTCCCACTGAGGTTAATATACACCACGTGAGCTGGAGTCGAACTAGGCATAAGCAGACTGAGCAATTGCCCAGCTCACGGGGACCCCTATTCACATTTTATTGTAAGAAAACTGCCTGTTTAGTATGGGGATACGGGGGTGGGGGAATATTCCTGCTTAGGGCCCCCACTGGGCTAAAACCAGCAGCCACTGTAGCAAGCTCTGGCCTAGTATATGTCTCTGTCAGTGGGAGTTTGCATGTGCATCCATGGAACACCCCAGCGAGTGCTGAACGCAGCACCTGTTCTAACCCCAGGTTTCATTCACACAGTGCCTCAGTCTGCGTGGAGATGGGAACTGAGAGGAATCATTGCTAGTTGGAAGGGAATTCCCTCCAGCTGTTCTGAGTCATGGAAGGGAGACGAGAAAAAAAGCCCTCAAACAAGCCTAGATCCTCTCTTGAGCTTCACAAAGAAAAGGCTTTCTTCGCTTCTCTGCGTGAACATGAGCATCAGGTCAAGCCGCTGAGTTTAGTGGTCTGGGATCCAGTTCTGCCCGTCTGTGACTCACCCTGGGATAAATCCTGCAGTGTGCTGAACATCTGGCAAAAGATGCTGATCTCCATCAACTCCCTTTAGACCTCATTCTCCACTCCCCTGCCTTGCTCTTTGCTCGGTGACTGACACCAGCGCAGAGTACGTAAACTGCCACCTGTTCCAAACGGAGATACTCTTCTAGACCCACTTTGCAGAGATGTAAGCGGTAACGTAAGATGCGGGCCTATGGCTAAACAGGCCTGGTACCTACAGTATCACAGAACCCGGCCGCACCACACAGAGACAAAAATCCCGGATTCACTCAGAACAACATCATCAGTAATCCACCAGAGGCAGTGTGGTCTAGTGGATAGAGCACTGGATTAGGCCTCAAGAGTTCTGGATTCTAGGCTTGGGTCACAACTGGCCTGCTGAGCGATCTTGAGTGAAACACTTCTCCTTACTTTCCTTATCTGTAAACCAGGGATAACGCTGTTGACTTCCTTTCTAAATCACTTTGAAACCTGTGGATGAGACGTGCTATCTAAGAGTTATTCACAGCTCCTTCGATTTCGGTGATGGTCTCCTATTCGAGGACCGATCAAGCCCAGCCCTTCTTAGCTGGTAAAAATCTGATGAGTCTAGGTGAGATGGTGGCAAAGAAAATGAATCCAGAAAATCTGGAGTTGGATTTCTGCTATCATCGCTCCCCTACCTCATTAAAAATTGCTAGCACTTCAACATTTCCCTGGTATTAATTAAAGAGCCATTTCCTCTGCCTGTCAATTTGCCATCTTGATTTAAAAAAAAAAAAAAAAATCCAAAAAGGAAGCCTGGAGAAACCAGTGTGGAAAGCCTGGTGATTGCATCTGAAACACTTGACAACACAGAGCAAGATGTAAAAAGTAATTATCGGGAAATTAAACTTCTCCTTCGGAAAGTTTTGCTTAAGAGGCTGCAAATTAATTATTGCTCTCAGGCAAAGATCCCACACTGACAGGTGATAGGGCAGCTATCTAGCCAGCTCTCCAGGTATTGCAAGGATGCGAATATCTGCAAGTGGCTGAGCAATTCAGTTCTGATCCAGCAAAGCTCTTGACATATCCTTAGCTTAAAGCTCTCTGTTTTTTTTCCCATTAAAGTCAGTGAGATTTGAGCACCTGGTGAATGCTTTGACAGATCAAAGCCATGTGTCCCCTTTCTCTCACACACACACACACACACACACACACACACACACACACACACACACACACACACACCCCCTCTGTAGTAACTGAGCATCTCCCAGAAACATAGACATAGAAATAACGGTGTTCCTCTCTTTCTCTTCCTTCCCAGCCTGCAGAAGAAAAAGCTTAACTAGGGAGGTTGTGGAAACTCCTTCACTGGAGGTTTTCAAAAGGAGGCTGGAGAGCCACCCGCCTTGGATGGTTTAGGCACAACAAATTCTGCATCTTAGCAGGGGGTTAGACTAGATGACACTCAAATCCTCTGGCTCTGGGTGTTCCCCTAGTTCCTTCACAGCCTGCTCTGGCTCAGACCCCAGACCCCAGCAGACAGCTCACAGCGCTGTGGTTTCACCCTGGCTTCCAGGAGCTTAATTACTCCTTGCTGCATCACCTCAACAACCCGCCCAGCCAGAGGCGGCCGCAGGCTATCTGGGGCCCTAGGCAAAGGCCCATTGTGGGGCTCCCACAGGCTCCCCACAGCCAGCCCTGGTCCCCCCTGAGGCCCCCAAACCCCCCACCCTCCCTCTAATGGCCCCAGCTCCTTGCAGCTACTCCACCCCACATCCCTGGCTTCCCACTGGGGGGCTCCCGTGGTCCCAACTCCTTGCTGGGGGCCCCTGCCCTTCTCAGCATCCATCCCCGGAGCCCTGCCACCAGCCCCAGGCCCCCTCTATGGCCCCAGCTCCATTACCCCCCCCCCCCAGCTGTCTGCACCTGCCACGGCTCAGAGCATTCCTGCTGCTGACTGAGGAAGATGTGGCTTTTGGGGTAGGCGAAGCAGGTGACTTCCCCTGCTGTCCACTGAGTTGGGGATGGGGCCCCTTACTGCTTGGGGCCCTAAGTAGGCACCCGCTTCGCCCTCCCCAAAAGCCACCTCTGCTTCCAAGTCCTGACTCTCCCCCAAACCATCTTCCCTGCAGCACCCAGTCCCCGGTACCGGACACTCCCTGAGTTACCACCACATTCACTGTCTCCAAAGAGCCAGTGCGCACCACAGCTTGTTAGCTCTGCTGGGGTCTCGCACACCATCTTCTGACACACGGTTGGTAGGGAAACAAAGAATCAGCTCGCTAAAGAATTAATTTGATGGGATTTCAAGCAAGAGGGAAAGCGAGATGAATGGGTTCCAAGCAAAGCAAAAAACAACCTGCTGGCTGGTGCCTAAAACTTGGCTCTATCAAGATGCTGCTTCGTCTCTAACAGCTGGTAACTCGCACCAAATTGTCCCTGTTCCCCAGCAGGGAGAACCCATCTTTCACCCTGATTGTTCAAGAGCTCATTGGCACCTGGGTGTGCGAGGAGCCCACGGAGGGAAAGCTAAATCAAGGAGCAGAGTTTTGCTGTTAGTTTTGAGCATGGCGCAGCAGCAAGTCCCTGGGCTTAGGCCCAGTTCCTGACAGACTCTGTCTCCTGTACCTCCCGACATTACACTCAGCAGACGAGCAAACACAGTGCTGCGTAAGCAGGGCTGATGTGGAGAATAGCTGGAGCTCCTGATTAGGTTTTAACCGAGCAATTCCAATAACACATGCCAGAAACTCTCCCCCGCCCTCCGAAAATGAAACTGGTGTTTATCCAAGTCAGCACCAGAAAGGGCTACCAAATTCATGCTGGCTGCATCCCGTTACCAGTGTTTATACAGGTGCGTTCCTGCTTCGGGTTTGTATCAAAGGGGTTGTCTACCTAGAACCGTTATGTACACTGTGGAGCGTGGTGTCTAAAGCACTGTCTTGTGCATTAATCGGTCTGTGTAGACTTTGCTTATGCGCAGTACGTGTTCCCTAGTGTGCTTTCATCTCCTGCTTTTTGAAACAGTGCGGCATGTATAACCAACAAGAAAGCCCTGCAAAACACACCTAGAACTCAAAAATTACTAATAACCAACCCCCCCAAGTGAAATTAATACCCCCCAAAAAAGAACCCAGAATCCTTGAATATCGTCCATGTGGGGGCCCACTGCAGAAGGGTGAATTTTGTTCTTGCTGTGGCGTGCATGCAGTGGGATGAATTTTCAAAGAAAACATGTGCTGAATATCAGATGACTAAGAAGGCTTAAGGAGAGCCCTGCAAATCCACGGATATCTGCAGACGAGATGCGGATAACCACGGACAATTTCTTGCAGATGCAGATTGGATGCGGATCCACCGTGCAGGGTTCTACTTTTAAGTGGTCCCCTAAAGCAACAGGCATCTGTATCTGTACGGGGCAAGGCTACCAGCTGAGCTTCTCTGTGGGCTGTGTGAAATGACAAGACAGACTTGACTGCAGCAGTCCCTTCTCTGACCTCAGAGTCTCAGCATGGGTCAGATTTGCAGTTGATGTCCAAAATAGAGGATCTGGGGCAGAATTATGGACTGAATCTCTACGTGCCATTTTCAACACCTGCAAACAACAATTCGGTGTCTCAGGAAGGCAGTTCAGGCGGTCGGGAGAGTCTCAAGACCCTTTTCTGTGCACAAACAAATCCTGTTTAAAGCCTATACATATCCCCAAAAGAAAATCCTTCCTGAGTGGCAATTCGCCATGACGATCAAAAGAGTTTGTTTCCTATTAGGAAAAGGTTTTTACTCAAGAGCAAGAGAGAAGGAATGTGTGTCCCAAAAGGCCATCGTATTTGATAGGCATCCAACAAGGGTGTCTAATAAATTAGCAGAGGGAAATAGATTGCTTCGGAGAACATGGATGTCTAACGATTGACAATTGGCTTAAACAGGAGCCATCGAACTGTATTACCAGTACCTTGGCAGTAAAGTGGCTCAAGATATTTCACTGCTCATCTGCTTGGGTATCTGCTCATCCAAGTCTTGACACAGTTAGTTGGCTCCTGAAATACGCTGAAGATTCAGTCAAAGGAGATGGTGGGAGAGTGAGCAGGGAATGATTCCTTAATAGCTGTTATTCTTCCATAGATTCTACCCTGGGTAGGGATCAATGCACTTTACAAAAGGTAGATACGTCCTTCCAGTTAGGGGCGTGTGGGCAGAGGGATAAAGAAGTTAAGTGATTTGCCCAAGGTCAGATGGTGAGTCAGTGGCATCTCTAGCGTGACACCCTTTCCCTGCCTTCAGTTTTTAAACAAAAGTTAAATTCAAAGCCTATGCTAAGCTTTCAGCACGTCTGGTTGTGACTGCTCTTCCCCATTGGTCCACTATGAATAGCGTACCGTTTTCACAATCCTTTATCTCCCTGTTCACGTCTACCATGAAGATATCCTGTCAAACCGAAACAAGGCGTGTTGCCGGTCCCTCCAGTTCCGTCATGTTTAGACAGGCAGCCTCTTGAACGGAGCATTAAAAAAAAACAAACCAACAAAAAAACCCAAAACACAGCAGATCATGATGATGGGCCAACCTGCAGGAACTTAATTCCAAGCGGAGGAATCTCCTCTCACCCGCTGTGTGCTAAAGGAGGGCAGTGTGTGTAGAAGGACGCCCACCTGGCAGGAACGCCTCAGCTGTCATTGCTGATGCAGCTGGCAGACGTCCTGGACTGAAGAGGGACTGGGACGAATTTGCATCAATGCTGGGCTGTGACCCCACCCATGCTCTAATTCCCTGAGACAGGCACCCCCTCTAGCAGCTCCTCCACCCTCACTTACTAGGAGACAGTCCCTGGCAGGAACCTACCCGCCTCCTAAGAGCGCCTTACTGGCCCCCCCGCCCCCATGCATTGTGCCTGTCGTTACAGCTGTGGCCCAGCCATCCCAGAGCAGGGTCACTCTTTCTAGCCTAAGGAGCTTTACCACGCGATAAGGCTGTGAGCAAACACACGGCATCGTTGCCTGCTGTGTGGAACAGCCCTCTTGCCGTGCAACAGGTAAACCACCCAGATGATCTGGTAATGCTGACCACGGATCGTCTGTCCTGCAACAGTGTGTGTCTGTACACTCACTGTGGGTTAGACAGCCTCCGGAAATGTCCCAGAGTGCCAATGGAGGCCACTCTGGGACACTGGAGCTGTCATACGTGTCAATTTCACGGCTCTAGCTCTACAGCAGGGAAATTGACAAGTAGGAGCAGAGCTCCAGCTGCCCTGAGTGCTGGCGGCTAGAGCCCCCTGCCACGGGGAGTCCCTAAAGTCAGCAGCACAGGCAGAGCGAACATAGCTTCCTCTGTCTGTGCCTGATGTGACCACCTCCAGAAACACGAGAGTTCAGTCTCCGGGGCTCATTCAGCCCTCAGCCTCACTGCTGCACCTGCCCCGTTCAGGATAGCTGCGCGACATATCCACAAGACACTGGATTGGGAGTGTGGGCAATTCTACTCCTTACTATAGCACTCCCTCCCGCTGGCCAAACCCATCCCTGCAGGCGCTTCTTGCCTCAGTTTCCCTTCCTCCACATTTTCTGCTTCCCCCAGTGATTCGCACAGCTGAGCCCTCCACCGGGTCATTCTTGGCCTTTTCCAGGCTAACCACAGTCCATACAAACACAAGGTTCTTCCTCCCTGCCTGGGCCCAATTCAGCCCAGCCTCCGGTCGCAGTTCCCAGCCCTTCAAAGGTACCTTCAAGTCTCTCCGCTCTGGATGGGAGCCCCAGCTCCCAGGCCACTTCCCTGGAGTCCTTCCAGCCCCAACTGCAGCTTACTCCCTGCGCTTCCTCCTGCAAACTGAGTTTGCTGCTTTGCTGAGGCCCAGGTGCATCTCAGACTGTCACCTGAGCCCACTTAGCCAGGTCCCCTAGGCTGGGAGGCAGCAAATTATGTCACAGATGGGACTGATTGAACAGGGCTGGTGAGCAAGAGACAGGCCTCCTGGCCCACAGAGGGCAAACTACGCTGTTATAGGGAGCATCAACAGGTTTCACCTCTGGTCCCCACCAGTAACAGGTCTGGGGCACTCCCAGCTCTGAGTGAGCTAGTCCCCTCAGGCTCCACACACCTTTTTTTTTCAGTCTCCCCCAGCCCTTCGAAGGGGCGGCTGCCGACAGCTAATTTGTGTACGGTTTCTCAGCAGCTGTTCTGAGCACTCTGCTGCCCGGAGCCCGGCAATGGTTCGGGAGAGAAAACAGTCGTCTGATGCACCTGTCACACCGCACAGCACGCCAGGTGGGAGCGGGTTGGGTTTGTTCCCACAGCGCTAAGCTGATGGACTGGAGAGAGAGGCCTGATATTAGGGGCTCTGCCTCATTGAAGCAGCTAATACACCCCCACTCTCCCACAAAAAAGTGTCCTCATTTTTCACACTTGCTATCTGGCCACCCTAACTGGAGCACGTGGGATCCGGCCTGTATGTGGGTTTCCACACCCCATGGCTTTGGCCAAAACCCTGAGAGTAACACTAACCGTTGAAGAGGTGGATGGACGGAAAAGGCAGCTTAAAAATGTATTGCATTGGAATAATGCAGGTCTCCCATCCTGCCCACAGCTAGAGATGTGACGATTTCCATGACCCATCTCTCTCCCTAAGGGGGTCTTCTCTGTGCCACCCCTTCTCCTACACCCAGTCCCCTCTCTGGGGAGTAACAGGACAGTGGGTTCTTCTCCCAGCATGAAGAGTGGGAAAAGATTCTCCCAAACTGCATGGTTGCCACCTAGAGGGAAGTGGAGGGAAATCCGAAAAAAAATATCCGGTAAGGCTGTGCCCAGTGCCAGGAGCTACTGCAGAAGTACTCGTCCACAGTAATGTCTGGGCACTAAGAATGGAGTGCCAGGACAGAGATCCTACAAGGGCGAGAGTCAGTGGTGTAGCCAGTCAATTCACTTCCCCACTGCAGCATCTTACCCCACCCTAGGCGTCAAGAGAAGGTCTGCCCCAACCTAGCACTTTCTACAGCAGCTGCGCTCTGCGTTCAGCGGTGCTGTGGACAATGGGATAAACGGACGGGCCGGTCAAGGAGTGTAACTTGCACCCACCCGGTGTGTGATGCTGATCCGTGTTACGCCTGTGGGAGGGCAGAATCCAGCCCCAAGAGGGAGGAAAGGAATACACCAGCTAGGAAAGGGTGTGTGATAAATCAGGTGTGAATCTAACAAAGGAGAAACGGGGTTCAGCATTCTGCGTTAGCGTCAGACTGTAAACTCTCTGGGACCCTGTGTGGTTTGCAGCACTGAGCACACCTGAACTGCTCTATACCAGAGCTAGGCATCCCTTTCTCCGAGCCCCACATTGCCCCCAGATGGCAGAGGCACGTCTTCACCACAGAGTTAGCCTGGCTTCTTTCCCAGGGGTTGCCCCAAGGTCCCATCTTGCCAGAACACAAATTGTCTCATCCAAGTGGCATTTTCAGCCAGGCTAGGAGGCCTGGAGGGACAGAGATCTACTGGCGCTCAGATCGGTGACCATGAGAATACGTACAGTGACTCCAATGCCCCCATAGTTCCCCCAGGTGCCCAGAAAGCCAGACAAGTTCTCTCACACTTCCCAGGGCAAGACTTATGGAGCAGCTCGGCTCACAGCGAATTAGGAGCTGGGTCCCATGAGGAGTTGGTGACCCCCATCGGGGAGGGTAGTACCCGTGTCCATCCAGTAATTCAGGCAGCGCTTTGCAGCATGTCTTTCCCACCGATGCCAGGCTAACCCAGATCAGCTTCGTCAGCTCAGCAATGAAGACATCGCCTGTTGGACATGACGGATTGGAGTGACAACACGAAACTAAACAGACCCTGGCTGAAGAATCACGTTCAGCCCCTGGGTGTGCTTGCCCTTTATTTTTTGTCCCCGTGTGCGCAAGGCTTTGCATTTACACTCAATTCACCCCTCCCTACTTGCAGCCCCTATTCCTCATCTCCTGCCACTGGGGTCTGCCCTTCTGGTATTTCCTTCTGGCCACAAGGGCAGTATCATCTGCAAGCTCGATCCCAGTTAAATGTACCAAAATACTCAGTAAAGTACCCTAAAAAGGGCTTGTGAGAAGGGTTTGCTGGGTAAATTTTGCTTGTCAAATAGAAATGCCCCCTCAACTCTCTCCCCCACCCTGCCAGGCAGATTTTCTAAAAGACCACAATTTTCAGAAGCGGCTGGACTTTCCAGATCACTCAAGCCCAGAGCCACAAAGGTGCCTAAACCCAGGCCTCGTGCCCACATCCCAGTTTTGGGTCCACTTTGCTCCATCAAACTTCTGCCGAAGCCGGTAGGTGCCTACACTCAGCACCCACGTTTGCACAGAGTAAAACGGTGTCCCAAGGGAGTGCTGGATTGGGCCGCCACTGGCAGGAAGTGATCATTTCCACGCTTCTGTAACAGAAGCAGCTCTGTGGACCGGAGCAGAAGAAAGCCCCAGGGATTTGAGGGGTGCAGCGCTGGGAAGGCTGGAGACAAGACAGCAGCTGGGGGAGGCAGCTGTGAGGCAGGGCACCTAAATTATTTTCTGTGGCAGTGCAGACGTACTAAATGATCTCACAATACAGTCAGGGTAAAGGTAGCTTTGAGCCACCTTGCTACCCCCTACTCTGCACTCTTCAGCGCCTGCCTCTGGAGGAGGAACTGAGACTCAGGCCCGAATTGTCTAGTGCCCGTCACTAAACTCTCAGGAACTTTGCACCAGCCACACACCAAAAACCCAGACTTAAAAAATAAATAGGTGAACAAAGAGACAAGCTGATCTTTCCCACTGTGAAAGGGCTGCGGGGGCTTGACCCCCCGGATGTCTAAATGAGATGGAGCCAGAGTGATAAACCAAGATGACCGTAGCAGCCGTGTTTGAATGGACCACAGTAGATTCTGGTTCACCCGCGTGTGACATGCCAGCACCACATGGACCACTTATGCCCCACAAACTGCCAGGCCCCAATCCTGCAATGAAAGAAACAGGAAGACACTCTGCACCCATGCTGAGCGTCTCTGAAATGAATGAGGGAACGCAGGACCAAGGCCTCAGGGTTTACGTGGGACTTCAGCGGCACATAGGCACTGCATTGATCCTCACCCGAGGGGGGAATTTCACTTCCTCGGTGGCACTATTTTCACTGTCTACTCTCCTGCAATACATCTCACACGAAGCCATTCATTCTGTGGCAATAAGGAGGATAAAGGAAAACAAACTGTAGCTGTTGTCAAATTCCATGGCAGGGGGTCCTAGAAATGCATTTGCCCTGGGAAAATACACAATTTGTGTTCTTACAGAGAATCTTTAGTTTTTACATTTTGTGCAAAAATCAAACTGTATTAACTACAATGGAACCCCATTTATCTAATCTAACTGGGACCAGATCAAGGTTGGAAAAACAAAAATTCAAATAATCCGGAGAACAGGCAAAGAGCTTCAGTCCCGGGCAGGTGGGCTCAGCTGTCAGCTATCTGCTCCTGGCACGGGATTCCACTGTACATTGTGGCCAGAGAAACTAAGGTTCAGCATTTCATTTTGATTGCAGAATCCTTGCTCCCAGTGCTGTTTAGTAATAAAGACGACCAGAACGTTTTCTTTAGGTTTCTTGCATGTTTCTCATCCCAGTGAGCTGGCAGAGGGAGGGAAAAGAATTTCCAAAAGTCTGAACACACCAGGACAACATCACCAGAGATTTTACATTAGAACATTTATTTCTCAGAGAGAAAATATAGTTTCAGACAGTGAGATTATAGTAGGTAAAATTAGCATTTTTTTCTTTACAAGCATAGATTTTCTTATTACATCTCTTATACCATCTGATATAAACAATTCTAGAAAGCAAATAAACTCACTTTCTACAATAAATAGAACGATCTGTGCTTTACAGCAGACTGACAGTAACGTTTAGGTCCCGTAGCAACAGCAGGATATTAGCCAATTAAAATTCTAAAATGTCATTTAAAAAAACAAAAAAGGGAAACAAAACAAACCCAACCCCTTCCAAGATCTTAAAACAGTTATACACAGGTCACAGTCCACAGCTGGGCTACTATCTGGAAAAAGTGTATGTTCCTTTAAATAAATTATATTGTGTGCATACAAAAGATCCAGCGACACACAACTGAGGACTTCAAGAATGGTGACAATAGGGGCCTGAATAACTTAGAACAATATTTTACAACTATTTACATAGCTTCCATCCCTATCCACACGCTTTAGGGATTATTAGTATTATTTTTACAAAATCCTATCCCCAGTCTCTTTATATGTTACAGGTATTTTCCGTAAAGTGTGGTTCCATGTCCCAATGTATAAGAAGTGGTACTTTAAAAAAGTAGACCAAGTAGAAATGGCAGTGATTCCCCTCCCCATTTATTACTATTTTGTCCCCACATTCTCTTTAGTATGAAAAAGTTAAAATAATAAAAAAATATTGAGTTAAAAAGCGAAAGGATGATATTCTGTCTACAATCTTGATCTGCACCTTTGGTTCTTAAAATTTTGAAGGAAAAAAAAAAACCCCCACAACAGAACAGAACAGAGAAGAGAAACTATGAATCCTTGGCTAATAAAAAAAGCTGTGTCATCAGCTTTCAAATGTCAGTTATCCCTGCTTTTGCAAGACAAAATCAATGCAATAGGATTCGTTGCAGAGCTGGGTTCTTCTTGTTTGGTTTTGAATGGATGGCAAATATTAGAGACTGCAGAGCAGGGAATAGATGTGTTCAGTGTGAGAAAAAGTGAAAAGGTAAAATGGTTGTGTGCTCCAACTAGCAGGAATCCAGTCACAGCTTTAATTCAATCCAAACAGAGCTGTAGGAAAACTTTAGAAAGTCAGTGAAAAAATAAGGTCAGAGAATTGGGGTCTGACACTCTAACCAGCTACTTTAAACTGAATGTGCAGAAAGCAACACAAAGGTGCCCGTAAAGCTGCTCCAGTTGATTAGACTCTTCCAAAATTAAGTAAAATCATAATAAGAAGAAAGACATTATCTTGTCCAGACTCATTACTGTGTTAAAATGCAATATGAAGTAAATGTTCTTGGAATTATCACTCAGTCACTGAAACTGAAATTTACACCTGAAACTACTGACCAAATTTCTAGGTCACACGCACAAAAAACCCCCACATAAAAATAAAATCAGGTAACTTGTTTTTTCTAGTTAAAGCTCTGTGCATCTGTGCATGTAAGTATGTGCGCGTAAGGACAAGGGGAACGTTACCAAAATACGATCTCAATCTTTTCTAATTGTGGTGAAAACCTACCATGAAAACAGATCAAATATACACAGGCATGAGAGTCAGAACAGTAACAGTGAGCTACAAAAGGATTAATGCAGTGGGGCAACCAATGTCATTTAAAAAAGAAAATTAAAAAAGTCCAGTGATGGTTTTTGTAAATTTGGCACAAGACAGTCCAGTTGGAGTTCCACTAAGGGGTAGTGGGTTATTTACAGTGGTGATGGATTCCAGAGAATTACTCGGAGCTGGCTGAAGACTAAAAACCCAAGAGGTGTGGGGGGTGCGAGGTCTAGCCATCAGATTCAGCCCCCCCCAAACTGCTCCAGCTGACTGTGACTTCTGCCAAGACACAGCTGTCACAGTGCAGCTCTTCCTGGCTTCTTCCTTGTGGTCCAACCTAATACATCTTCCTCTCCTGCCGGCTCTTCAGTGAGACACATTCAGAAAGAACCCGGACAGGCTTTTTGGCACAAACAGGGTACTTTATAGGAGCTGCTCACACAGCTAGGGATAGTGCATCTCTCGCAGGAACACAAAGGAATGCAGCGGACGCCCCACCGCACTCCTCCAGGTAGGGAGGACTCTCCTTCATTCAGTGCATGGTAAAGACGACTGGCCCAACAGGTTTATGCTCTGGGTCGGAAAAAAGGGGGCAGCGCAGGCATTTCCGGCACCCTACAGATAATTTGATGTGACAAAGGGGTGGTCTCCCCGGACGCGGCTCATGTGGATCATTGCTCGGTCGTATGCCACCTGGACGGATTTGCGGATGCTGGTTTTTCGGCCCTCCATCATCTTTAGCTTGTCCACTGTGTCGTCCACCCCAAGGGGAAGAACTTTGTCCCGTGGGAGCCACTGCCTGCAGTCCAAGGAGAATATAAAAACACCCTGTCACTGAGAGAAATGGCGAGATGGGAAAGAATAGCCAGTGTCCCAGGGCTGAGACTCCCCGCTCTTTCAAGGCTAAGAACTAAAATCTTCCTAAATTTGCAGAAGGCTAAATTCTCGAGCCATCCTGACCTGACTGCTTGGGTGCTACTGTGGACAGAATCTCTCCAGATACACGGCTTCCCCAGGCACCCGAGAACCCTTTCCAGTCATCGATCTCCCGCATCGTATCCATTAGTCCTACGGAGCAGCTGCGGTCACTTCATTTGTGTATAAGGAGCTCATCACATTCTCTGCAAACTTTTAAATGCCCAGATTTTAACAACAGCTCTACAAACCCCTTTCCAATCCAGCACAGACGCCTCTGCTCAGTCCTCACCCAACCCTGGCCAAAGATGGGAGCAGAAGATAGGTGGATCACTTCAACTGCTCTGATTTTGTACACTCCTCCGGAAGCTATGGTACGGGCCACTGTCGGACAGGATACTGGGCCAAACGGAGCACTAGTCTGACCCATTATGACCCATCTGATCTTCCCGTCTCCTCTATGAGAGGCATGAAAAAAAGCAAGCGGTTCCAAAGAGCAGTAAGTACATCCACTGGAATGTCAAGGTGGAAAACGAGTTCTGGGTCCACAGACGGGTCAAATATCCTGCTTCATAACAGGAAGTTGTTAGCTTGAATACTTTCAACGGCACCCTCTGCTCACGTTTCACCCAGAAAGATGGGTGTGCTTTGGGAGAGAGGACCCAAACCCAGCTGCTCCACCCACAGTTGACCCTTCCCAGCTAATGCACTAAAATCTAACTTTGCCTTGTCTCCACTGAGGTTTTGCAATGGTTTGTTAAAAACACGCCGTTCTTCCTCGTAAAGACAGGATCTGAGGGCTTTAGTCTCAAGCGCTGGCTAAGGCTGCTCAACTCTTCTCCCAACTATTCCAGCACCGACACGTCAGGGCAAATTCCCCATAAGGATAGGAAAGATTCAGGGCCAAATTCTGCCTGCGGTGACAGCCCTCTAATCCCACTGAAGTCAGCAGAATTGGACTCTAAAAATTCAATTACCTCTGTGTGCTCAGAGGAGTTTTATGACTCCCCAGAGGTCTGTCTTCCTAAAAATTGTAATCAAGGATCTAGGGAGAAGCTACTTTGAAGGTATAAACATCCTCCAGAGCTTCTGTTTCACAGCAGTGGGCAAAGCAAAGGAAACACTGATTTTTATGGGGAAGGCTATTTCAATTATAAGCTGGGATTTGTTTTTCCCCTCCAAAACTGATGACTCTGACAACAGGAAGCGTGGTGCTGCCATTGATTTTCAGCTAAAAATCATTAGTACCCTTCTGAAAATCATGCACAGTCTCAAATGGCTTTGTTAATCAGGGAAACGGAAACAATGCGGAATACTAATGCAACGCCCTGGCATCGCTTCTCCCAACCGGAACAGTGTGAATGAAAACACTCATCAAATGATGTAAACCATACCCCCTTCTCAGCCTCCTCAGAAGACAGCACACAACTTTCTTTTCCGCTGTTCTGCATTCCTGCATCTAGCTTTTCAATGGAGTTATGCAGCCATGGCCGTCAGCCCAGAAATTAAGTGGGCAAGAAGCAGACCGTTCTCTTATTACGTTACACCCTGTTCAGGACGTCCTCTGACCTAGTCTCTGACCAAATTACGCTTTCCACTCCACTAATGAGGCCAGCTTTGATGAACGTTCATCTTCTTCTCCCACAATTGGCCATCGGCCTTCTTCCACAGCCTGCTCCCATGGAATGCCCTTCCTACCTGGACAGCCAAGCCACCACCTTTCTCTTCATTCAAATTCCTGCTAAACGCTCAGGCTGTAATTTCTCCAAGGAGATGGAGGCAGGGAGGAGCTTAGTGAAATGGGATGAGGACGCCTAGCAGTCAGTCCCTCCTTACTTGTGGGAGCGCCTACAGGACGTGGCTCTCGGCATCACTGTAGGGAGAAAGCTCTGCAGTGTTGCTTAGCTGTGTTGATCCCGGAATAAGGGAGAGACAAAGGGAGTTACATAGTATCTTTTAGTGGACCAACTTCTCCAGAGGCCTGAAGAACTCTGTGGAACTCGAAAGCTTGTCTCTTTCAGCCCTGAAAGATATCAGCTCATCCACTTTGTCTCTCTCCCAGTCCGGCACACCAATTTTACAATCTTTACATTGCTTCAGAAATGGATTTCAGTGCTTCACTGCTTATTTTCAAAGCACTTCATTGGCTTGGTGCTTATTATATCGGATCAGTTTTTAGTTACCATTTAAACCTGGTCATTTGCTGAGGCCAAGATCAGCAGGGTGTTTAGGCTTGTCTGAGATCAACTGATAAAGTCCTTGAGAACCAGGCACAAAATTTCCACTTGGATGCCTTATGATAGGTGCTGAATATCGAGATTATGGAACTTAAACAAATAGCCTGATTTGGAAACTGTAGGAACTCAGTTCCTCTGAAAAATCAGGCTGATTGTTTATGTGTCTAAATATGGAACAAATCCTGACGTTTGGAAAATGCTGACTTAGAAATTTTAGCATATCTTCTCTACAACACTAGAACTGGCTGCACAGTCTGCCTCAGCTTTCAAAATAAAAGGCACTTTTTACTGGCTGTTGATTTTGACTGTAAAATTAGATCTCAATACAACTCACTTTTTGCTGGAAACGCATCCTGGGACCCTGGGTTAAGGCCACTGTGCAAATGCCTCTCCCAGCTAATGCTCATGCATGCAGGAGACCCCGCTGTCACGGATTCGGGCAATGGAGAGCTGCACAGGCCCCTTCAATGGAATTTTTCTGATTGCTGTGTCTTTAAATTCCCCACTTTTAATTTGCCTTAATGACAATCCTTTTACGCCCCCTTGTCCCAAGATTCTGCTAAATCTTCTCTGCTCCCAGCCGGCAACATCTTTGTTCACTCACCACGTTCTCTTGTTGTCAAAGAAAAGAACAAGGAAGAGCTTTTCTCCTGCCTCTGTTTGCTTCTGCTCCCCCAACTTCAACACATCCAGGGGAGGGACAGGGATGGGGACTCCATTGTGAAGGAGGCCCTCACGGGGCATCTTGGGATCAATTATCTGGAGACAGAAATGAGGTAGACAGATCAGTACTTTGAAAACTCCACCACATGAAGTCTCCTGCAAGTTCAGCTTAAGAGCACAGTCCTACTCTGCGTTGCCAGAGCAAACAAGCACAGGGGGAAGGGAACCTGCAGGGAAAGTAGAGAAGAGGAGAATGTGAATGTGTGCAAAAGAGCTCAGACTTTTGATGCTAGACATGGGATTTCCCCATGCAAAATACATTTGTACTAATCAAAGAGCTCCCAACCTGCTCTGCACTACAGATAAAACAAATCCATTGCCAAGCTAAATATAATCTGAAGCCAATGAGTTTACATGGGATATCATCCAGGACAGAATTAGGTAGGGGAGCCATATGAGCACCTAGAGCTATGTCTATACTTGCTAAAATTTGTTCGAATTACTTAGTTCGAACTAACTAATTCGAACTAATTTTAGTTAGTTCGAATTAGCTTAATTCGAACTAGAAAAAGTTAGTTCGAACTAAGCAAGTGCCATGAATTAGCGATCCCCATTCATTTCAATGGCCGGTGAGTTCGAACTAAGAAATTAGTTTGAATTAACATGGCCACGTTGGGTAATTCGAACTGCTTAGTTCGAATTAAAGCCTTACTTCTGAAGCCCTATTCCAATTTATTAGTTCGAATTAAGGAAGCCCTTAATTCGAACTAACATGCCAGTGTAGACATAGCCTAGGATCATTAGATAGCCATCAAGACTATTACACCCAATAAGCATGAGTTGATCTCCCTCACGTCAGTTTTACAGGGCTGCAACTCCACTGACGACAGAAGAGTTACTTCTGAATTACACTGCTCGAAGACTTCAGAAGTGCAGCCTGGCTCAGAAGTGGTGCCCTGGACAAAAATGCAGTTTAGGGCAGATGGAAAAGCAGGTGCATCAATTCTCTCTGTATGAAGCGGAAATGCCAATGTGGCCAACATTTACAGTAAGTCAAATGGGGAAGATGAAACTGCAGAAACCAGGTATGAAAGCAGGTCCGGCCTTCTGACCAGGACACAGAGTGTGTCCTGCTGGCATGGACGAGCAGGTGGGCTCTGACGTGGGCCAGCTGGGCAAACACCCTTTATTAGCCCAGTCGACCCAGTGTCCAGTCTCAGACTGGAAACAAGGCTCTGTCTATACTGCCAGAACAATCTAAAAACCACCTTTGACACAGTTTAAACCCTGCTTGTGGCCAAACGAGGGCCTTAGCTGGCCAATATGGATGGCACAGAACAATTCTTCTCTACTCTGGGCTCCTGCCTGGGCTAAGAGCTTGGATTATGAACACTATCCCCCCATAGCTTAGCCCTGTCTAGAGCGGCTGGCCGAAGAGTGTTCACATTCTGCTTGGCCACAACCAAGAGTAAACGAAGGCAACAGCTTCTTGAGGGATGTCTTTGTTATATGCAGCAGAAACTGTGAAGAGTGGGATAAGACTGATCGCTTATCTGGCTCCTATTTCCCGGTTCAAACTTACCTCAGAAGTTTCTCTTTACTGGTTATTTAAATAACGCTTGAAAAACATACAGTGCAAATTACAGTTTTTAGCAATCGCTGTATTTGTTGTCATAGACCATGAAATCTAGCAAGCTTCCGTTAAACCCTGAGGCAAAGTCTATGGATTTCCTAGAAACATCCTGTGCACCAACCTCGAGATGTACTGAGGGACTGTTGTTCAAAAGGACAGGTGCCGAAGGCCGGGTGTAGCGTAAATTATTGCAATTGTACTCATGCATTGGGGATTTGCACATGCAAACAGCCAGTAAAGAATCTGCGTGAATGGCTGCAGTAACGGTGCAAGCAGACAAGCTGTGTAACTGCACGTGCATTTTTCATGGGTCTCTGCTGGAGGCCCTTATAGAGCCAGCGACATGGCTAGCTCTCTCCATATTCCAAGTCAGCGAGCAAGATAGGAGAAGAGAGCGCTCCTTGCTTGGCTCCGATGTTTTACAATGGGCAGAATGGCAGTTACAGTGTGAAGGAACCAGCCAGGCATTTCTCTTTCCAAGCTGGCTACACCGCACAGCCAGCATCAGACCCTGCGTTGTTAAAATTGCTGCTGCAGCCAGCGAGGATCCTGTGAAATAGATGCTTACCAAGGCAGGGTAGGATGGATAGCCTCGACATTTGGCCCACACGAGCTCCAAGGGTTCCAGCTCAGCCTGGCTCTCAAAGGGCATCAGGAGGTTTCTGCCTAGGGGGTCACAAAGACACAAAACTCAGAAACACTTGGAGAGGCAGCGAAGAGAAGAAACCTCTCAGATGTGACAGCCCATGTGTTCTAAGCAACCAGCTGATGGAGAAGAGACTGTTGTTGTGGGCAAAGCACATGAGCAGAAACCTCTTGACTCTGTGGTGAGTGCACACCTGAAATGTCGCTGTGTCCAGACTAAACATACGAAAAGATACGTTACCACTGTCCGTGTGCGTAGCCACAATTTTATTATCAAGACCGTTTTCCTGATGGGGGCTGCAGCAAAATGAAAAGCCACTGGTTTTTGCCTTCTGCTGCCAGTCCATCTCCCTGCTCCCAGCTCCAACATAAAAAACAGCTGCTTTTCATCCTCAGGTAGAGCTGGGGCAGGGGGGTAAAGGAAGAGGGAGGGGTCTCCCCCTCCTCTCCATGCTTTGGGTAAGTAACAGTCCTCCACCACGCCCCTTCCTCTTGGGCCGGACCACTGAAAGCTTCCCCTCCTGGGCAAACCCATCCCAGTTACTGCACTGGACAAGCTAGCTTTGTGAATCAGGTCTTGGCAGCTGGACACTGGGATTTGTCCACCTGTGACGATAAGGTGCGGAGATCATTATCCGAATTCTGAAACGTTCTGACTTGGCTCAGCCATGTGCAGCTCTCCCAACGTCAGGGAAAGGAGAGCAAAGAACGGCTGAGAAGGCGGTAAGTGCTTTTCTTCTTGATCTAATTTCCCCTTAGAACATAGTCAACAATGATCCTTCAGTTCAAGTGTTATTAAAAATAATCAACACAGTGATTTGGAAACACCCATGTTGTCTAAGAAAGCTAATGGCTAATAGAAAGACATTTAGCTGATTTCAGCTGCAGTTGTAGGGATTCAGGCCCCTGGGAAAATCAGGCTGTACAGTGGTTTTTAAGCAGAACTTATCTACACTAACGCTTATGCCAGGAAAACTTGTTGCCCAGGGGTGTGAAAAAACACCCCTCCCGAGCGACAAGTTTGGCCAGCAGACGCGCTCGTGTGGACAATGCAGGAGACGCTACGGCTGCCGCTGCTCATTCGGGTGATTGTATTGTGTCAGCGGGAGAACTCCTTCTGTTGAGATAACACGGCATTATGCCGGCAAAACCGATATTGCTCAGGAAGTGTGTTCTGTCCACACCCAAGTGACAAATGTTTTGTGCGCGGAGGTGCTAGCGCAGACAGGGCCTAAGAGTCTGTCACTGAATTTTTTAGGATGGGTCCTGCGGTGACAACGGTCGTGCACATAGCTTGATGCCAGGAGTCACCAAAGCAGAGAATACTTGTGTAAAAACCAGGACAAATAAGAGGTGACATTCACTCTTGTGCAAAGATCAGGATCAGAGCCTTTGCACCACTTCAACCTTCAAAATAGGGTCTAAGTGTGATGTTCGCGCAGGGCTGCTGCACGGGGGTGCATTTCATCCATCACTAAAAGTGCCTCGGGGAAAGATGCGGTTTGGCCTCTTTTTCATTTTTGGACCGAAAAGAAAAAAGAGAAACATTAGCCTTGCCTTCATGGTCAATTGGTTTGCAGCAGGCTGGGCTGTGAACGCACCCCGCACAAGCCTGCTACAAACCACCTGTCTGCGCACAACCTGCCGACACACATCAATGGTTCATTGATCTTCTTCGGTCTAGTCATCTTTGAAAAAGGACGAGATCAAAGCACAGTAAACAACTGTCAATGCGTTTCAGGAAGGTCCGCGTGGACAGTTAGTCCACAGTAGTCTAGAGCGGGTTAGAGTCATATGCCAGCTTGCCTTGAAATAAATGTTTGCAGAGATAAGCCCTTAGTTGTATTTTTACATCCAAAGCAGGTTTAAGGAAAGCTCTTGCTTCCTGCTCTTGAAAGGAACCAGCCAAAATGATCTGAGATTGGAGCATATTCAAGAATCCAGGGCCCTCAAACAACTGTGGAGGCACTTCAGAGGGTTACATCTTAAGAACTGGAAAGTTTCTCATACTGGAGGCACAAGACACAGGAATGAGAATCCTGGACTGATGGTTTATTACAGAAATATTAACCCCATTATACAACTGAGGAAACTGAGGCACAAAGAGGCGAAGTGATTTGCCCTCAGCTGCTCAGCAACTCGGTGGCAGAGCTCGGAGGAGAATCCAGAAGGCCTATACAGCAATTACCAGCTCCCCCAGCTAGACAGTCTCCGTCATTGAAGATGTTTTATACTCTACTTCTTTGTGCTGCCACAATACGGTTGCTGGGCTTCTGGCCCCTATTAGCCAATCATGCAGCCCCCAGTTTTTCGTTCCACTCTTCATCTCACAGTGAGGTTTCTTCAGCTATTTTACCATCTAAACCACAAAACCCTCTAAAATATCAAAACGGCGTGAACATTTAAAACACCCCCCACTAACCACCCATGGACGATCACGGGACCGATCATTCCTAGAGCCTTGTTAACGGTATGTTAATATATACAGTCCGGCTTGCAAGATCCCAGCCTCTTAATACATGGGACAGAGTCACCACAACATCCTTCTAATGCTCCAAACTGCAACTCCCAGTCCCAGGCCTGAATCAACAGACAGACAGAAACGCTGATCAGATTCAGTTCCAGGGTAAATGGGAGCAACTCCATCAAAATCAAATGAGTTACATCAGAGATGAATTTGGCCCAGTAAGCCATAGAACAAAATTATAACTGGTCATATCCACCCTGAGTGAAACTCTGCTGAAGCCAATGAAATTGCTCCAAGGATGAATTTGTACGTCTGTTCAGACAGCAGTGTTTTTTCAATGGAGCACAAACACGCAGTCTCCCGCTGTCACGTATCTGGCTGTTTAATCCCTGCAGGGAATGTCTACCTTCGGTTGATGGACTAAGATTGGCTGCCATTTTTATCATAGCCGGAAGTGCTGCAGAAGTTCTGTTTGGGACACAAATGACTAATCTGCTAGCTCCTGGCCTTGGAGAAAGAGTTTTAATTAATGTGAATTTCACAGGGTGAGAATGTCTTTGCCTGAGGTGAACGGTCCCTACGCTGTAGATTGCAGACTCATACAGACGGCACTGGAAGCCAGAAGGAATCAGAGCAATACATATGCAGGATGATCCAAAAGAGGGTGAGGTTGGGAAATTTCTGCCCTGTGATATTTTTAATTTTCTCTTTTGCTAACAAAATGTGAGAACTTCCCCAGAGAGTCTGTTTGCTGAGTGTACAATGTCCTTGATAATAATACTTTCCATTGAGATAGGAGACAGAGTATGCTGGTTACACACAAGTGGGTAGGTAGATAATAGAGCGTGAAGGTTCTGATCTCTGTTGCACAACTGTACATCTGCAATAATTTCACTGATTGGCTTCAGTAACAGATCAGAATCTCCTCACTGGTGTGCTAGAAAATGAGAGAATTGCTTTAGGTGGTATTAAAAGACTGGGGCTTAATTACACTGATGTACGGCACACACGGACTAGGAATATAAGTGTGTCATATAGACCATGAGAGTAGCTACAGCAATAGGAGAGTGAACGGCTGCTATGAAGTGAGCTTAAGAGATGCTCTTTTTTATTTGTATGGTGGGAATGCCTCGGAGCCTCAATAACAGACGGGGACCGTAGTGCCAGGCGATGCACAAACATAAAGAAAAAAAGACAGGGCCAGCCACAGAGACTTTGTTCTATAGAAATCATTCTCACCAGCGCTGCCGTAATCGGAGTCTCCATTCACGCTGTCCAAGAAAGGGACCCGAGAAAGGGCTGGCTTCCCTCGACTACGTTTGGGAGGAGTCAAAATGCTGTTGAAAGGGAACGAAAAGTAGTGTCAGGGAAAGCAAAATTTTCCCTCCAAAATACAGCAGCGATATAGGATTCCCCAGCTGTTTGGAGAATGCTGACAAATTACTGGAGTGACGCAATCTCCATAGGAAAAGAACACTAACGGTACTTTCAGCGGCCTCTTTGAATGCGCCAGTAAAATTTACCAGTGCATCTCTTTGGTGTGTTTTTGCAGGTGCAGTTAAAGAGGCCTGCTGAGCTTGAGGGAGAAACTCATCAAAGAAATGTACATTAAAGAGTTAAACCTATAATGCTTAAACTCAACAAGTTTGTCTGATTTGTGTTTAGACACTGGAGAATAAAAGAGCAGACAACATATTTGAAATGGATAAACAATAGGGCTCCAGTATCAAATTTTCAGGACCCCTTTTCCCTTGTTCTTTATGACTGAGAACATTCATGAAAACACATCTCAAGAATTCAGCAACTCTTTGATTTTTGTCCCCTAACTGAAAATTTTCATTTGTAACATTATAATAATTTCCTACTAACCAATTATTTTAAATATAAGGAGATTTACCACTGATGAAAAAAAGGAGAAGAAAAAACCCTGGGGCGAGGAAGAGAGAACCCTTCCTAAGCGCTACATGAGAATGAAAGCAATAGGCGACTGAGTGATGGGCGGTTCTCTTCATCTCAGTGAAGTTGGGCTGAGCAGATATGACCAACATGTCCCCAGCGTTGGCTCTCTGTGTAAAAGGAACTAGAGCATGAGGTGACATGAGTCTACTACATATCAGTACATCTGAAACAACACATGCTCTCTTGGGATCTATGAAGTGGCTTGAGAACTCTATCAGGATCATCAAAGATGGAAATGTAAGAGGCTGGAGGCTCTCAGCCCCCACATTAACATCAAGTTAAGAAGCAATTTAAATATGATTTGACGTGGTGAAGTTGCCTTAGAAAGAAGAGTCCATGGAGGACTCGCTTACACAAACCCTGAGTTCACGGTAAGCTGGGGGGGAAATCTACCAAGCCCTAAGTGTCTGTATGGACCGTAGCGCTGCACACTAGCGGTTCCTGAGCGCCCTTTGATCCTATTCTATTTCTAAGCCACGCTGTGGAACACTGAATGCACGGCGGCTGAGTCCACGCAGATGTGGTGCGTGGCAGGCTAGTGTGGATGGACTGCCACCCCAGCTTTGTGCTCACACATTGACAGCACTTATTCTGGGAAGGGCTCAGCAAAGGGGACTCACCTGCTGGTTTCAAACGCCAGCCCGCTGCCAAGGCCAGAGCTGCACTCGGAATCAGACCCGCTTTCCGCGTGTTTCCCAAAGCCATTGGTCACTCCTGTCGAGAAGACACAAAAGAGTCAGCCCAAAGGCCCGGAGAGCCTCTCTAAGACCCATGGATTCTAGATGTGGGGAGGCTCAGAGACAAGACACCCGAATGCGCTAGACGCTGCATCTCAGAAGAAAGATGCTACACCGATAACCAGCGTATTGTTTTGGCTCTCCCCCGGCTTTTTAAAAAGGTCATATGCTGCCATCAGTTCTTCAGACCCAGCAACAGCCAACTAGCAAAAGAGCATTTCCCCTCCACTATGTGGAACAACGGTTTAGCGTCAAACAAGGGCTGGTGGCATGAGCATAGTAGCTACATTTCTGCTGCCTGTTTCTAACTGTGAATGAGAGGGCGCTTCTTGTTCACCTTCTTTCTCCCACTACCTGCTGGTTTATAAATCACTGGCATTGCCAGAGGCGAGGCCTCTCATCTGGGCAACCAAAAACTTGTTCTGGACAAACGAAGGGAGTGTGGAATCAGGTACAGACCTCTGTAGGCCTCAAACCATTTGAAACAGCAGCACAATTATAAAGAAAAAAAAATGTGCTGGAATTGCTTATGAGTTCCCAAAGCTAAAGATAGCAAGGGAATGTTCCAAGGCTAAGTGGCTTGGCTGTTTTTGCTGATTTCTGTAAATTTCCACTAACTAATGTAAGATCATATTAACCTCACTGTTATCTTAAGTAAGTAACAAGAACTTTTGGTTCTGTTGCCAAAGAGACCCTGACTATTGCGATAATGACGTGTCCTGTAAACGTGTCTCTGTTCTATTAGAATTAAGAATGTAACTGTTGACCAATTTGGTTAAAGAAATTTCCATTGTACCCACCTCCATATCCCAACCCCAATGTTGTGTATAAAAATCTCTGAAATATTTCTCTCTGTCAATGTGCTCCCCATACGGCCGTTTGAAATAGAGTGTCTTGCTTGAACCCAACACCGGTTGCTTGCGGCTTTTTCAGGTGGACTAACTGTTGCATCTGACCCCAGGCTAACAGTGAGAACCAGCCACTCGCTTCTGTCCCCTTGTAAAGCAGCAGCATCCTCCTCCCCTGCTCCATACACTAGGAGCCACTGATGGCAGACGGGGCGCAACTAGCTAAGTGCAATCACTGGAGAGCCAGGCAAACAAATCCTCGGCTTCTGTGGGAGCTGCCTGAAAAGAAATCGAGGTGAGCGCCCAGTTTTATCTTCAGGCTCAGGCCAGATGCGCCAGTTAGTCAAGTCACCCAGGATTTTCAGGATTCAATCAGCGGCTTGCCCATTGGCCTCAAGGTGCTTTTTATTAACCCACTTTAAGGATGGGGAAACTGAGGCACAGAGGGGCAAAGAAATTGCGCAAAGCCACACAGCAAGTCAGCGGCAGAGCTGGGAACTTGAACGCCATAGTCCTGACACCCAGGGTGGCATAGGATCTGTTGGAAAGCTTGTTCCAAACAACTTCATTTGAAATGGTAACTCATTCTGGCTAAAGCTTACAGCCACAGGGACAATTCTTTGTTTGCGAGAAACCAAAAACTGAGGTCTAGGAAATGTCACCTTAGGTAAAACCTTTTCCCTTGGATATATGAATGTCTAGTGCAGTGGTTCTCAACCTTGGCAGTGTGTTGTGACCCTACGGGACACACCAGCTCACTCCCCCAGGCCAAATACAGCCATCTCCCCCGCTCTCCATGACACACTTACCACAGTGTGGTGACACAGTAATGTCTAGTGGATAGTTCGCTTGGATACGCTAGAGGAAGGAAACAAATTCTCCATGGGAAGATCAATGCCCCACTCTAGCCATTTTTCTCTGGCCATTTGAAATGTCACTTTAACAATGAAATGGAACATTTAAACTTGAACTCTGATATCCAAAGCTGGAAACACTCCCTAAGCAGCCTGGATTTTGGTTCCATACAATTATGGAACTTACCAACTCAACCAAACACAACCCACACTGCAGAGACAGTTGCACACATGCCTTTTCTGAGAAATAAATACCGGTGCAGGACCATCTTTTGCCTTGCACAAAGAGAGACACCCTTCAATGACCAGGCAGGCACACACCTACAGGGAATGGCCGGTGGGCGCTAACAGGTCACCTCTGGATGAAGGACCATCAGAAGAGATTCATTCCATGAACACCAGAAGCAAAATTCAGAACCGGTGTTGGCAGTCCAGGCAGTTCACCTGGACTGAATCTGGCTCTAGGTACCCAGGTCACACAAGTTTCCAACCAGGATGTCAAAACTGTAACAGGAATAAACACGACATTTCAGAAATGACCGTCCATAAGGGAGGCGTGCCTGTGTCAAAGTCTCTGAAGTGGTAAATATGGAACAAGGAATGTGTTTCTGGGAGACGTGTTTCTGGTTCTAGCAACACACGGCATGCTGACCAATACACGTCAGCAGCAAACTGTGTACCACACATACCTCTAACATTAAGATAAATCAGCCACGTTTGAAACTGGGGAAAGGACTGGGTCAGAAAAGCAACACTTCAGCTCACAGGAAAAAAGTTAAATGCCTGTTCAGCAGTGAGTTTCCTGACATCTTACCTAACTTCTTGTTTCTTCAGTTCATGCTCTGACTCTTAACTAAATCTGAACCCACCTTGGACAGCTTTAAATCATTTTTCTCTGTCCTTTAAGTATCTGTAGATGGTTCTCATATGTCCCCCAACTATAAACTGGATTTAATTTGTTTCTTTTAACCTTTCCTTACAAGTAGTTCCACCATGTGGATTTCTTTTCTCCAAACTCTCTTCAATTGTTAACATCCTTTGGGCTTTGAGATATCCTGGACCTGCAGTTCAGTATTCCAGGCATGGGCTCACTAATGTCTTACAAAAAGAGGCTACTGTTACCTCTCTGCTCTGTGATGCTTCTGAATATGCAGCCCATAATCGCATAGTCTTTATTTGTTGTCTTATCTTTTGCCACCTTTCTTCTCTAGTTCCCTTATTTTGCTTTCAATTATTTTCATTCAGGTGCTCTCATACCCCTGGCCCCAGCCTCAATTTGATCTCATTTAGTGTTTTCTACCCACATTTCTAACTGCTAAAGGCCCTTTGTAGTTTTCTCACCTGTTTTTCCAATACCTCCCAATTTGAGACCGTCTGTACAGTTAATTAAAATGATGGTTAACCCAGTAATGTCTCATCTAACACCAGACATCATGCTGTGGAGGGCAGAGGCCCCTAATCCCATATGGCCTAGCCCATCACTCTCCCCCAGTTAGGGTCTCAACATGTCATCACTGTGGTAGGGAACTCTCATTCCTACAAGTGGCATCCGGGTTAAGCTTCTAAGGCAAAAGGCATTTCCAAGGCCGTACTGGGGACCTCACTCTCCAGGAGTGTCCACCCGACACTTCTAAGAAGCCCTACATGTAAATCATCTGCTGAGATATCCGTGCAAGGCTCAGGGGAGGTGGAAGAAGAGACGTAGACTTTGCTGAGTCCAGAGGAAGCTCACACCCTTTAAGTCATTCTGTCACACATTTACATCCATCCCTCACACACCTCTGCTAGCTGCGAAAGTGCAATTTTTCTCCAGGTAGATCCCTACCTAACCACTGTTTCTCCCTATTTATTTAGCACCGGAGTCACACAGTGCCCACTAAATCACCAACCCCTTTGCAAGTGACTAAAGGAAACAGTTGACTCTGTGGGAGTCTGGAGACGGAGAGCATATTTAGAGAGGCAGCGGTGCCAGCTTGGCATGGGAGGAACAAAAGCCCAAAGGAGTCACCTGTCTCTCCGGTCTGCCTGGGGGATTTCTCGCCGTCACTCGCACTGCAGCTGCCACTCCGCAGCCGTTTCCGGGCTTGTCGTTCACCCTCCACACTGGAAGGGGAAAGCTGTCCGCTCGGGCTGTGGTCCTCTCCATTCTCCAGGGGGCAGTCCAGGCCCCTCTGCAGCTTCACCCCATTCTTAGCTTTTTTAAAAAGAACAGATGTCCGCCTGCCCACGCCACTGAACGGGGGGCTGGCAGGAGCGTCCGTAGCCTGAAGGGCCAGTCCGTTCAGCCCACTATCACTGAGCAAGCGCTGGAAAGCTTGGCTGTCCCTCTGTAGTGTCTTCTTTTCGAAGAGCTCCCCCTCTGACCTCATCCGCTTCTGCAGTCTGTTCAAGGACTTGCTTTCACTGATGGGTTTGAGCGTAGGAGGGTCCTGCAGAGAGTCCAGTTCAGATAGGGAAGGTGCGGGTCCCGTGGGCTCCAGGGTGGGGGGATGGGGGGGCTTGGTGTCATCTGCTAAAGAAAAGAAGAACCCTCATGAACATTTTAGAAAGCGTTATTTCCCCAAATACGGACAGCAACACTACCCCTTTTCCATGGCAGAGGGAAAGCCATGAGCCCGAGTGGTAACACATTACTGTTATTTTCCCTTAGGAAAAGCACCCAGAAAAAAACACGGGTCAGAACCAGAGTGCCCCCAGATGGAGAGAAATTCCACATTTTTCTGCACAAGATCCAACTGCCATATCAGTTGCTTGCTTCATGTCTCTACAGCCACTGTCTGGATATTTTATTTCCAGTGTATGAAAGAATAACCTCAGAAATGAACGCACAGCAAAGTAGGGGGGAGACAGGTGGGAGACTTTGGAAGCATGGAAACTTCTAAATATGCTAGACATTGCAGGCATGGAGATTATTCACAAACCTGTGCCTTTTAAATGCTATATGCCTTTTTGTGAGCAAGGAGGTGTATTTAAGCTCCACAGGGGAGGGTTATCAAGCTTCCTGCCAGGACTAAGAACAGAAGGGTGTAATTACTGAAAATCCAGTGGCAGGTAACTCCAGAGAAGTATCACATCTGAGAGGAACTGCATAGCCTGGTTCAGACCAGGTTTGAGAGGTCAGCAGACAAAGAAAGGGCTTTTGGTATAAAGAGGGAGCCTGAACTGGGGCTGAGTCCCTCATTTTGAACTTTGAACTGACACAAAACTGTACCCAAAAAGGTAAAGCCCCCAGAGACTTTGGGAACCAACCAAGGCTCCATCTGAAGATGGGCTATACCTGGTAAGCGTAGTGTAAGACCAGCTGAAACCTCTCACCTTTCTCCCCATCCTCGTCCTGGTCTCCCCTTAGAGTTTTGTCCAGCCCCTCTTCCCGCGAGGCCGGCTCTCCGTTTGGTATGGTCTTGTTCTGTTGCTGGGCCAGCTTTTGTCGGATGGAGTTGATCTCGCGTCTCAAGAGCCGGATGCGTCGGGTCCGGGCGCCGCTAGACCGCATGGTGCTCACCATGTCCAGCTTCTCCAGCAACTCCTTCAATTGTGCATCCAGGGAAAGGTGAGCCCGGTTCTCGGGCAGGAGAATGTTGTCCACTGCAGCAAGAAGAGAAACAACGTCAAGAAGAGGCTGCTGACATGTAATCAAGAGTGAAAGAAAGGAGCTATGCTCTTTGGAGGAGGAAATTCCATGCCTCAACCAATCACGCCTTTAAAAGCAGATCAGAGGAAGAGAGAGAACTCCATGGGAGGGATGGGAGTGGAAGTCTTAACAAAGTAATTTTGTGCCGCAGAGAGCTGGGAACAAATGATGCAGATGTTTCCCAAGATGATTTCTAGAACTGAAGTAGTCCAAAGTTCAAGCACCACAGGAATGACGGTCTCTATGACAAGACACTTGCTATGGTGTTTTCTGTATTCTGAGATCCAATACCACCACCGCCCACGCTGTTCCCCTCCCACTACCTCAATCCCTTCAGAACATGCCAATTCTCTGACCTCTCAAATGGACCTAATTGAGGGAGGGTATGTAGCCATTATGTCCAGTGTAAGGAGGACGTGAAATGAGGTTAGATGCCAGCTCAGTTATCCTGGGCTATCTGCAGCAGTTGTGACTCCAAATAATCACAGAAATGAGAAACAGAAGACACCATCCTGTTCCACCCCAGGCCAGTGCAGGACCGTTCCTGCAATAAACTGCCTGGAAACATACAAGTGAACTCTTTATGAGATGCAATGGAATAACCTTCTCATATATTTTTAATTCCAGCAAACCAGCCTCCCAACCTAGGTAGAGAAGGGAGAACGGTGGGCCGATTTCATAAAGTACAAGACAGCCTAAACAGTCTTGAACTCATCTTTTCAAAGCTCTTTAAAAATACCCCAAGTACATTACAGCCATGGCACATAGATTCCACTGCAAATAGTGACCTGGGTTGTCTTGTGATCTGGGACTCAGACTTTTAAGGTCAGATGGGACCATTGTGATAATCTAGTCTGACTTTCTGCAAGTTGTGGGCCACAGAATCTCACCCACCCACAGAGAATTCACCAATACCCAGCCTGCCACAAACTTCCTCTGTGATCCTGGGCAAATCACTTAATCTTTCCATGGCTCAGCTTCCCATCTGCAAAATGGGGGTTAAAAATATTTCTCTGACTCACAGTGATGTTTGCATGATTGCTATTTTCAAAAGAGCTCATGGCCACATTCCCAAGTGTTCAGCACTCCACAATCAGGACCAGATTTTCCAAACTGCTCAACAGCCAGCGGCTCCCATTGTGACACTGCAGGGTTTCAAGAGCTCTGCGCATTACTAGGTTCTTTTGAGAACCTCGCCACTTATTTACATCCCTAAAATATATTTATGGATGTAAATCAGAGCTAAGATTGTGGTCCCTGGCAATGGGTGTTGGGCTCATCTGAAATCTAGCCCTTAGATGCTATAATAATGAGGGCCATAGAAGTGCCTAGACAAGTCAATGGATGTGCCCAAATCTTACGCCTCGAATGACGGATACAGTTACAAGCCAGACAGAGTGACATGCTCAGAATGACGGCTGCTCCTACACACAGAATCTAGGATTCTGGCTTTTATTCCTAAAACTACACAGCCCAAGGGAACTCACCGTCCTCCCAAGAAAAGCGATAAAAGTCTTCCGTTTTGGGTGACTCGGGCAGGTGAATCCCCACATCAGTGTCAAAGCCGATGTTTTCAGCCTGCCGTCGGACATGGCGTAATATCGCTCCTCCGAGATCTCTGAGCCGGACGGCTGCCCGGTGGAAAATCGTGTCTTTAGCGTTATACCTCATGCAGTTGGAGACTATAAGATTAAAGTCTTCCTCGAACTCATCCAAGGTTCGGTACAGGTGGGACTCCAGCTTCCGCCTCATGGTGGAAAAATCCATTGGATTGGAAATGAATTCCAGGTAATCTGGAACCTAAACATATAAAACCTGTACAATTACAAAAACCATTTACTAGCCAACCAGAGCACATCCATCATAAGCACTCTCGACGTCCTTTCCATCTGCAGAAGGGGCAGTGTAACCAACGAATACATACGCCACCCAATGAAGCCAGAATGAAATTCTTTGATTGAGGTGCTTTATGAAGCTTCCTGAAAACAAGGCCTTCTACAGATCACACCCACAGTGTGAGCCTCCCTTAGAAATTCTTTAGTTCCCACCACCCCAGGACAAAGAGGAGCCGAGGTCCCTCAAAACAATGCCCTGCCCTGGCAAACTATCACACCATGTACGCATCCACCCTTTTTCAAAGCAGTGCCCCATCAGACCCTCAGCTCTCACCCATTAAAATTCTAGGAAAGATACTTGCCTCATTCAGGTTAACAGGTTCCGCAAATATCTGGGCCGGATCCTTCTCCTGCAGTAGGTCCAAAGTTGTGCGCAGGAGCACATTGAAAGGAGTCAGCTGTAACTCCATAGCAGCTTGTTGGACTTTGACCTGGGAACGGTGGAAAGGAATCAAACACAGTAATCAAAAACAGAAAATGCAAATGGTATTTTCCTTACCTCCATTACATTAAATTAAACCAGCTCCCTTCACGGACGGTAACCCTTGACTGTTTAAAATTCATTTCTGAAGCAGGTTTGATCAGGTTTCTTCTGTTTGTAATGTAGCAATTAACAAATATACTGTGCAATATATTAGGTCATATAGTTAGAGAAGTTGTCTTCTTACTGCCTTAACAAAAGTAATTAGAGTATAAGTTTATCATCGGATACATTCTGTACCAGTGAACTAAACCTCATAAACTGGGACACTCCTAGTTAGTCTATCTCATAATGCTGCAACAAGGAGACACCCAGTGAAAAGGCAACACATGTAAAACTGATAACAAGGAACACCTTTTAAGGCACCAAAGGTAACCCATGGAATTCCCAGCCTCAAAATACTCATCAGATCAATTTAAAGGATTTTTAAAAGAAGAATAAAAGATGTAGGCTTTTTTATGAACACCAACATCCAGAGTTATGTTAGACAAAACAAAAAAATAGTAAGGGCTATATAGAAACTCTCATGTTTCCGGGCACAGCCAATCACTGACTGACAGGAGGCAGGAAGACTCGGTGGGTAGGCAATTCAATAATTGTCCATCAGAGGATTTCATGGAGCCTCCTCTGAAGCATCTGGACTGGTTGATTTCAGAGATCGGACAATAGACGCACTAGAAGGACCATTGATCTGACCTAGTACGGCTGGGTTCCTCCTTTAAGAATGATGGAACTGGATGAGAAAAATGTATTCCTCCTTTAACTCCTTAAAGGTCTCTGATCTTCCAGTCTCTCGCCATGGCATTAAAGTCACCAACCAGTGTCTAGGGAAAGGACTCTATTTATGTGAGGCAAACTTTATTGTGTGTGTTAAGTGACAAGACCCTGACAGTAAGAGCCTGGAAGACACAACACAGAAAGAGCTTTACAGTGAAAGCATGATTAAACTCTCTCTCCCACAACTGGAAGGATGAATCTGTATGAAGACCAAAAGCTAGGCTTGGGGGGATGCATGTTCTGTACACCTAAATGTTGGACTGAAAAGCACTTCTAGTTACCTTTGTTCCTCCGTGATAACTTTTCCTTTCTAAACTACACTAAGCTGCTTCGAATGTAGCTACCTGTGATACAGACACATCAAGATATCAAAAGAAAACAAAACTAAGAAAGATTTTTTTTACCCTCCCAACCAAAAAAGGCAGGCATTCACAGCAGGGTAGCCCCGCCCCTGTAAGTCAGGAACAACCAAGCAGGAAGAACCAATGCTGGCTCCACCGGATCTCAGTCAAAAGAAGTATGAAGACCAGTCAGCTGTCATTAGAAAGGATTCCCAGTTGGACCAGATGGTAAGCAAAATAACTAATACTGAGACCAGGATGGAGAATGTGAAAGAAATCCGATCATGCAGACTGGTATAAACAACTTCCAGGGTAAAAGAGAAAACTGTCTGCTGAATAAGTGGTCTAAGTTTTAAAACTGCCTCTCTCAACACCACTGATGGACTCTTTGGCTTATCAAATGGAGAGGCTAATGATTTAAGATCATTCTTGGTGTGATGCTTAACGAACTCCTGGAATAAACATTAAAGGAGACCCAGAATCTGTTGCAGAAGCCTCTGGCCCGTGCCCAGGACAGAAGTAGCAGGGTGTTGCAGGTCAGGATTAAAATGCACAGGTAGTTATACAAAGAAGCTTGTACTGCACTTAACAGCCTGCCTCTGTCCAACGTTACCACTCAGCCCCTCATTAGCAGCACACACCAGCAAGGCCCTGGTTTGCAGAGACATTGAGCACCATGGGAGGTGTGGGTGCTCAGCACCCCTGTGCAGAAAGAAAAAGATTTAAGAAAAGCCGCTGTGTTTCAATTCTTCCCTCAGGATCGGACAGATGTGAGTGGAGAGGTGCACGGAGCTGCAGGAAAAGCCGGGACCTACCTACCTGTTCCCGTTTGAGTTTCTCTCTCTTACGGATCAGCTCAATGAGCAATCGTGCTCTCTCCAAATCATGCCGCAGTTTCTGCCAGTATTTCAGTTCCTCCTTCACTGCACTGGTTTTCTCATCCTGCTCCTTCTGTATGGGGTGAAATCAGATGAGACAAAATGCACTTGTCTACTCCTTCCATGTGTGTCTGTCACACCGCTCCCGTAATCTTCCTCCTGTCTGTTTCCACTCTTCCCAGACCACATCCACACTACAAAATCTACTGTGTTTAAACGCTATCTTTAAACATAGCAGAAGCCTGACCATCTTAAAACAGAGGTCTGGTCTTGTCTGAGTGGACTCGGCTAAACCCCATTTTAACTGCATCCCAGAAATATGCTGTATTAGAATCCATGCTCACTCCTATTCTCACTCCTTTTATATAGAAGTCATTATTCTTTAAACTACAGCTGAGCTTGGTGACCCATTGTGCTAGGAGCTGTACGTAGCAGGAGAGGTCTCTAGTCCAAAGAGTTTACAATCCACAGGGCTTAGGTTGTGTACATGGGAGAAAGGAAGAATTATCGCCTCCTTTTTTGAAGCAGAAACAGAATATATAAGATGCCCAAGGTCACACAGGAAGAGGCAGAACTGGGAGCTGAACTCAGACCTGACAAGTTCCAATCTAGTTCCTTAACAACACAGCCAGCCTTCCTCTCTTCAGATTTTTTACTTTGCTTTTCAAGTGACTATAAGGATATACTGATGTATAAATGCTCCCCTGAGACAACCAAAAAAAGACAAACCCAAAATTCTGCACAAAGGGAGTACTAATTATTTATATTTGTATACCGTCTGTCACACAGAAGCGTTCATTTGCAATTGCTACTTACTGTAAATTGTTCAATCAACATATCAAGTCAATTTTGCACTCCCCGCACCCTAGATGCATTAGCATAAACTGAAGTTTGCATTAAGCAGTCAGAAGTCTCCATACAAATCGAGTCTGGGATTTCCACTGAATATGGTAAAATTATATGTGCACGATATAGGCAGTGCTCCACAATATGCGGGCTGCAATTGTTAGCAGTTTCACGGCACAGAGGAATCACTTCACTATCTCTTCAGTTGGAGCGCAGCCACTACATGATACCACAGAGCAGCACCGCACAGCAGTTTAGAGGAGGAAGCAAAATAGGCTAGCGCTCATTATTATTTATATAGTGCCATAAACATGCATGGGAGGATTTGAAATTGAAGCCACACCAGAGAGGAAATATCCAAACTGGAATTTGACCAGGATTCTGGAGTTAACGCCTCTTGGTTTGTGAACGGTATCCTGAACGGCCACAGTTAGTTAAGTAATTGGTTTATGATTCATCTGAAAGGTGGTCCCGCGAGCAGCACCTCAAATCTTCGTGCAGAGCACACTAAGGCCATGTCTACACTGAAAATTCTGCGTCGATCCCCATGGATTAACACAGCAGGATCGACTGAGCGGCCAGTGTAGACAAGCTCAATCCATCCTGGAAACATGCTCCCGTCGACGCAGTAACTCCGCCCCCCAAGTGGAGTAACGCTGTGTCGAAGGGTCGGCACAGCCGAGTGAAGACAGCGCGGTAAGTCAAAGTAACTAAGTCAGCGGGAGACGCACCTTCTGCGGCACAGATTGCGTATCTCCCGTCGACTTAGCCCCGCAGTGTAGGCCAGGCCTAAGATTAGTCTACACTTACAGCAGGCTAGCTGTACCATGCTAGCCCTGCGGCTGTAAAAATGCCTCTGTAGCCATGTCATGCTGACAGGAGAGTGCTCTCCCCCCACATGGTGCTATCCACAGTAGCATTTATGCCAGCAAAACGTATGTCGCTCAGGGCTGTGGCTTTTTCACACCCCTGACTGACAAAAGTGTAGCCAGCGTAAGTGCTAGTATACACGAGGCCTCAGACTGTGGCTCAGGAGCTGCACGTGTCCCTTTAATGTGTCTTCCGTGGCTTTTCGCATCACATGATATGAAAACAGCATGTGATTTAAGTCTAAGTGACTATCCAATCAGGATTCATTTACTGTGTTATTAACCAATTATAGCTGATAAAATAATAATACCTGGTCAGTCATTTTGCTGTGAGAATAATATGTGTGTCTGTTGAAAACTACACATTTCCCCCGTCACGCTGTTTAAATATGAATATAGAGTGCCATACTGACTAACAATGAATTCACACTACTGTGGCTTTTTTGACTAATGCAGACTGCTAATCTGAGCCCTGGGCCATTGAGGGCTGAGGATCACTGCCCTCGCACACTCCCAGGGCACTGAGTCCATCCAGACTCACGAGGAAGAGCGCCAGCCATTGCATCACCAACCCCATTTGTTGCAGTAAACTAGATCTCCCTGGCCTGGCTCGAGTGTACCAACAGGAAGCAGCAGTGAGAGAAAGAGCACTCACATGCTCCACTGTAATTACCTAACTTTAAGGAACGGGTGTGTCTCTTCATTCCCCATTCCAAATCTGCAATTCAATCCCCTGACTGCACCTCTGCCACTACTCCACGCTGAATTACGTCTCCCGGGTCTCTCCACCCTGCTCCCCTTTCCAGTTCACCCCAAACTGATTGCCCCACCCACGTCTCGTCTTTCCCAGGCCGGTACCTGCTCTGCGTTCCTTTGGGACTGCAAGTGAGAGTGCAGGCGCCGTATCAGAGGCACGCCATTCCTCGACTGGCGCTTCAGCAGCCAGTAGCTGTGTAGACGTTGCATAAACTGGTTCTTCCTCTGGAGAGAGAGTCCACTGCAAATCTTATTCAACCTGCAGGAAACAAACCAGCTCAGCAAGAAAACTACCTTGCATGTCAAAGCAATCATCACATTCTAGGGACCACGGTGGCACACGTTAAGATCTCCTGCTGCAATAACAATTTTGCAATGTTGCGTTGATATGCAGTAAGAACCGTACACTTAATTCACGCCAGCCTGTGCCAATCCAGGGCCTTTCATCTGTGAAGATAGCCATCTCTGCCTTCAGGAACATCCTGTTATTTTAACAGCAGCTCTGCTGCCGGTTCTGACCAAAGACAGTCACAGCATGGGGAGAAGTACCCAATCGCCAATTCAGCTCCGAGGGAGCAATTAACTTCACTGGAGTCAGTTGAGTTTAACACTACTCAGCTAGGCACAATAGGAAACAAACTCAAACGGAGTCCAAAGACAGTATTTTTAACCCTTTAACAATGACTAACCCATTCTTGTGATTGTATAGCACCCAGCACAGTGGGGTCCTGGGCCATATCTAGGGCCCCAACGTGCTATGTCAGGGCTTGACAAAATTAGCTCCCAGCTAGGCACCAGTGGTTTATTTTTGGTCTCCAGAGGTTGCTCCACCGTAGCATTTCCACAATGGAGCCACGCTACAAACCCTGGTCGCCATGGCAACCTGGCACCCAGGTTTTGTCAATCCCTGTGCTATGATAACACCAGTAATAAATAATAGGAGCCATGAAGTGAGGAGTCAAAATACAGTAGCTTTATGTCAGTAGAAATTGCTTTTCATTGGGGCCCTGTTCACCCAATGTAATCAAGTCTGAAACTACTGTAAAGCACAGTCACAGCCCTACATAGTTTATGTCAGGGCTCGACAAAATTGGCTTCCAGCTAGGTGCCAGCAGTTTCATTTTTGGTCATCAGAGGGTGCTCCTCTACTACATTTCCTCAGTGGAGTTAGGAGCCAGGCTACAAACCCCAATCGCCATGTCGACCTGGTACCTGAGTTTTGTCAAGCCCTGGTTTATGAGTATGCTTTATGTGTTATAATTTGTTATAATTAGAGTTGGGAAACATTTTTTTGGATTAAAATTTTCCTCACAAATAAATACAGATTCAAGTCGATCAAACCATCTTGCAAATGTGTGTCGATTTTGCCAAATTACTTCCGTCGGGGAGGGGAAAAATCATTCGGAAGCGTGTTGACATTGCTGAAATCCACCATTTCAATTTCTGGCACTAGATTTGGGACTTAGCCACCAGTGGTTTTCAGAAGGCCTGAGGTAGAAAGGCTGCTTCCCTTATAACCTATCGCTAGAGCCCTGCGCAGATGCACAAGTTGTATATGCATCTGATCAGCGATCCGAAGAAATTAATCACGGATATCCACATCCGTAGATATCCACAGATTTGCAGGGCTTTAGATCTAAAATCTGGATCCATATCCATCTGTGATCTGCAAAAAAGATCCGTAGATATCCGCATCAGTGGCTGCAGATATCTGTGGATTTGCAAGTCTCTACTTATAGTCCAGTGGTCAGGAGACTCAACAGACTGATCCTGGTTCTGCCTGAGGTGGCACATGGACTGTAACCAGGGTGTCCCACGTCTCAGATGAGCACCCTAACGACTGGATACTAGGATATCTGAGGATAGGTCTCTCTCAGTCGGCGGGTGCCCTAACTGGTTGGCTATCAAGTCACTCTCCGGCCCAATGAATATTTAATTAACAGGAGAGACAGAGAAAGGCCCACCTTAGAGTCGCCAATAGCCCAGCAATCAGGGGGCATAACTGGGAGGAGAAGACCTGGATTCAAGTCTATGATCCAGATCTAGTAGAACAATCCCACATCCTGGCTCAGTGCCCTAATTCGTGGGATATAAGTTGTAAGGGCATGGGGCAGCCCCTATTTCTCAGTTGTTTGAATGCCAGTTGTGCGTCTACGTCCCCGTGGGAATCTAACCCCCTTGGCTTTATTTTAAAAAATGGTTTTACAAGCCCAAAATCTAAAGAAAACATTTTTTTTTAATTCATAATTATTTTTTTAATTGCCAGTGAACTGAAAAACAGTTATTTGCACAGCTCTGGAGTTTATTTGCTAAAGATGCCCTAGGAATCGGCTACCGAATCGGCTACCGTTTGTAGCACCGTTTGGGCTTAACTGCTAAAAAGAATAACAGCAGAAGCTGGTCCAATAACAGATGTTACCTCACCCCAAAATACATTTTTTCTCTAAAAATATATTATTCCTAATGGACATGGACACTACAATGGTGCCATCAGCAACCGTGTGCAAAAATGATGGCTGAGCTAGCTTCTGTGGAAGGCTTTTGAACGTGGTTGTTGCTGGGCAAATGTGGACAGGACAGATACTGGACTGACCCAGTTCTCAATGCGCTAGACCTGGGCGGTCCCAGGGGTTCACAGAGCATCTGTGCCAAGACCCACCTGTAAGATGGAATCTGTGTGACCATCACCAGTGGCATAGATGAACGCCCATCTGCCAGGTCACCGGCCTCCTTTTTGATCTTCCGCTTCAACTTCACTTTGCTCTTCTTCAGGGATCCTTTGGGGGGTCCAATGCTGTCTTCCTCCTCCCCCCCTTCTTCCTTCATGATCTCCTCCTCCCCTTCACTGGCAGCAGTCACAGCCCCTTTTTTCGTTGTCCCAGGTGGGGAATGTGCCCCACAATACGCAGTCTTGCGCACCGTGAAAGTTGTGCCGTTGATGCTGGTCTCCCTCATGGGTTCTATCTTCATGAAGAGACCAGCCCGTTGGGCACACGTGACGTGGAAGGCCGTGTAGCAGTTCACCTTATGGCACTGGATAGCAGCTCCCATGCCCTTCTGCTTGCAAATGTAGCAAGTTAGCTTCCAGCGGGCAGGCGGAATGTTGTTTATCCCTTCGATGGGCTCCAGGAACACAGTGTTTGCAAAGCAGACCTCAGGAATCCAGATGGCACACACAACATGGGCCCAGCGGCCATCGCTGGTCTGCTTGAAGGCTCCGCCTTTGTTTGGGCACAGAACACAATCAACTGGGCGAGAAGGGGACTGCAGGCAGCAGCGACAAAGCCATTGGCCCTCGGGGATGTAGGGTACGCCGTAGCACTCTTGATGCACGGCCAAGTTACAGATGTCACAAAAGAGGATGACGTTGCTGTTGTGACATTCATCGTCCATGCAGACACAGCAGACGGCGTCCTCGTCAATCAGGGACTGCTGGGCCCCGTTGTTGCGGCTCTCCAAATACGACTCCTTCTCCAACCGATCCACTAGCAGCTCAAAAGCATCAGCAGAAACTGTCCCATAGCCATCGTCCTTCCGCTTCTCGTTGACCATCTCCAGCCAAGCCAGATCCTCCTCGTCCATGTCGTACTCCACGTCTGCATCAAGGTCCTCAGAAGGCTTCTCAATGTACCGGTAGTATGCCGAAGGCAGAGGAGGGGCATCTGGCTGGCTGAAGGAGTCCATCATCCGGAAGCTGGGATGGGGTAAGTGGAAAGATGTCCCTGGTGCATGTTTGGAGCACGACTCTTTTTTTTTGCCTTTAGAGGGAGTTTTCTTGGACTTGGAAGGGAATAGGGGTTGTTCACTGTTTTCCTTGTTACTGTTGCACTCTGTGATATCCTGGGCAGTCAGCTCATCCTCCGTGATGATCTTTAGGGGATCGTAGATGCTGATGCGATGGAGCCGTCCGTCAATATCAACCTCTACTATCCGCTGGGCCTGGGCATATGTCAGAGTCTCCCGGGTGGGTGAACATTTCAGGCTGTAGGGCGAGGGAGAACGTCTCCCCTCAGGATTCTGCCGGGACCTTCTCCGAGGCTTCCTCATAGCTGCAACCTGGAAAACCTGTAACAAAACCCAGAGAGAATACAATTCAAGCCAGCAGCAGAGGAAAACATGAGCAGCACAGATTCAAAAACTTACTCAGCGTTATAGAAGTGAAACATGTCCACTTCTCAGCCAATTTCAGATACACAAAAGCATTGAAAGAATTTCCTCCTTCTTTCGATCAAAGGGGGTGCACATCCACCTGTGGGTAGGTCTACCATTTCTCCCATTATGTTGTAGTATTGTCTAACAAATCCACTCCAAGGCCCTGATTATTATTTCAGAGGACATGTATACCACTGTACAACCAGCTGAGAAAAGACTGGAATGAGTTTGACAGTATTTTGTATGGAGTTAAATACCGTACTGAGTGCTTAGCTAAGCTCACAGTTGGCAGTCCCACCAAACCAAATAACACTGTTTATATCTGATGGCATTGTCCATATATTAAGTTCAGACTGTACACGGATTTTTTTACTCTGTGTTCTTGTGCTTGTTATTACTTTCATTTATTTCCAGTAGCACACACAATGTGCTAGGTATTTTCCAAACTTAAAAGCAGGAACTGTTCCTGCCCTGCAAGCCGTGAATGATGCTCTTTCTACTCAATGGATGCTGTAGTACTTCCAAAGTCTAGCGAAAAAAAACGTTGAGAATTCTACAGAGGAGAGTAATATCCCACTCCTGACAAAATACATTATGTGAATTCCAGTTATAAGGAACCGGTCTTATTCAATCTGAGCCTTATTTTCAACCCTTTTGTACAGCAGTCCACAAAAATACTCATTTTGACAATTCTGACACAGGTGCAGAGTGCCGTACTAAGCATCGCTGCAAGAAAATGGCTGTGCAATGGGATAGGAAAAGGTTTGGAAGAGATTCATCTGGTCAAGTGCTGTCTGAAGCTCTCTCGTGGCTCTGGGACACTTTCAGGAGGTCTACTGAAAAAGACTGGCACTGAAATAGATCGGTAACATGGCACACATTCCATGCGCACAATTCTTGCTGCAGTTTGGGAAGTCAATTTACGCTCACCTTTCCAGATTCCAAATAAGTGTACAAGGGTGAAGTGTGTCAGAACAGGGGCTTCTTTAAAACAGTCGAAGAAATTAAATTAATTCATAAATAAAGTTTATATGATCCCAGAGAGCCCTCAGCCAAAGAGCGTTATATCCACTGGTAACTGAGCGTGAAAACCTCATGAAAAGATAAGAAGACTCCTGGCTAATCTCTTGCTGCACTGAGGGTGTGAGGGTCAGAACTGCTGCCTCGCCCATATTTTATTTCAATATCTAAATTCAACCCTCCTTACAGAGTTTGCAGCCATGAAAAGCCATTATATAATGTAATTCGTGTTTAGCCCACTGCATGATTTCTGGTCTATAAAGAGCCTGATCCTACAAATGCATATTCACAGGAGGCAAGAATGATTAAGGGCCTGCAGGGATCGGGCCGCACAACAGTTCGTGAGAGTAAACAAGTTCTAGGATTCATGCTTCTAGTACGCAAATATTTAGATGTCGCAACGTGGGGAGTTAAGGTTGCAGCCGGGACTAACGGAGTATCATAAAATGCAATCATAGCCTTTGAACAACTAATCAGTCACCTGATCAGCGGGCAGGAAAGAATTTTTAAATAAAATAAAATTAGAAATAAGGCACCCAAGTCAACAAATTAAAATACCAGCAAACCATGACTAAAAACCACCCTGTTAAAATTCGAAGAGAAAAGAACAGACAAGGTGTTCACCATAACAAGCCGACAGGAAGGAAAGGAAATAAATATAGGCCAACAGTGGTCATTATGAATACCACTTCTGGAAAAAACAAGGTTTTATGTGCTTTTTAAAAGCACAGAGATAGTCTGGGGCAGATTTCAGGGCCAGTTTAGAACCTGAACCACTATGGTAGGATCTACTGGTTGCCTTACTGAGATGATCTGCATACCGCAGGAAAATTATGCAAAACTAAGATTCCCCCTTTGGAAATGGAGCTAAGGAAGAAACAAACTCAACCAATAAGAGAGGAATGTCCATGCAGCAGAGAAAAGTTAACCTTAGTCACCTTCCTTTCCAACTGGTCACCTGTAAACCAAGGGGCGCAGAAGACCCACTGCACATTTTTTTCTACTTGTTCCTGCCCTCCTTCCCCACTGCAGATCCCCCAGGCAAATGGAGTGAACTGGAGGACACACAAGGGGGAGTTTAAAACATAGAAAATAAGGCCTTCAGAAGCACAAGTGAAGCAGGAGCTTGAAGATTTTTAAAAGGCCCCAAATTTAGAAAACTACAGTTAGATTCCACTACTCATATGCCATTGACTGAGAATGCAGCCTGCATGTCCGCTAGACTCTTTTGTAACTCGTGCATGCACCCTAACCAATCACGTTTAGCTCCCATTGAGGCCTAATAAGAGAAGTGGGGATTCTCTCATCACAACCGGCTAGCATAAATAAAACACAAGGTTATAAAACATACAACCATCCAGAAACACCTAAAAAGTTACTGAACCTGCAGCCAAGGAGAGCTGAGCAGCAGGGTCAGAGAGGGCAGCTGAACCCAAAAAGGGTCAGCATGGTAGTATAACTCCGACGTCCCGTCTCTGAACTGACTCCAAAACAGTAAAACAACCTGAAATATAGCTAGCCAAATGCTGCAGCTCTGTCTGCTTTACAGATGTTTTCCATTCGAAGATTTCTTTCGTCTTCCTGGCACGCTGGTAATACACCTCATGGTTACACGGAAAGCGGTGTACACGTGTGCCAAACACTTGCTTTCTGCAGAGCGGAGTCTTAGTCCCAACAGGAGCAAAGGTTGCCCATGTAATAATATAAAGGTTCAAACAATCCTCCCCTTACTGTCCCATGGTGCACAGGAGGCTTGTCAAAAATCTCCCATACTGCACTGCTTCTGGGAACTGGGGGCTAGGTTCATAGAGAGCACTATGGCTAACCCAAATAGCATGGTTGTGATTCACGCATGTGCTCAACCCATTTCTAGCCCTCCAGTTCATTCAGGAGCAGTTTGACGCTCAAGAACAAATGTGGCCTGCAACAATTTCATTACACAAATGGATTCTCTGCTTGGTGGGGCCAACTGCTACCCTGATTTCTATCCAGGCAATGCTGGATTTATCCCTACCAGAATTTCAACACTATTTTCCGCTTCTATTCCACTCTACTTCCTATGATGCCCAGTCCTTCCCTTCTGTTTCCTTGAGGCTATAAAATATTTCTCCTCCCATGCCATTTATGTCATGGATTTTCCTAAAGCCCATCCCGGTGAAGCCACGTCACATTCTACTGGTTTCCTTTGCCCACTGTGCTTGTAACCAGAGTCCTCCTTCCCCATCCCCAGCCGCTCAGTATATCTTCACTAATCCATTTCCAGTGACACTGAGCTTCAATCCTTGCTTACATGGCTGTGGACCTCACCTTTCCACAACTTCATTTCCACCGTAACAAGGCCACAACCCTTCCAATTCGCCTCTAGGCTTGGCTACTTCCACAATCTCCCTCATTAGCTCCAAAACAGATTGCTCCTCTACTACACACTTGCCATCAGCCTACATGTCAGCCTCTTGCTCCTCTTTCTCCATCTGCGCCTGGTTCTGTCCCTCCCTCACCCAGCAGAACTGCCAAGGGAACCATGCACCATGTGTGTGTTTTGTCCGTATGATTGATGTGGAGAAAATTAACCTGACTTAAGAATGGGTGCTATGGAGTGAGAGTTCCTCAGGAAATGGGATGACAACCCCATTGGGTACATCACAGCAAGTAAGGATGCCACGTGTGTGGGAGCACCTTGGAATAGAGGGTTGGTGGCCAAAGAAGTGATGTAATAGCCTATAAGGCCCCTAACTTTACATGAAAAATGTGAATGGTGCTGCAGGATCATTGTTGACACATTTGACTGCATTTGTTTGGCTTAGCATAAAACGAAAAGGTATCAAGGAGGAGGTGTGGTTGTGCTTTCTGCATTTGATCTCAAATACAGGCTGTTCCCACAGCAAGATCTGAATATTTACAATTGGTGTGTGAGTGCTGCGAGGAGGGTCCAGCGGGCCTGCCGTGGCTGATGCAGAAGCTCACTGTGGCAAGCTCAGGTTCCTCATGACAGTGAGACTAGAATCACTGATAACGCTTTGTGATTTCAATATCCACATGAACGACGGTTCTTCTAAATCATTCCAGAATTTCACGCGATGACAACCGTGGGACCATCTCACATAATTGAAAGCTCTTCATTCATAAGAGTGGACACACTGGATCTGGTGTTTGCATCGAGGGGAGAGGTTAGAACAATGTATATTATCTCTGTCACGGGACATCTGGAGGCTCCTTTGGTTTGCGATTAGGGTGCACCCATCCCACCATGCTGATGAACAGCTTTTGATGGCTTGTCCTCTAGAGGCTGATGGAATCAGTGACTTTCCAGGAGGTCCTGAGGGAGAAGGCTGTCCTTCCAACAGATCACTGTTGATAGCTCAATAAAGACTTTATAACAATCTTTTTTTCTTCCACTACAGTGCACCCTTAAAGTCCCCCTCTCTCTGCTGTCTTTGGCTTCACAAATTACATTGGTGAACTGTGACAAAGAAAGCGAAAGGGGACACTGCTAAAGCGTCCAGGCTCAAGCAGAGGCTGGCTGATTGTGGCATGCCATGGCTGTGCTAACAAAGGTTCTGCATTTCCATCATATCATCTGCATCGTCTCGCACAGCAGAGCTGTTCCAAGTGACAGCTGACAGCTTGGTGAATCTTTGTTGCCTTCTGCCACTCGGTTGCCAAGTCAAGTTTCTCTTGTGAAGTTTTCATGTTACGTTCCAAACATGAGCAATTTTGTTTACTCTGGGATACACCATGTCTTGAGGACAAATGCTATGTCTTCTCTGCTGAGTTTCAGCCAGTATTGCTTGCTGAGATTATGGAGTTGCTGCGTCAACTTCATGTCACAACCCGAAATCTGAACTCCTGTTGTTCCTGTTAGCTGAACACCAGTGGCTAAGTGCAGAATTCAGATTAAGAAAGTCAATGTTTCCACAGCATTGAGGCCCACAGTCAAGAAATCAATTCCCAATGCCAACCATCTGGCTAACTATCAAGAGATGCCATCTCCCATTTTAAGGGAAGGTTAATTAGAACGATAGTGACAAAGCAACGCTTGTAGTTTCTTGATTCCTTAGAATCCACCCAGTCTTGCTGTAGGCCTGGATTTGAAGTAGAAACTGCATTGAATGTGTTAGCTTCTGATCTAAGAGTAGACAAAATGTCCATGCTGATGTTTTTAGATCCATCAGAACCCTTTGGTATAGCTGACCATATGATTCTTTGGTTTCTTCTGCAGTGTTAGAAGGGCTAGATGAAGCAACTCTTGAGCAACTCTTACCATTCTAAGAAAACCCGAAATGTATCTTTTGGCAGCTGTCCTATGTCACAAGGGATCACGTTTCCAGGGCACCACATGGGTCAACAGAGTCAACTCTCTTGTTCATTGTGTGTGAGACGCTCCTCACAGAGGGTAAGGGAGGAGACAAGGGCTGTGCTGTGTTCCATATGCTGGTGACACCCAACCCTACATCTCCATCATGCCACACCCAGAGCAGAGAAACAAATTCTGTAGTGCTTCGATGAACTTGGGACTTGATTGAGAGTTAGCTGGATCCAACCGAATCCAGACAGGATTGAGGCTCTGGATACAAGGGAGAGCTCACAGCAGCATAGAGCACCAATACATCTAAACCGCCAATGGGAGAGAGCTTTCCCATCAACCTAATTAATATACCCCCAACACACGGCGGTAGCTGTGTCAGCAGAAGAAGCTCTCCGGCCAACACAGCGCTATCCACACCAGAGCATAGGGCAGTGCAACTTATGTCACTCAGGGCAGTGGTTTATTCAAACTACTCAGTGATACCAGTTCTACCAACACAAGCGTAGCATAGACATGGCCTGGGATAATGTTGGTGGGCTGCGGGGAAGCAGCTGGAATTGCTGGGGGATTGTATTTCAGCACCCCTCTTTGACAGACTGCAATTCCCATTTGCAAAACAAGTGCACCACTCAAGGCTGTTGTTATCCTGTTCTGGGACACAAAAGCAGCAAACCTGGCGAAAAGGGCACTCTTTCCCATCTACACCTGGCAAGACAAGTGCAAATTTTCTCTCCAAAACAGAGTTTGCCACAATTTTCCAGGCCATAAAGATAAGATCACTGCAACGTGCTCTTCATGGGGCAGCATGTTAGGACCATTCAGAAGCTGAAGCTGGCGACAGAATCCTGCACCCCTTTTATTAAGTGGAGTTGCATGATGGGAACATTCGGATCATGCTCTGAACTGGCTTCCAATAAGCTTCAGTTGGAATTCAGGTTGTGGGGCTTGCCTACAAAGTCGTAAATGGTTTGGACCTGGCTAGCTGAAATACTGCTTCTCTCTCCATGACATGCTGTTGCAGCTGAGATCAGTGGCTGCTGGCAGGGCATTCTCCGTGAAGCGTCCTCAATCCCAACCTTGGTCAACCATGGCCCAGATTCGTTAACGTTCAGGGCACACTGAAAAGCCTATCTTTTTTCACTATTCGCTGAAGCAGGTTAGGAAGGCATGGGCTGACTTAGATAGAATTATGGGCAAGTTCCAGAGGGGTAGCTGTGTTAGTCCATTTCAGCGAAACAAACAAGGAGTCCTGTGGCACTTTTAATCACTAACAAATTTATTTATCGCATGAGTTTTGCAGTATCTTGTCTATACTGTGATTTTTAATTTAATTTCCCAGGGCACTGAATGAGCACCTATAAATAAATCAACAAATGCCACAAAGATATAATCTTCAGTGCCTTCAAGTCACACTTCACTTACTCTTCATCTTACCACCATGCTGCATTCTTTTCTCATGCCAACCTCACTTAACACAAGCCATGCCGCTGCCCATCTAATCACACAACTTCCACAGTGCCCATGAACCCATGCTTTTTACACACCTACCAGATCCATGTCCACCAAGACCCCCCAGACAAAAAACACCTCATATTTGCAGGTGGCTTGGACTCTTCTACACTCCTCCTTATACTGAAATATGCAAGGAACTGTGTTTGGGCTCAGCAGAGTCAGCACAGCTGTATGCCCAACATTTGCGTCAGTGCACGCAGTGAGTTTTATCAGGTCTGATCAGATGTCCAACATAGGTACCTACCGTGCTCAGCACAGTGCGTCCAGAGAGTTCAGTCAGGCCGCAGCACAAACATATTAAGACTTATGCTGGTAATAACGAAGACAGTACAATACCATGGTGGGGATAAGGATTAAATTGAACTGTGTCAGTGTGCAACAGAAGACAGTGCAAGAAAGATGTCAGGCCAAACCACTGGAAATTACATGCACTGAGCTGCATCAGGTGTTAGCAGGGGCAATCTCTGTTCATCAGGAGACTGGAGCATGCAATGGGGTAGTGACTGGTCTCAGTATGTGGAATCCTGTGGGCTCCCAAACCAGGGGCAGTGCATCTACAGTGAGCCATGTCAGGCCCCATCAGGGACCTCTGCTCCTAAGGTGGGGACGGCACAGGCAAGAGCTGAGTCAGGCCCAATAAAGGTCCCACTAAGGGGGACTGTTGCATGCACTGAATGGTGCTAGGTCTCATCAGGACCTTCCCCCCAGGCTGAGGTGGGTCAGTTTATCATGGGGGGGGTGGAACATGCAGTGAGCTGTGCCAGAGCTCAGCCATGCCCTCTCCTGACGCTGAGTTGG
>ML686211.1:555002-639037 GCA_007922175.1 Pelusios castaneus
CAGTGGGCTGTGCCAGGTCTCAGCGGGAGGGAGGGTCTGTGGCGTTCCCAGCGTTCTCGAAACCTTCCGCGGGGAAAACCCCTCCTCTCTGGTTAGACGGCCGCAGCGGGGCGGGGTCGCTCGCCGGCTCTCCGCTACCATTGGCTGAGGTGGCCGCCAATCCGACCATCGAGACCAACGGCCGCGCGGGGCCGGTATCCCGGCGCGAAAGGTGGGCCCCGGCCCTGCCTCGACCAATCGGATGGGAGAAGGTGGGCGTGGCTCCCCGTTCGGGGGGACAAGATGGCGGGGGGGGTCGTTGCCCCACTCCCCCCCACCGGCCACCACCCCCGCGGCCGCCAAGCTCTACGGCGCAGCGGAGGCGGCCGCGCTGCCCCAGCCCCGAGCGCGCCTTGCCGAGGGCGGCCCCCCGCGCCCGCCCCCCGGGTCACCTTCCCGCGACCCCCGGGAGGGGGAGCCGGCCCCGCGGGCCCCGCTTTACCTGGCCGCGCCGGCGCCGCCTGCTCCTCCTCCCGCCGCCGCGGCGGCTCCGGCTGTCCCGCGCCGCCTGTCCCCGGGGGCGGCCGGGCTGGCTCAAGGGCCGGGGGCGCGGGGGGGAGAGACAAGATGTCGGCTGGGGCCGCTCCGTCGCCTCCCCGGCTGCCTCCTCAGCGCCGCCCCCGCATCCCCCGCCTCGGCGGCTCCGAGCCCGGCCGGCCCGGCCCCGCTGCTCGCCGCGCCCGGGGCCCCGCGCGCTTCGCCGGCTCCTGCTGCGGGGGGGAGCGGGGGGGACAAGATGGAGGCGGCGGCGCAGCCCGGCCGAGCGGAGAGGGAAGGAGGCAGCGAGCGAGAGAGCGGGCGGGCGGGCGGGGGAGGGGGCTGCAGCAGCTTCGCTCCCCCCCACAGGCAGGGACCGCCCCCCCTCGCTTCCCCCTCCCCGGACACCACGGAGCGGGAGGCCCGGGGGCAGCGGCCTCTGGGGGGAGGGGAGCGGAGACTGCCCGGCTTCAGCGCCCCCACCCCCACTGGGCTGAGCGGGGGGTTGGCCCCTCCACTGCCACTGGAGGGGGCCGCCCGGGGGGTGACTCCCGCTCCAGCTGCTGAGCTGGGAGGTCTCCCCGCCACTGCCCCCCGCTTCCTGTGTGCTGAAGTGAAAGGAAGCTGGGGGGTTACCCCCACCCCAGAGGGTGAGGGAGGGGTGTCCCCCTCGCTGCAGTTAGGGGGCAGGCTTGGGGGCGATTGCCAGACGGATAGTTTGGGGGTTTCCCTCAGTCTCCGGTCCTGCTGGAGTGGGGAACTCGGCCTGGGGCTGCCATCACATCCCAATACACTGATGGCTGCTCCCAGCCCTGCAGTGTTCAGAGAAGAAAGCTGAGTGATTCTTCCCACCCCCCATTCTGCAACCTGGGGGTTCCCTCCCTGTTTACTCCCCCCAAACTATGCAGAAGGGTCAACCTGAGTGCTGCCTCTCCCCCAGCTGAATGCAAATTCCAAAGGGGTAGTGTTGCACAGAGTGGGATTTTCACCCACAAAAGCTCATGCAATAAATATAGTTGTTAGTCTTTAAAAGTGCCATTAGCCTCCTTTTCTGTACATCTGAATGCAGGTTGTATACCACTCCTCTGCCCCCCAGTGCACCTCTTCTCACCCTGCCTCTCAGGGAGCTCAAAGCCTTGTCTCTACTGTGGTTCACCTGAATGAGATTAAACAAACGCTCAGAACAATACAGTCCACATTTGTTGCGTAGTAGAGTGTTCATACAGATCATCCCCTAAAGCATTGTGCGTTACACGATAGAACAACTCAGAGCAAGAGTAATTAAGATTTGAGCAAGGCAAAAACTTAGGTTTTCAGAGGGAAAGTCAGTGAAGTAGAACAGTTGCCAAACATTTCTGTTGCATGTGGTGTGCCCTGTAAACAAGAGTCTCAGGCAGAATATCCCTGAACAGAATATAATTTATAGGATTGGCAATTTTTTATTTTCATTTTTTTTGTTGAAATGTAATGTTGGGCATTTTTCTCCCATTTACTGACCAATTCTGAGTTTTAGCTTTCAGTGTAATTTAGCAGTGGAATAGAAACCAGCAGCTTGATAGTTCACTTAGCAAAATTTGGGAAAACTAAGGTCTCGTCTATACTAGGAAACTTGTGTTAAATATTCATTGTAGAGGAGAACATGACTGATTTAGCATCATATCAGCTGCAAAATTTAACCCACCTTTTTTTCCCTCCCCAAGCCATGCATTAATGCATTCTTTTCTCCTAAAAAAATGGATAATACCAATATGCCAGAACTCACAAACAACTCTTCAGTAACACTGGGTTGCAAAGAGGCAGTGGTGTTAGTGTGGGTTATATGCTATCCTTGATGAGTGTATCAATGGAAGCTTTGGAAACAAAGGGCTTTAGGCTACTTCTGCATCATGAGATACGGGTGTGATTCCCAGTTTGCAGATACAGATTTGTGCTACCTCTCGTGTGAGGAAACACTACAAATAATGTAGCTGTGCCATAAATAAAATTTTAAAAGTGCCAGAGGACTCTGTTTGTTTTTCTGCAATAGACTAACACGGCTACCCCTTTGGAACATGTGTTAGGACAGGCAGTGATCACACAGGCTAGCTAGTCCAAGTACATACGTGTGGGATTGAGGCAGGTCTGTACACATAGTGCCCGATCTTGCTGTTCATTACTGCTTCTGCTATCAGCTGAACTATTTTTAGCGTGCTAACTTCAGATGAGAGCTAGCAAAAGTGTGAGTATATTAGATGAGAATCACCCCCGGCTCGTAGTGTAGATTTAGTCTTAGACTTGCACTGAAATTGGTCTCTTTACAAGATTAGGTCCTAATCTTGCAAAGTTTTACATATGTTTAATGTCAAATTTGGGAGTAATCCCAGAAGGTTCAATAAGACTACTCAGAGGCATAAAGTTAGGCATATACATAAACCTTTGCACAACTGAGAGCCTTGCATTATAACAGGTTCTCCATCATTTAATTTTACAGTGTATCTGTGGAACTAATGTGTTATTTGAAAAAACATTCACATTTATCTCAACGTCCCACAGGGACAACTTAATTCAATTTATTCTCTCTACCTGTTTTTAAAGGGTACAAGTTCAAAACCAATGGTGCCCCTTCCAAGGAAAATGACAAGCAATGAAGCGAAAACAGAACCATGCCTTCAGTTCCAAATCATAAATTTCTTCAGCATCAATCTAGTACATGTGTATTTAAACATCAGGAAATTTACAGTTTGGAGTTGAAGATGTGCAGTTACGTTTGTAAATAAAAAGAAATCTGAAAATGGATATATTAACATTTTAGCTGCTTGTTCAACTTAAATCAGTCACGCTATTTTTAAAAATGTTTTTAAAAACACATTGGTGAAAAGTACCAGCGCTCATTAAAGATTAAAGCTTGATATTCAGAGGTGATTAACATTTTCAGCTTCCATTTATTTCCAGCTGGACCTGTGAGTGCTCAGTTACACTTTTAATATGGCATTGGGCACGGACAGTGCCCACAATACCGGAGAACCCATGCCCATCTGGATTTCCACTCACTTCAACAGGGCTTTGCATACGTAAGGGGAGCCATCCGCATGGAACAGTTTACAGGATTGGGGCCTAACTGATCTATTTATATGCCCATGGAAAAAATGTTTGACAATGTGCAAACTTTTGTTTTAAAACAAACCTGGTTTTGTTTTGAGCTTGACCTCGTCTGCAAAAAAGTCTGACGCTATGGCGGAAATGATTGAAATAGGAGTCATTTACGTTTTTTTTTAAATCTTTGTTTATAAAAGGGTGGGGGGCATTAAATGATTTAAATCACTTTTATGAAATCAAAACTACAATAGGGCTTCAGACAAGTATGCTAAGCTTGCAGTGTGATTTAAAGTGGAGAAATATGACCTCTCAAAAAAAGCAGTCATTAACAGAAACGTTGATATAATTAAATGTGAAATGGGACTGGCTCTGCCACTATATTAGAAGTGTGCAAACTTGGCATGTTCAGAAAACACCACCTTGGACAAGGACTCTTAAAATATCACAAATACCATGTTCATCAGTAAATACTGAAACGACACTAACAGACAAATCCTTCTAAATAAAGTATGCTGAAACATGCGGTACATATGGCAAGACACAACCTCTCATAACTCTTCCCCTTCTGAGGATATTTGTTTGGTTATCCCAATACATGGGCTCTCAACTGTGAACTTCATCTTAAAAGAGGCTGTCTCAAAGACACCTCCTCATGTGCCATCTACCGCTGCGTGACATCCCTGTCAGTAAAGTAATGATCACATGAAAAATTATTAGGCAAGTATTTGTGTATTTTTAGCTCTTTTCTTTTAGGCAAGAATAAAGAACTCACAATATTTTGCTTTTCTTTCAATCCTCCCTTCCACTTGTTTTGTTTCTCTGAGGTAGAAACAAGAAGGGCCATCATCCAGTGACTAACCAAGCTTCCACAAACTGCTGGCATGTCTACACTAGTGTTTAAGTTAATTTAACTTACAGCTCCCAGGGGTGTGAAACACTCTGCCCCCACCCCGAGCACACAGGCACTGTCAGCGGGAGAGCCTCTTGAAGAGGTGGAGTAACTGTGCAGACAGGAGACGGTTCTCCCATCAACATACAGGGTCTTCATCAGATCTGCTACAGCGGCATAGCTGCACTGATGTAGCACGTTCTAGTATAAACCATCTATGAGGGGATCAACAGCCATTCACATCCTAGTTTAGGTAGGAGTAAGACAGTGCAATATGAGAATCCAAAATAATTATTCATCCAGTATCACATTAAAGCGAACAAACTTCTTTAGATTCAGAAGGGGAGCCGTGTTACTCTAGTTCAGCCAAACAAACAAGGAGTCCTATGGCACTTTTAAAGACCAACACATTTATTTATCACATGAGCTTTCGTGGGCAGAATCCCAATTTATCAGGCGCGTGAAGTGGAGGGTACGGTATGAAAGGGGAAGTATAAATGCAGAGCAGGGTAAGTCACAAGATCAATTCAGAATTATTTCAGCAAAGCAAGTTAGTTTGAATTCAAACAGTGTTGAATAACAGATACAAAGGTGAGAAGCTTAAAGGGATGAAAAAGAACCTTTCAGACTATACCCTCTATTTCATGCATCTGATGAAGATGGATTCTGCCCACGAAAGCTTATGCAATAAATACATTTGTTAGTCTTTAAAAGTGCCACAGGACTCCTTGTTTGTTTTGCTCAACTTCTTTAGAGGTTCTTAAACGTCTAGGTTTTTTTCTATGTCACATTATCATCACACAGTCAGAACTCCTGAGAATTATTTGTCTGCCCCATCTAATTCCTTAGAATGTTTAAAGTTTCAATGTGAATACGGATTTTATTTTTTATTCTAAGGCACAAAATAAAACCTGTTTTCCAGGCAGCTGTAGGTGTTTTCTAAGGATCCACAAGCAAAGGCGATGAAATGCTTTCTAGGTGGTGTCCAAAGTCCTGGGAGTGCTGAGTCCCTAGTAATGTAGCTTGTCCTTTTAAAGAAAAAAAAAAAGATTTGCCTTCATCCTCTTCTTTTTCTACTGACGTTTCTAAACAGACTAACAAAGTAACTATTCATAGATCTGATTTCAAACATAAAAACACCTATACTTGGACATGCCAGAGGTCCATCTAGCTCAGTACCCTGTCTTCCTACAGTGGCAGATGCTTCTGAGGTAATAAACAGAATAGGTCAATTTTGAATAATACATCCTTTGGTGTCCAATCCCAGCTTCTAACAAATTGGAGATTTAGGATCATTTGGAGCGTGGGGTTGTGTCCCTGGTTTGCAGTAAAGAAAACATCTGCAGAAAGATCACTCAACATAAAGGCTTCACTTTTCAAACTAAAAAACCAGAAATGCTTTCTAGCCTTAAAAATAAATGCAGGAGCAACAATAACAAAGGGTGTATCTCAGGACTTCAAGGCTGATGTACAGATTTAAGGTGTGGGATCTGCATGAGAATCTGTATACATTTTGTGAATAGCCTTTTAATTTACTCTAAACATATTATTTACTGCTAAAATAGGTCAACAATAAAAGTATTAAGGAATCTGGTGTGACACTGTTTTGCATTTCAGAGTACATGCACCACATCACTGGTGCTAGAGAAAACTAAAAACAAATGATATAATACACAGTTTAAATTGCAGCTGTGAAACACCCAGGAAATCCAATAACACCTTATCCACTTCACAAGAATGTCTTTTATTATTGCAAATCGTGTTCAAAAGCCACTGCTGGAGGTTTTCTGTATGCATTACATATTGTTTCCTTATTTGTGATTGCACAGCAGAATCATAAATCACCTGCAGGGACTGAAGAAAGTTTTGATGAAGAATGCTGACGATGAACAGTTGTATGCGACTTCTGAGGATAACGAGGCCTTTGACGTTGGTGGAAGCGAAACTAGTTTTGCAAACAACAGAAGAGTAAGTAGAAAGAAAAAAACAAATGTAGGAGTTCTGAAATAGCTACATAGAATGTGTGGCAACAGTTAAGACGGAGAATCAGTGGATTGGGCTGGTGTCCAGAGTGAGCTATTGTTACATCAAGATTCTTCCTCTTCTGTCTTGAATATGCAGAAGACCAAAACTGTGTTTCATGTAACCAAAGAAGAGGAAATGACAGTGAATGTAAAGTTCCAGAGGGGTAGCCGCATTAGTCTGTGTATAGCAAAAACAACGAAAATCTTGTGGCACCTTAAAGACTAACACATTTCTTATTGCTTAGGCCCAAAGAAATTTGTTAGGCTCTAAAGTGCCACATTGAATGTAAAAGAATTTTAAACTATTAAAGTATCTGTCATCTTAGTTCAACTGAACCATGATATTTTATAGCAGGAAAATAAGGTGAATAGAGGATTTCAGATTAGGGTTTTGAAAACTCAACAGGGTAAGAAAGAGCAGTTTTTTCTTCACTTAAAAACTGAGGGTTTTTGTATCTGTGTCTTGATGGATACAGCATGGAACAAAAACAAATGCTCCACAAATACAAAGATGCAGATATAGATTGTGAAGAAAACTTGCCTATATTTTGTGAACGACTGTAATTAGTTGTAGTTGAGATATTTGCTTCAAGTTTCACTACATAAGTCTTACTTTCAGTGTAAATGATTTGGCCATTAGCAAAACCCTGAAGGCCAATATAACGCTGTCTTAGAGGACCTCAAAAAAAAACAGGAAAAAAAAGCAACCCTAAATCCTCAGATCTTTGATGAAAAATGTGAACTGGAATATGATATATGCAAGTTATTAGGTGATATAAGACTGCACATGAACCACACACAAGCAGACCAAGGTGAGAAACAAAAATTTCACTCAAGTACTTAGAAGAGTCTTTGGCCCATCAAGGGGTATAATTGCTCCTCTGCATCAGAGTCCTGTGGCATTTTTTAGTCTTTAAAATGCCACAGGACTCCTTGTTTGTTTTGCTGAACGAGACTAACACAGCTCCCCCTTTGGAACTATTGCATTGTCAATCAACTTTTATGGGGTCTTCACTTACATGTATGAAATAGTTAATGCAGAAAAACTTTTCTAATCCCCCATACTCCTAAATGGTCAAACCAGTGGTTTTCAACCACTGTGCTGCGACACTCTGGTGTGCCGTGAGAACTGTCCAAGTGTGCCATGAAATTTTGTGCAAAGGTCATGAAAATCCATGTAAAACAAAACATGGTTTCTTCTTAAACAACATCCTATCCAACCAAAATTACAACTCATAAAACTCATGAAAATTAGTCATCAAATTAAAAGTGAGGTAGGGGTCTTTTGATTCTAAAACATGATCGTTCTAAACGCAGGTGGCCACAGGGCAAAACTGAGATGACGTGTATTTTTCCCAGTAGATTTGGAACATAAATACATTTGATCCTTCTTTAGCTTGTTATATGCACTGTGTTGCAAACCACTCTAGTAAGACCGTAACCATAGTAAATGTAAGTAAATGTGATGTTTATGAACAATCAATTCAACTGAAAAAAGTAGGTGTGCTGTGGAATTGTCTCACTGAAGGTGCCATGTTACTAAAAAGGTTGAGAACCCCTGGGTCAGACTGTGAACCTTTTACTCATATTGGTGACCACTTATTCATACAGACTGATGCACTGAAGTCAAAGTCTCCTCCATTTGAACATTAAAGGAAGATTAAACTCCTGGGCCTGATGAAATATCTGCCCAGATCTATAAATATGGGTATAACTAGACATCTCACTTCAATATTGTAGAGCAAGAAAGAGCTACACATTATTAAGGGTCCATTTGTAGTAGACAAGCGCACTGCTGCAAGAAGGATCAAATGTTTTCAGATGCGTCCATTACTTTTGTATCTGCTTGCATGAAATCACATTGTTTATCCCTGCATTGGCACGTTGCATCCACAGTACAAACCATGAGCGTCCGTGCTTTGAGACGCACCAGCTAGTGCTGCTCAGTCAGCCAAACCTCCTCACAGCAGTGCCCATTACAGCAGGGGTTTTCAAACTTAGAGTTGGGACCCATTACTGGGTCACAGACCCGCAGGTACTGGGTCATGGCACCCCCCACTGCCGCTGCCAAAAGACTGGAATGCATTGCTCAAAGATTTAATAGTTGGCTCGCCGGCATAAATGATTTTTTTCAACTGGGTCCCGAGGAAAAAAGATTGAAAACCCCTGCGTTAGAGCACTCATCCGTCCCTCCTATGCCTCCCTTCTGTGTCCCTGGGCATTCTGAGGGTGAGGCTATAAAAGGTACGTGTGCATTCTCTGCAACCTCAGTCCTTCCAACCGCAGCTACAGAGGCAAGTGAATCCCTTTTGATCCTCCAACTCCTGCTTTCTAGAAAAATATAGGGCCTTGAATTAGCATTAGTTATAGGTGTTAGTCCTAGGGTAGGTTTATTCTTAGTTTCATTCAGAGTTTCTGGCTACTGGCTACACTAGGCTTTAGTTAGTTCGAATTAAGGGATTCCTTAATAGGAATAGGAAGTTCAAATAGGGTATTCGAACTAAGGGGTTAATTCGAACTAACTAGTTCGAATTAACCAATGTGGCCATGTTCATTCGAAATGATTTCTTAGTTCGAACTAACCGGCCATTGAAATGAATGGGGATCGCTAATTCGAACCAAGTTTTCCTAGTTCGAATTAAGCTAATTTGAACTAACTAAAATGAGTTCCAATTAGTTAGTTCGGACTAACTAATTCAAACTAATTTTAGCAAGTGTAGACATAGCCATTGAGTTGCCACGTAGCCCTTACTGCGTACTAGTGTGGTAGAATTAGTTGTTCTTGGCTCTTCCTCTGATGGATGGGAGGAGTCTTGCGAATAGGATTTAGCTCTTCTTACAGGATCCTTTTTGTCCTGCACTGACTTTTTCAGAACTGATATAGGTGTGGAACTGATGATTCATTTTGTGGTTTGGCTCTTATCTCAGATGCTGTTACCGACAAAGTCTCTATGTGCTTCGAAGTCAGATCTGATGACTTAGGAACTGACTGCTCTGCTGTCTTGAAACATGAGCTGAGACCAGAGTCTTTTGCACAGTGGTCGTCTTCTTTCTCCAGAGACGTCCGGAGCCAACAACAGTCTTTGTGAGCAGACTGGTGTGTTGCATACTTACAGCCCAGCTCGCTGTGGACAGACACACTATATAGACAGCCCAAAGGACCTCAGTTGGAGGTCAATCTTTGTGTAAAGATAATTTCCCAGTTCCAAGGAGCGCAATGGATCCAAAGAGATTCTGGAATCAGTGGTAGATTCTTTGTCACCAGTTTACTCAACTTCCACTCTCCTCACTGTGATCACGCAACAGCATCTTATGAATCTGCGGTCAGATCGTTTGCTGGATCCACAAGACACTTCACTTAAAAGGGAGAAAATTCAGCTTCCAGTTCTGCTTCTAACTGCTGGTATTCTATTTGAGGCACAAACTGGTCTTCCTCCTCCACTAAGGTACCAGGCACCGTGGCTGGACAATGTTCCAGAAACCAGCTGAGGTGACCAGATCCAGGCACCTCTGACCTAACAAGTGAGTCTTTTCCTGGGCCCTAGATGGAGAGGAATTCCTATGACTGTGGAACATCTCTGTTCTACTTAGGCAAACTATTGACATAGCCATTAGCACCATCCAGTCCAGGATGGGCCTTGTCAATTGTGCCAGTAACTAATCTCCAGCACCATATTGTATCTTGAAGTGTGAGCTGTATGCAATGTGCCTACACGTATGCTTTCCCTCGGACAGTGACGTTCGGAGGAATATCTGTCATCTTGGCATGATCCAGTTTTTCCTCAGACTTAAGTGCCAACCCTGGATCCAACACAGCTGCTGTTGGTGAAGTTACATGACCTGGCATGTGCAAAATGGAGAAGGGTGAAAAACTTTAGCAAGAGAGGTTGAATGCGTTTTAGGAGGCAGAAGGGAAATGTCTGGGGAAATCTGAGACAAGTCATTCAGCCTCCTTTGTTTCTCAGGTGGGTTTGTGCAACAAGGTAAAGACGCAGGAACTTAACTTTTCCTCAAATGAATATGTTGCAGTTGCTTCAGTTCTCTTTCTTTCTGGGGCTGCTTTGCAGCTTCATGGTCTTGAATTACCAGGATTTTGATGCTTCCATCCGTCACACTGGAGGAAACCTTCGGGTCCTAGGGACTCTGTCAAAGAATAAACTCACTCTGCCAGTTTTAGATGGTATATTGCAACCAGAGAAAGCTGTTTGGTTTCTTTCCCATGCACCCTAATGCTAATTCTCTACTGGTAGCAGCAGTGGACCATCGACATAGAAGAGGATAGTCTCATTCTGCTCACTTGGTATAAGTAGCAAATTACCAGACAGTGAGGGCAGTTTCAATATCGCTTACGGGAGCAGATTTTTGTGTTTGCAAAAGCACTCCCTGAGGAGCAGCATAAGATGGCTAACGCCTTTAATAACCAAAGGCCAGACAATGGCAAAACATGTCATCAGAGCCTCCTCTCGTGTTAGTACACTTTGCAGTTATGAATGGCTGAAGTCTTGTACTTTGGAATTGATTTCTGGAGGAAGAGTAGAAGATCTTTCTTTTGAAGAGGATGGGTTATTTAGTAATGAGGCTGATGAGATACCAGAGAAGTTGAAGGACACACTGTCGAGAAGACAAGGACAGCAGCCAAGTAAATCAACTAAGCAGAGATGCGTTGGAGCTACACACAGCGTCATTAAAGAAATAAGTGATAGATGACAGCTTCAACCTCTGAGGGTTCCTAACCTAAATCTCTTTGCCAACAGACAGAATTCAGAGCATCTTTGCTTTTGCTCAAGAGCTGGGAGAGACAGTCTGTTTGCACTGGCTATTTTCTTCTGAACTGGGGGGAGTCTACTCTATGCCCCCCTCTCAACTCCCATTTTCCTTTCATCCAGAGTGTGATAAAAGAAGATAAGACAGAATGAAACCAAGACAATTCCAGCTGTCCCAGCAGGACCAACACAACAGTGGTGCACAACTTCTCCATCTCTCCAAAGGTGAACGAACTTCTTCCGGTGTTACTAACCCATTATCTCAACAAGACAGCAGAATTGATCAGCTGCTGAACCCTAACCCAGTACATCTGACTGCACGGGTTATAGGATTTTAATGGCAATTGCTCTGGCAGTTAGCTATTTAGCATATTAACAATGAGAACTTCCAAATTGGGATAAGGGAAAATTCTCAAAACCCCCTGATAGTCTCAGGGATCTAATAGCATCAGTCAAATCAGAGGGTTACAATATTAGCTTGAATACATGTAGTCAAACCACCAGAGTTATGTTACCTTAGACTAAACTGTGTAAGCATATACAAGATGTATTTCCAAAGTCTTAATGGGGATCTAGAATATCATAAAAGATCCTGGTTTCTGAAACATATCCCTACAGATTCTTGGATTACATCTAAATGCGGGCAGTAAAGGACACCAGCGTAAGACCCTGGATAGGTAGATGCGATAGCACTGTGTTCACTTTGGGCTTCCCTTTCTTACTGTTATTTTTGTAACTATTTCCCCTCTTCTTTTCCTGCCGGTTATTTGTAAATAGCCATACATTATAAATATTATTACTAGAGATAGTGTGATCTGATGTGTTGATCCAAAACAAAAAAACTTGTCTGTAATCTGTCATACGGAAAGTGACACATACATAACATCACACAGTGCCACATCTTAACGGCCCACGATGTTTCTGCTCAATCAGAAAGTATCTACAAAGCGGGGAATCTGGGCTTCCCCCAGGAAGTGGATTTGAATGGTTGGACAGTGCCTTCTGACAACCAGGTGTTCCCAAACCAACGTGCGTATATTTAGCTATTTATACTCTTCTTACCACTATGATATCTCTTACTAAATTATTTAAATCCAGACATTCTGTACCTAGAATTTTCTCATTTAGATGTAGAATTTTCTCCTCTTCTTCCCACCCAAGCACAGAAAGTTTTTAATGCTTATTTATTCCCAGACCAAAAACTCAGTCCTCTGTAGAGAAGATTGGGGGCCAGGGAATACCAGAAACCTCCAGCCGTGTGGACGTGTTCTACTGTGTTCAGTCATCCCCCGGTACTTGCCCCACCAGTGGGACCGTACAGCCCTGGCTAAGTACCGGGAATTGAAAATTGCAAACAAGAGACTCCAGCACCTGAAATCTTGTCTGCCAACACACTTTCCCCACCTGAGCTCCCAAGAGGACCCTGTTCTCGTCGAATTCAAGCACAGTAACTCACAGAGCAGGCAATTTATTGTGGCTGCCAAGAGTTGTTTGTCAGACTGAATGTATTTGAATTTATTTATACAAATGAGAAACCCAAAACCTACCAGGAAAGTGCAGTAAAGGGAATCTAAACAGTTTTAACCCATTCAAGGGAGAAAAAACTTGAACTGTACTATTTTTTATGTGGAATATATATACATTTTTAGCTTTTCTTTGATGCTGTTTTTAAGAAAGATTGGTGAATGAGAGTTAAATTATTGTCAAGAAGCTAAAAATCTTTAAACAAGCTGGTCAAGGATCATTTATTTCATTCTCCAGTTTAGTCCCGATTATTCATGTAATATATTTTCCAGAACTTTATCCCCATATAGAGTTTCCACTGCTTCTCTTGGGAGCCTATTCTACAGCCTAAGACATCGGGCTGTCAGTAAGGGGGCTGAGGCTCACTTGGCCTTTCTGTCTGGTGGCTGGAATAAAAAAAGACAAGAGTCATATGACATGGCCGTGTGTCTATGAGCCAGACCTGCTGGGAGGGAAGGGCGGCCTGTAATAAGGAAGGCAAGAGACTCCTGGGATGGGATGAATGGGATAAACAGCCCAGATGTGTAGGATTCTAGGGCTGAGATCCCATAGTACTGGGTGAATGTGGGTTTTCCCTCTACTGCCAGCTTGTAAGGCAGTACAGAAACCTCATCAGTAAGAAGAAGAATGGACTGATAGGATTCAAGGAGGGCCAGAAGCTGAGCTGAAGAGAAGGGCTAAAGATTGTCATGGAGGAGGAAGGGGACTGAGAGAAGGGGCTGGGTCCAGCAAGCCTAGGCCAGAAGACTTGGCTTTGTTTCTTTCTCTTCGGGATGGGGGGGAAAGGGAAAGGAGCAGAGCAGGGCTTCGATGAAAGGATGGACTGCTGTGACTCAGCTGGAAGACAGAGTTGTCTCAGGGACCTCACTACAATGGACCCTGGTGGCCTCCCATCTGAGAGGGGAAACTGAAGCCGTGGCTGAGCCCAAAGCCAGCCCAGATCAATCCCTGCTATATTTAAGATTAATTTCATTGCTCTTGGTTACATCACCTTGTACCCCCTAAATAATTCAATTTCCTTCTTGATATTCTATATGGTGAACGATTACTACACAAGTCGACTTTTACTCTTGGTTTTAAATAAGTCTTGAACACTGAGGAAATTCCAGAAGACAAGAAGAAAGCCAATATTATGCCGATTTTAAAAAGGTTGACCTGGGTAATAACAGGCTTGTCAGACTGGCACTGATCTCAGGCAATAGTGGATCTGTTGATCTGGGACTTGATTAATAAAGAATTAAAGGAGAGTAATGTAATTAATGGAAATCAACTTGGTTTCATGGAAAACAGATCTTGTCAAACTAACTTGGTATTTTTTTAATGAGATTACAAGATTACAATTACATTACATATTTATACCCCACAAGTATTTTTATTAAAAAACTTGAATGATATAAAATTAAGATGGCACACATCAAATGGATTAAAAATTGGCTAAAGGGTAAGACTCAAAATGAAACTGTAAATAGAATATCATCAAGCAGGTTTATTACAGTGGGGTTCTTGGCCTTATGTTATTTAACAGTTTTATCAATGACCTGGAAGATAACATAAAATCACCACCAATAAAGTGTGCAGATAACACAAAAATTGGGGGAGTGGCAAATAATGAAGAGAACAGAGTCACTCTTTCAGAGTGATCTGGATTGCCTCATAAGCTGGCTGCAAACAAACAATTTGCATTTTAATAAGGCTAAATGTAAATGTATACATCTAGGAACAAAGAATACTTACGGGATGGGGGACTCTGTCCTGGGAAGTGGTGACTCTGAAAAAGATTTGGGGTCATGGTGGATAATCAGTTGAACATGAGATTGCTGATGCTCTAGTTTTAAGAGCTAATGTCACCCTGGGCTGTGTAAAAAGGGGAATGGCGAGTAAGAGAGAGGTTATTTTACCTGTTTTTGGCACTGATGCAAACTCTGTTGGGATTTTGTGTCCAACTCCAGAGCCCACAGTTCAAGAAGGATGATGTTGATAAATTAGAGACGGTTCAGAAAGGGGCCATAAGAATGATGAAAGAATTGGAAAACATGCCTTCGAGCATGAACCTCAAAGAACTCAAACTATTTAGCTTAACTAAAGAAAACGAAGGGGTGACTTGACTACAGTCTCTAAGAAACTACGTGGGAAACAAATACTTAATAATGAGCTCTTCAGTCTTGCAGAGAAATATATAACATGATCCAATGGCTGGAAGTTGAAACTAGACAAATTCAAATCAGATGTACAGCATAAATTTTTAACAGTGGGAATAACTAAGCATTGGAACAATTTACCAAGGGCTGAGGTGGAGTCTCCATCACTGACCATTTTTAAACCAGACTGGATGTTTATCTAAATGGTCTGCTCTGGGAATTATTTTAGGAAAGTTCTACGGCCCGTGTTGTACAGGAGGTCAGACTAGATGATGATCACAAGGGTCCCTTCTGGCCATGAAATCTATGAAAGCCAAGAGATATTTGCACTCTTTCCTGCAGTTTTTTGATGCTACATTGAAAAGCCTGGTTTAGCTAAGAAGATACCCCTAGGCTGCTAACTGCATGATTTGTTTTAAAAGATATTTTGAATTTTTTTCTACCACTATGTAAAACGATTCAAACATAATAACAATTCAAGAAATACATTTTAATGTCAATTTTTATCTCTATACCTATATACTACATTACTCTAAAGAACAAAATGCATTTTTATATCTATCTGTTATAGAACCATTATTGGGAAACAAAACAATTCTTTTTATTTATGCAGTATGATCTTCTGAAAATCAGGCCACTTTGATTCAGGTGCCTAAATGTAAACACCTAAGTTCAAAAAACTTGGCCTAGGTGTCTGAAGTTGGAAACCGAAGAACAGAGGGACCCAAAATCAGAGCTATTTTTGAAAAGTTGGTCCTTAAGGATCTCGCCAACATTCACATAATGAGTTTGTGGTTGAGTCCGTCCATCATTAGTTCCTGCCCCTCTCTTTAGCAAACAAACTTGCAGATCAGAATCTCAAATAAACTCCATTTTCCTGCCCGACTCACTGTGATGTCACCTGCAAGAACACTAGCTGCCTTTCTAAGGAGCTGGAAAAGAAGCAAACAGGACATAGAAGGAACAGTGAGAAAATCACCAAGACACAAGTATTCTTGAAATCAAGTTGGGAGCCAATTAAAAATGGGTGCAAATGAGTAACAAAATGTAAACAACAAACAAAAAATTCTACTACTTTGGGTTTTATTGAGAAATACAGTCATCTTTGGCACAGAAAGATGTTTCTAGTGCAATTCCCTCCCACAGAACAAAGTCCAACACCCTTGTGTATTCAATATCCTTGTGTTCAACACATGCGCAGAAGCTCCACACATGTCGATAACTAGCTGGCCATGGTGTGGTCCAAATCCTGATATGCATCCTCTTTTATGACCCAGCATGGGGAGTGAATCCCAACGTTGGCCAGCACAGCTGCTACAATGACAAACCGCTCCGTCTCTTGGAGTCCTTCCGGGCAATGGGACTGAAGGACTGAATCTCATTGTACGCATGTCCTTGAAAATGAACAACATGATAACAAATATCAATAGCGTATCCAAAATAGTACTACCACATGAGTCTAGAGCGTGCTAAAGAGTGTGAGAGCAGAAAGGAACATCTGCTGGGTGCTGAGACGCAGCGTTCAGATGGAGGGCAATATCACATGGAGGCTGCAAGGAGGAGACAGGAGAAAATATTGCTGTATAAACAAGAAAGGTGTTGTAAAGATATAGGCAAAAGATATCTTCAAATGAGGCCGGGGAAGAGGATGGGCATGACACCGTATATCAGCAGCAGGTGTGCCTGGGAAGCACACAGGCACGGGAGTGACGTCAGGCATGCTCAGCACATACGTACGGGACAGTGAGAAGGGCTAGGAAGTTCCACACAGGGTATTGACAGACTGATGGCCACCCATAAAAGTTAAACCTCTTACTTCTCCATTCATCTATTGAAAGCTTCTCACGCTCCAAAGAATCATCGTAGGAGTGCTGGGCCACCGTCTCCTCCTCAATGTCTCGGAACTGCTCAAAATACGCGTGGGCCAGAGCTTCTGTGACTGAGACACGCTTTTCCACATCCAGCTGCAGCATCTTGTCAAGCAAGTCCACTGCTGCGGAGGGATGGGAATACTTTGCTAGGTGAGTGAAGCCGTGGTACTTAATGACACCGGGAATGATACTTATCCTGTACATGAAGTCTGAGAGGGCCTCGGGGCTCACATTTCTAGTTCCCAAGAATATAAAGGGTTTCCAGTAGGCAGGCAGTAAAATCAAAAGGTCAACATCAAATAGTTTATACCCAAAACTTACATTTTGTTTGAAAAAAATGGAAAGGGGAAGGGATACAAAAATAATGAATAGAACTGTTTTCCAAATTTCATGGATTTTTTTTATCATTTAAATCTTCCCCTGGAGTGCTGTGAGCCCAAACATAACAATATTGTGCAAGTTATTGGAGAAGTAAACCAGCCCTGTCTAACTTCACTGTTGAGGCTGAGCGTGCTCCAAGGGCATCAACAGTGAGATGCGACATCAAGTTTAAAATTCTTTCAGTTCTGATCTGAGTTGTGAGGGTCCAAAGTATTTTACAAAGCAAACGTTAGCCACCTAAGTAATCTACAGAGTTATCTACACTGGCTGGGTAAACAGGAAGGCAGCAAGCTCTGAAGTGACGTTGATTTCCTTCTTGGTTTTACTGCTCTAATATTTCTGAGTTTAGAAGAGCTCGCCGTACGCTCATCTGTGACCACTAGGGAAAGGCTGCATTGTACGAGACTTATTTTTTACTGTGAACATGTAAACAAATTTCATTTATCAACTTAGTCTCAAAACATATCGATATTTGATACACAGCTGGGAAGTGATTTATATATTTTCCCTGGTAAAAAGTGACTTAAGCAGAGTCTGCAACTTTCTCTGCTCTGTGTCAGAGATCCTGCTGCCTTGGGGCTGGGAAAAGAACAAAGGAAAGAGGGTTTATTTTTCTTAAACACTACTAGCGTGGATATCACCGGATTTTCTCAGGCAACTTGATTGTGGAATCTAGTCGCGGCCAAAGCACATCCTGCTGGGCAAACTGGCCCCAGCAAGTTCTACAGTATGAACAGCGACTGCCTTCATTCCTTGTGCAGGTGTGGACAGCTGCACACTCCAGGTTCCATTACACAACGGTCTCTCTTCAATCAAGAGCCCACGCTGCTTTGGTTTGTGAGGGAGCATCGCATGCTGTGAGCTGCACAAGAATTCTGAGGGCAGGTGCCTTCTGCTCTGTTTTAAGCAACTTAGGTATGACCCTCAAGCTCCTGATAAATAGCATACACATGACAAATCTAATGACCCCAGCCATAATCTAATTATCCCTAGATTCTGGGAAACAAAAGTGAACTAGCTTGTATAGATTGTCTTCCTTTTGCATTGATGTCTCCATCCTGTCCTCGCAAGTGGGTGTAAGCCCAGACATTTCCTCTTAAATTTGCTTAGAGAACTAGGTTCCCTTGACAGAAGGAAAAAGCGAGCTTGGAAGAGGTGCCACAGAAGTCTCAGATGGGCTAATGTTCTGCACTTAGGCCCGTCCCATTCTCCCTGCCACCAAAGTGCTACGGAGCAGAGAGACGTTTGTGATGAAAGGCTGGGTTTGCAGTCATGGCAAAACATTCACAGTTTTGGGGAAAATGCAAAAAAATCATGGGTCTTATTTTAAGGGGTGGGGGAAAAGAGGGAGTGAAGAAACAAGAACAGCAGACAACTTATTTGAATGCCAACAAAAATTGTTCTGCCCCTTAATTTTAAATCATCTTCAGCCTTCCCTTGCCCCAGTAAAAGAAGCCTCCTTAGCCCTCACACAGCCACCATGACATGCAGTCTGGGGGAAAGGAAAAGTCCATGGAGTCCACAAGCATTGAGGCATCTGCCTTCTAATGGACTGAAAGTGGCATGGGAGAAATACTGAAGATGACTTACCCAGAGGTTTGGCTTTGGGCAAAAGCAGAGATAAATCCATTTTGGGAATCTTGGGAAGTGATTGGATATACTTCTTAGCCTGAAAGAGAGATGGGCATGCACAGCATACAGCCTAGATGGATAATTTACTACTGTCCTAGTGAGACGCCACATGTCTATGGCTTCTTTCATGTGAGGAACTGTTTTTACAAAGAATACAAGACACCTCCGTGAGGTACAAAAATATTCCAGTCTCTCAGATGGTGTGACTAGGTTACAGAGAGGGGAAATGACCTGCCTGAGGTCACGCAGTGATTGCGGGCTGAATCTGGCACAGTCCTGACTTTCAGCTTCTGCATTCTCCATGCCCCCTCCTTAAAGGAATACTTACACTCACCTGTAAATAGACTTTCTTTTAAAGTCAAATGCTCTAGAGGAACCACTGAGACAGGGACAGATGCGGAGGACACTGCCTTGTAAGGATGATTTATGGGACTAAAAGCCACACGCATGCACATTTCAAAGACAATGCAAAAATAACTTATTTTCATGTGGTTGCCACAGCAGTGCATTCAGAAGTACAGCCCCAGGCGGAGTCTTTTTCTTACCGCTTTGTCCTCCAGTTTCTGCACAAACTCTTCTCCTGGGAGTCCGGTTACTTTCAAGATCTGGGTCAGCTGATCTAGATCTGGCAGGCTGAGTTAAAGGTTATTTAGGGCCCAAGGCTGCTGGCTGTATGATGGGAAGGCCCGTGAGGATAAGGAGAATGAATCTTTACTCCATGTGGCTCCGGGATTCCTAATGCAGTCAGAGCTGCAATAGCTCCCAGCTGTCGTGACCTCCATAGGCAGGACGTGGGTGGTTGGATCTGTGCAGCTGTGGATCCACAAGGCTGGCTCCCAGCCCGCTTGTGTCTTGGGGAGCAAGCAGCCCCCACAGAGCTATGTTTTACAGTAGGCTTGAAGGCCATGACCTGTAACTCAGCTCCGCCCCACAGCACAGAGCACCACTGACTCCATCAGGATCACAGCAGCATGCATGCAGGAGGACACGGGCAGGGCCGGATTACTGCAGGGGCTTAAGCCCCGGGCCCTGAACAGAAAGGGGGCCCTAGGCTCTAGCCCCTAAAATCCCTGCAATAAGCCATCCCTGCCTGGCTCAGCGCTGGCAGGACAGGACGGCTTAGAGTGCTCATGCTCTGCAGGCACAGGCGGGGGGGCGACTGGTTCACAGCCACAGCGAGGCCGCCCCCACCACCGTTCTAGGGCAGGAGCAGCCTCTGGCCCCAGGGCCCCCAAACCCCCAGTGATGGGGTCCCTGGATGGTTAATCCGGCCCTGGACAGGGGGCAGGATTTATTTTTGTGTAGCAAGTTTATACTCTCTCCCCCCTGTATCTCCACTCTCCCACACCTGAGTAAACACTCAGTCACAAACACTGTCCATTTCAGTCATTCCCCAGTTAGGCGGCTCGGTCCCCTCCAGAGGAGTTTGCTGCAGTTTGAAAGGATACAATCTTTTCCTTTAAACAGGGTTTTCCCAGTCAGCATTTCTGCCATGATACAACCAACAGACCAGATGTCGACTGTTCAGGAAGAAACCATGAGGAGAATGAGAAAGGAACAAGACTGGGGCCGGAGGAACACACAGGGGACATGTCCTGCTTTGGAGGATGCAGAACATCTGCTGAGTTTAGTCATTAGCTTGGTTTTCACTTCCACCTCAACCCACTCCCCCACCCGCTGTATTTTCTGGGTCACTGCAGCCTGGGCTTTCAACTTTCCTGAGGGTGGTGGCTTTGGGAGGAGCTGTCTTCCAATGCTTGGCTAGTGAGAAGCCTCACACCTGCTGCTGGAGATAAGGAGCTTTTTGTACCTCCTCAACATAACAGCGGAGAGAGGAGGCTCGGGTGTGATCCATACTAACCATCCCCAGGGGATGGGGGCAGGGGTGAGCCCCAGAGGAAGAGATGGAACTCACCAGTCTGGTTGTAATGCATCCAGTTCAGAATGACTTCTGGGGCTCTGTACCAACGCGTCACAACATAGCCGGTCATCTCGGCATCCGTGTGTCTCGCCAGGCCAAAGTCCAAGATCTACAGATCAATGGAGAAGGGAGATGGTGAGGGAAGGAAAAGAGAGATCCTGCAGGCAAAAGAGAATCTGTTTCCATGCGGAAATGAAGGGGATCCCATCTGATCACTACAGCTTCACAGCCACCCCAGAGTCGGTTCAAACAGCTAATCGGTTTCTCTTAATTGAGCTGTAAATTACAGCCAGGCTGCAAAATTAGTCATGGCCTGAAGCCCCTAGCAAGGAATCTGTATACGGGATGTGTGACCTATAGGGTAACCACCTTCCCTGGAACTTATCTTCTCATTTTTCACATGACTCTTCTGTGTCCTTTAAGCCAAGCTACTCTCCAAGGCCAATTAGACCCCACCTCTCCCACAAAAATGTCCCGTTGCTAATAACATTCCTCCAGCAGGACCAAGAAACAGTTTGCCCTGACTTTTAGCATAGACGAGGCCAAATCGCTTTTAGCACTTCCCAGAAAACAGGCCCTTCCTTCCACTCTCATAAGCCTTTTCCACCAGGTGTTGTAAATGGCTGTGTCTACCATGGCACCTTAGACACGGGCATAAACTTTCGTGGGCTGAAACCCACTTCGTCAGATGCATCTGATGATGTGGGTTCCAGCCAATGAAAGCTTTTGTCTACAATGTGTCTTCAACTCTAGCTGATGGGAGCCTAGGGAAGCGAGGCTGCCCTCAGTTATCATCCTTGAGTTATGCTCCTAATAGAAATGTGGCTCTAAGGTGTGGAGTTTATGTAAGGCTTTGCTGGGGACCCCAGCATGCAGTCGGAACTGCAGTGTGTGGATGTTCACACCAGGCCCAACCTCAGGCCCTGATTCAGCAAGGTACCAGAGCACATCCTAACTTCAAGAACATGAATAATCCCACTGATTCAGCAGACACAGGCTTACCTACCTTGCTGACCTGGGGTCTCAGGATGCAAAGGAACCACAATGGTGCATTAACATCAGTACTGGTGCACTCAGAGCAGCTCATCAGCAACCCAACATGCTGTATGTTTCACAAAACGTGAAGTAGCACCTTCATTCCTACCTTTAGTTCACAGTCTTCGTTCACCGCCAGATTGCCTGGCTTCAGGTCCTGAGGGAGACGAGATCAGATCAATCAGGACATGAAGAGGATTGCAATTCAACAACAGAAATCTCGGTCACATCTTCGCTTGGCCCTTGGCCGGTTGAATTATTGCTTCCTGAATCCACTCTGGCCATAGCAATAGACACAGCACGCCTGCTGCGCTATAGACTCGAAGGTCAGAAGGGACCAGTATGATCATCTAGTCTGACCTCCTGCACAATGCAGGCCTCAAAATCTCACCCACCCACTCCTGCAATATACCTCTAACCAATGACTGAGTTATTAAAGTCCTCAAATCACAATTTAAAGGCTTTAAGCTGCAGAGAATCCATCAGCAAGTGAGCCATTCCCCATGCTACAGAGGAAGGTGAGTAATTACAGGGGTTCTTCTCTTCCTGGAAGCATCTTTTGTTCAGGAAGCATCACAAAATGCTCCACAGCCTCTTGCAAAATATTGCATTGCTCACAGAGCAAGTCCAGGCAAACGCAGGTAAGGAGGAAGGAAGGGAGTCAGTCAGCAAAAGAGAAGGGGGCTAAAATTAGGAAGACCTTAAAGCCAAGACACTTAGTGAGACATGTTTACGGACATGGGAAAAGCTATTAACTTTCTGGCTGAGTTGTGCTTTTCTCAGAAAACAGAAATAAAATCAGTGCACATGAACTTACCCGGTGAATGATTCCGGCAGAATGAATGTACTGCAATAAAAAAGGAAGCCAGTGTGATCCCCAGCAAGCAAATCTTTCACTTCCCTATAGGTAAAACGTGTTATAAACAGAACCTTTCTATGGAGACCAGTAACCCGTATTCTTCCTCTGCTCCACTCTGTGGCTCTACAGCACAGATTATGAAAATGAAGAAGAAATTGCTGCTAGAAACCCAAGTGAAACGCATTCCTTACACTCCACTCCGTACAGTAGCTGGAATTAGAGCGTCGTCTGAAGAGACATAGCTGGTACGGTGTGAAAGTTGCTTCATTTAACTATAGTCTTAGAAGCCTTAAGCTTCTCTAGTGGGTAGGTAAAAACTCATTTTAAGAAGAAACAATCACTAAATTGCATGGCTTGTGGTGATTCTGCGTGTCAAATCATATAGGAAGGACGCAGAGTCCCATGGCTAAAGCACAGGAGTAGGAGCTGAGATATAGGTTCTAGTCCAACCTCTCCCAAGCTCGCCTTGGTCTGTGATTCTGGGCCAGTCATTAACGTCTTTGTGCACTGGTTTCCCCCAGCTGGGTTTTCACAATGATCTGGGGAGGGAAGTGTTGTGGAGCTTAACTCCCGAACGCTTGTAAAGCACTGAGAAAATTGTAGCTGGAGGACACGATAGCGTAAAGTAGTATTAATGCACTATTTCTACAAGGGGTTGTCTTTTACCACTCCCCTTCCTCGTTGTCAGTTTAAAAATTGACATTCTTGGCTCAGAGTAAGTGAGAAAATTGCGTGCCATGTGTTTTCTCTAAAAGCAGATGGAATGAGGGAACCTACAGACCCACCACCAGCTAAAAGGCTCTTGCCACCCTTAATAGTTTTGCTAAGGAATCTCATCTTCTGGTGAGTTGAACAGAGCAAGCCAACTGCCTTTCTAGCAAGAAACTGCATGAGCAGTGATTGATTGAATTGGTTCAGTCACCTGAGGACTAACATGAAAATCAAAGCCACCCCTGACACGTCTAGAATACGAGCTTCCAATGAAAGAGGGTCGGAATTTTTCAATTAACCTTTTATTGGTCAGAAAATAACAATTTGTCCCAACAAAAACTTTGGTGGGAATGTACCAGTTTCTATTAAACTGTTGTCAGAGAAGGTTTTTCAGGATAGGAAGCCAGAGGGAGATACCCCAGAATAGCCAACTGCTCTAGACACTGGACTGTGGGCTATTTTGCGGGGTTCGCTCTCTAGTTTTTCATGGAAAAACTTGAAAAGTCTTAGTTTTATCCCACTGCAGAGCAGGAAAGCCCTTAAAATCTCAAAGTTTCATGAGACCTGATAACCATTTCCTGCCCAACTCTACTTCTCACTGATGTGTTGTGGAGCCAGGTGAGTTCTGCAGGAAAAAAATGACTTTTCGAGAGATAAGTATGGAGACATGAATGGTATAACAAAGATGATGGTTCTATAGGTTAGACTGTCCATGATTTAAGGGTCCACTCAGGGATAACACGAAGCGAAGTGTACTCCTAAGGGAGACCTGATGATTCAATGTGTAATTCTGTCAGAACTCAGTTCTTGCTTTTAGCTATTCCAGACCCACCTACCTTCAACCCTTTCAGCATTTGGTAGACCAGGTACTGGATCTTTTCATCACTGAACTCATATCCCATGATCTTTTGTAAATCTGTCCGCATGTATGGCATCACCAGGTAGCTAAAAGGCAGTAAGACAAGTCCCTGAGTCTAGGAGAAAAACATAAGGAGCGATGCTAGCCTTATTCTCACTATGAAGATCAAATCGGTTGCAGCAAGCGCAAGTGTATCCCTGGCTTACTCAGGCCTTGCCTACACTAGAAAGCACTGTGGATGCAAGTTACAGCACTGAGCAAAAGGCGCTGTAATTACAATGTTTGTGCCTGACCACGTGGCACTCATTGTCTCACTGAAATGTGTCCACAGTGAGAGTCGGGCACTGGAGGCAGCTGTCCCACAGTGCAGGTCACCACCGTGTGCCGCTCAGCATTGTGGACAGGCAGAATGGATCGCAGTGCATCATGGGTGCAGGCTCAACATTCCATGAGGCAGCGATTTCCATCCTGCCGTTCCATAGGTTTCTGATGGCATTTTTCAATGGCCCAGCTTCCCGATCACCTGCTCTCTCAGTCTGAAAGGATGTGTCCCGTCACTGTCCTGAACACATCACGGCTGATCATTCAGTGCATCTGGAACTCCTAATCAGAACAGGAACCAGACCTGTTGAGTGCCACACAAACAAATTATGCCACACTATTGTTTGCATTCACAGAGCATCTGCACCCGGCGCACCTCTGCTTTTGGGCGCATGAAACAAGTGGTGAGTGGTGGGATCACATCATTATGCTGGTCTGGGATGATGAGCTTTCAAATGCACAAAGCCACCTTCAGGGAACTCTGTGAGGAGCTCATCTGTGCCCTTCAGTGCAAGGACACCAGAATGAGAGCCGTCTTCTTGGTGGAGAAACACATGGCAATCAGTGTGTGGAAGCTGGCAACTCCAGGCTGCTAAACATTTTGCAGTCGGGAAGTCCACCGTTAACGCTGTATTATTGTAAGTGGGCAGGGCCATTAATCAGACTTTGCTATGAAGGACTGTGCATCTTGGAAATGTCCGTGAAATAGCGGATGGCTCTGCAGCAATGGAATTCCCTAACTGTGGCTGAACAACGGATGTCACGCTTATCCCAATTTTGGGCCCAGACCATCTTGTGATGAAGTACTTCCATAGAAAGGGGTACTTCTCTATGATACTGCAAATGCTTGTGGATGACTGTCGGTGTTTCACCGACATCAACGCTGGTTGGTCAGCATAGGTGCCTGACACGCATCTTCAAGAACACTGGCCTGTGCGGAAAGTTGCAATCAGGAACTTTCTTTCCAGACCAAAAGATTCCGATAGGGGATATAGTGATCCTGGGAGACTCAGCCTACCCCTTGGTGCCATGGCTCATGAGGTGTCCTACAGACAGCCAGGATAGCTGCAATAGGCACTTCAGTAACAGGTTGAGCAGGTGCCAAATGACCATCAAATGTGCATTTGGCAGAGTTGAACCTCGCTGGCAATACCTTTACGGCAAGTGAGACCTATATTAGGAAAATATTTCCACGGTGATAGCCACCTGCTATGTGCTCCAGAATATTTGTGAGGCTAAGGGTGAAAAGATCTCCCCGTGCAGGGCACAGAGGCAGATCGCCTTGCAGCTGACTATGAACCACCAGAGGTCAGGGGTATTCTTGAGGCACAACGGAGGGAAACTGAAAACAGGGAAGCCTTGAAGAGCCATTTTGACAACGAGCACCACTAAGGTGTCTTTGTAAACAGCACTCAGCCATACTACGACTGCTATCCAGCTTGCGCTGTGCATCAATGCGAGCTGCAATCACTATGCGCAAGAGACAAATAAAGATGGCTTATTCTTCAGAGTGTGTCTTTATTAAATAACAATTATTAACAGCACACACAAGAAGCATGGCTGGACGGGGGAAGCAGAGGGGCAGTGCAAACTATGGCAGCTGGGTGGAAGTCCAGCTATCATTCTAGAAGCTGTCCGAAAGAGAAGAGTGATTTGGGTACTGAGGTGGACAAGTAATTTGGTAGGAATGTGTGGGTGGAGTTTGGGGAGGATATGAAAAGCAATTTTGTATTGGCTGCAATGGGAGGGGAGAAAGCACGCATTAATTCTGTCGGCAGCATTATTAGTGACTTTTGCAGCTGTCTGCTCCTCCATGTTTTATCATGTGTTTGTGACCTACTATCACTCACTCCTGGTTTTCCCTCCTCGCCTGCCTACCAATTGTTTTATTTTCAGACACAGTGTGTCTCCATGCCCCCAGCGTTTTTTTCCCACCGCAGAAAACTGGAAGAGTTCTTGGAACAATTCCTCTTTGCTTCTCTGTGGTGGTTAGCTGATCAGCCACAGGTGCTTGGCAGATGTGGAGGGTTTTCCCCTCAAGAGCACATCTGTAGAAGCACAATAAACAATGAGCAGAGGCATGATTGTCTGTGCAATGATTCATAACTGTAAAATCTCTTTCTCACCGTTCCCTGCCAAGCGCACAGCTCAATGATCAGGGCATGGTAAGTCGTGCCCGGAAGGAGAGGACTCTCCAGCTGGAGAAAAGGTGATTGTTTGGGGTCTTGATGTAGGTAGATAGAAGCTGATCTCTTACTCCTGAGAGTAAGCAGGGTTGCTAGGGTGCATCTCCTCCATGTGAATATCTTCAAACCAGGTCCCTATGCTGCTCACCTGTGTGCCACTTTGGTCCCCACATCAGGGCCTGTGTGCTGCTTTTCCCCCTACAGTGGGGAAAGAAACCAAGCAACTCAGCTGAGGAATCTCTGGCAGAGGATTAGCGAGTGCTGCCAGGAAAGTTTCCTCGGGATCTCTCTGGAGGAATCATGTGAAATCTCAGTGTGCATGAACACACTTTTCTGCCACGCTGCCTAGCTGCACAGAATGGAAACACAGCTACTCTTATGCGTTCTATCCCTTCAACCAGTTGTGTAATGCAACAAAGCAAAAGGGCAGCTGTATCTCATGTAACCGGCCAGCATCAACTCAAAAAAATCACTTACCCAATCTCTGCTCTCTTGCATCCTGCACACCAGAGCTGGAGGCTGGGACTGGCTCAAACCCTCCAGTGTTGAGAAGAGATCCTGGCTTCCCATATCCCCAAACAACCCAGTCCCCTGTTCCACATCATCCTCCAATTCTACATCCTCAGGGTTGAGTCTAAGTGTTTGCTGCCTCCAGGCCCACAGAGTATCCACAGGTCTCTTGACTGTGTGTGGGGAGGGGAGGGGGAACTCATCACTGAGGATGGCTTCCAGCTCCTTGTTGATGTGGCAGGTCTTTAGCTCTGCACCAGACGGACAGTATAACATCCTAGACTTCTGGTACCCCTTCCGCAGCTCCTTGATTTCCGCACAGCACTGCGGCAACTCACATTTACATCCCTTCTCCGCCATAAGCGAAAAATTTGACTGTACTTATTGAAGTTCCTTGAGCTGAAGCAGAGCTGGGGCTCCACAGCCTCCTCTCCCAAAATGCCGATCAGATCCAGAAGCTCCGGTGTGCCCCAAGCCAGGGAGTGTTTGGGGCACAGAGCTGCCATGCTCCACTGGGAAGTTGAGAAGTGAGCTCTCCACACCCATCAAGCAGGAAGTGGAATTTCAAAAATTCCCAGGACTTTAAAGAGAAAGGGATAGAGGGCTGCAGAGCAGAGGAGATCAAACCGATGGCCAGAGCAGTCAGGATGGGCATTGTGGGACACTTCCTGGAGACCATTAACCATGACATAACCAAGCACGGGTTGTCATTAAAAGTTTGACACAAAAACCTCTACACCTCTCATTGAGGTGATTTTATTTTGTTGCAAAATCAGGGGACTTGGATAGGTGGCTGCGGGTTGGGGATTGCAGTGTATTTACCACACAGTTCTGGTACAAAAAAGTTGACTTTGGTCAACAAAATCTGTAGTGTAGACCAGGGCTAAGACGACCAGTGAGGAAGCTAAAGTTGCTACCTGTTCTGAAAATTGCCATTTCTATTCTCCTGAACTTGAAAAAAAAAGAAAAAAAAAATCAGTCCTATTTGTACCCATTGCAAGATACCAAATTTTGTGTGTGAGATGTCCATAGCCACACGAAATGCAAAAAAAAAAACAAGATAAAAGTTGAAAATTAGAACTTGAAAAGTCTTTCAGTTTTAGTAGACTAGAATCTGACAAGTAATTTTTTACTGTCTCTGTGCCCTCTGTACCATTCTGTCTTAGGCATATCTGCCGTGCTCACCAGCGTTATATCTAGGTGCCAGTTTCTGGCATTGAAAGAAATAAATCAGTACATCTGATATATATGTGCCTAGACAATGTTGTGCGAGAGCTGCTCGCTTCTATTTTTCTCAGGGATTTCAGCAACTGGAGCTGATCTGTGCTTCTGACCTTCCTATCATAAATGTATTCAGGGACATCTGCCTGTAGATTGGCCCCTTTTCTAATTAACTCTTGGGATTGCTGCTCAGCATGGCACAACATTCCTTCACGTGCTTAATCTGCAGTTGTCCTGGACAATAACTAAACCCACATGAAATGTGAAACACTTGGCAAACCCCGCCCCCACAAACTTACAAGTCCTGGAATCCATGAAAGGAGGTGGCTGAGGTGAAGACATCAAGCAATCCAATGACCTGCAGGACAAGTGGGTTCAGAATGTCAGACTGTGCTGGAAGAGCGGTGTCTCTGAAACAACTCGCAACTCAAGAGTGACACATCAGTGACACTTCAGGATCCCATGTGAGGGATTTAGACTCTCTTCAGCAGGTGTCAGGGCTATTTCCCCTCTTACAAACAGACTAGACAGTCCGAGATACTTGTCTGCACTGCCCATCCAACTTCACTGTTGGCACAATGGGAGGATGGGAGTGACAAAGACCCAGGACTGAATGACCATGGAAACTGAATTCTCCAAAACTCCACCTCATCCACCCATCAGGGCGGGCTTCCTGAAGTCAGTGTTACTTGATCTTACAGCCGCTCACTGGGAGAAGCTCTGTAGCCCTCCCTCTCCCGGAGGGAGGCAGGTACTCACATTCTCATGTTGCATGTGCTTCAGCAACATGAGCTCCCTGTATGCTCTCTTGGCAAAGATCTCGGACTGGAATGGTCGGCTCAGTTTCTTGATGGCCACTTTCTCTCCAGTCTTCTTATCTATGGCTGAACTGCGGCAAACAGACAGAACCAGTTGGGAGTTAGGCAATGAGTTTTAATGGACTATGCACTGTTAATCCAACAACAGGGAAGGGATGGATTCTGGAAGCAATGAAAAGTGGCCATTTTCCCTTGATTTTGCCATGATGCACTTGGAAATGCAATTGGTAGACACTAGCATTATACTTCTAATTTTCTTACGGCATCTCTGGTATAAACAGGCTACTACCAATATTGTAACCCGCTAGATCTGTTCTGAGGGAGGTTAGATGACATGGTATTACAGGAGCACCACCTCTGTTGCTGCAACCAGTGAAGATGTGCTGGGGCTAGAGAAATGGGGGCATGGGGGCAGGTTATTTAAAAACAAATGCTTGGAGGTCAGGGATAAACCTAATCCTTACCCATACACTGTATCTTTCCATTGAGGCTGAGACCCAGTTCTCACATTTCCCCCTTTCCTTTTAAGCTACCTGGCTCCTGAGAACCCAGCTGGTTTCACTTTATAGTTCACAACCTCTGCTTCTGAAATTCAGGGACAGAAGCACGGGTGGTTGTTTGTAGGAGGAGAGATCTACAGATAACACATTAGGCTTTCCTCCTTTTCTGTGAATCTTCCAGGATGCTGTTACTGCTTGGAGAGAGTCCCCCCAGCGCCCCTCCACCCCACAACTGCACTGTGGAGCAAAGCACTGGAAGGTCATGAATCTATGACTTTTCAAAAAGATATGCTGTTTGCTTTGATTTCCCAGCATGCTGGATCTTTGGAGCTGCAATTATTTAGGAATGAAGTCAGTTCACAGCCTGTAGATCAGATCCTTTTACTTAATGATGAAAACACAGAGCACATTAGCTTTAGCTGAAGACAAGGCCCCAGTGTATGTTTTCTAGTAATTAGAACATAGGATTGGGGGGTCTATAATCCTATATTCTATATTTCTGCACTGACTCGTAGCATGATATTATTACTTGTGAGCCATTTAATCTCTGCCTTAGTTTTCCAATACGGGACATGGGGATAAGAGAGCAGATGGGGAGCTTTATCAAAAGGTTTAAAAAAAAAAAAAAAAATCAGAAAATTACAGTTCATCAAAACTTTCTAGTCCCCTCAATGGTTTGTGAACATTTTCAAGATTTCAACTTTTCACCCTGTTCCAGGACGACATTTAAAAAAAAAAAAAAATCAGAAATTTTCATGCAACAGAAAACAGTTTCCCACCCAGCCCTGCCTACCTCAAAGTCAGCGTGAATATGCAAGTAATCTAGCTAACCAGTGGAGCATCTTACTTAGGGATGTGATGGAGTCTCTCTCATTTGAAGTCTCGAAATCAAGGCTTGGATGTCTTTCTAAAAAATATGCGTTAGCTCAAGCTTGATGCAGAAATTACCAGGTAGAATTCTCTGGTCTGTGTTATGCAGGAAGTCAGATTAGATGGTCATGATGGTCTCTCAGGGCCTTAAAAATCTATCAATTCATTTGATAATATTTGTATTATGTGCTACATATTTGCTTATAGCAGAGTAGGTAGTGTCTTTTTTTAGAAAGTTAATAGTATTTAACACTTGACCATGCTTTTCATGTTAAAATGTATAAATATTACGAAGTGAATGTTCACAACAAACCTATAAGGTAGGGATTAACCCCATTCAACAGACAAAGTGATGCAACAGAGAGAGTTGCCGTCAGAACCAGGATCAGCACTTCAGAGTTCTTGGCTCCGAGCCACATGCTGTCAAGGTAGCATAAGAGATCCCCCAGTTCTAGTTGCTGATTCTTTCTCCATATGAAGCAAGTCAGTGCCTCCTGGTCAGGAGATGCCTTGTCTCTCAAAGTACGATGGCAGAATTGCAAAGGCGGCAAGCTCTCAATTTAACAAGCAAAGGGATGGAAAGAAGAGCCAGCAGGTGTCTTCCAGAGCCGGCTATGCATCTTCAGATTCTCCCTCGTGCATTACAGGATGAAAGCTGTTGAAAAGGAACCTGCATAATTGTAGAGCCCTGCGCGAATACAAATATGTGGATCCGTATCCGATCTGCATCTGCAAGAAATGGTCTGCGGATATCCACGTTGTATCCACGGATCTGGATATAATGCGGATATCCACGTATTTGCAGGGCTCTAGCCCTGTACAGATAAAAATATGTGGATCCGTATCCAATTTGCAGCTGCAAGAAATGGTCTGCGGATGGCCGCATTGTATCCACGGATGCAGATATCCGCAGATATAATGTGGATATCCGCGGATTTGCAGGGCTCTACATAACTGAACTGCATCAGACTTTGCTGAGCCAGCCAACCCTCGGCCTCTGAGGAAGATTACTTGTCTTTTATGGCTGACAACTTCCAGTTGCTACAACTCAAAGGGAAAGAAGAAGGAAGAGCTTTCCAGCCAAAACCTCCTCGTTGGGCTGTGCCTTTCCATCACTTTGCAATTCCTTCTTTCTTAGCTCATGAGAAACTGGCGAGCTGTAAATCAACATGTACTTCCTGCTGCGACTGCTACTGGTGCAGCCTGACCAAACCCATGTGAGTTTGTGTTATCACATTGCACACTTCATCCCATGCCCACATCCACTTCCTGTTTAGAACCAGATGGTCCCTTTTCCCTTATCAACTTTGCAAGGAGAGTGTCACTCGCTGCCACCCGATGCCTGCACAAACTGACTAGTCTCTGCTCTTTCCCTGGTGATAGTAGTGGGTCTAGGATTTCCATGGGTGGGTGGAGGGAACCATTATGCAAATTAACTCCTTATAAACTGCAGTAGTTAGGTAAGAGTTAATGGCTCAGAGAAGCAATTTTCCAAAATCCTAGTTCACCTGCAAAGGAGTCAGTAGCATTTTCCTTCAGTCTGTCTGTGCCTTGGGACAGCTTTGAATGCATCAGCATCAGAATTGCTTAGTTCAGAATTGTCCGCAGTTATTGCAGTTCAACATCCTCCACAATGCATAGGCGCTGTGAAGAAACATTGGGTCCAAGGCGCTGCATTCATTGACAACATCTCCTCCATTGCGGGCACTGACTAGAGACAGTGGTTCAGATTTACAGATGTGCTTAGGTACCCAGAGATGCAGCTTGTTGGTTTCTGGGCACCTGTCTGCAACTCTGCGTGCCCAAATATCTTTGTGAACCTGGCCCTAGACCTTTTGAATCAGATAAACATTGTAGAAGTAGTGGCTGAAGTGCACTGTAGCTCCATTAGCTGATGTACATAGACCGAAAAGCTGCAAAACTTACTGTTGGCTCCACATCTGCCCTTTAGCTGCAAAGTCAGAGCCTCCATAAATGGAAGAAATAGTAGATAACTGCCTAATGCTGTACATGTGGTGTCAAATGGCGTTTTCTGCTGTTTTTCTTGCTGGGCAACAACATGGGTCAGCATCACTTCCCATTTGAAAAGTTTGTCATATTCATCCCCGAGTCTTGAAAGCTGTTACACCACTCCAGTCACCTGTTAGCCACAAGTAGACCCGTGGTGGTGCACTGGAGTCCAGCCGGAACACTTTGCTTCACACAAGAACGCTGAGTCTACTCTGCAAAGCGTGAAGGAAAATATCTGCTCTTTCCAGTCTTCCAATCTTTTGTGTACACAGTGTGCGCGTAAAACCTAGTTAACTGTCCGTAAATACATGCTCTGCAGCGTTGTAGCCATCTTGGTCCCTACGTATTAGAGAAACGAAGTGGATGAGGCAATATCTTTACAGGACCAACTTTTGATGGTGAAAGATGAGCTTTGTAGTTACAAGGGGGCCTTCTTCAGGGTCAGTAAACATATGGAGTCACTTACTTGCTTTTTCATCCCAAATAGCAGAGCCATTCATGTGCTCACTTAGAAGTATTACTTCCCAATGGGATACTGATGAATGTTGTTTACAAGTTAATGTCACTTGATTCGCTAGTCACCCCACACAGTGATTTACATGACGAACACACAGTGCAATTGAGAACTCACTGCAAATAAGCACCTAAATGCCAGTAAAGCACTCATTTGTTGCGCTGACTCCATCATCAAAGCCCCAACTCCTAAATTCACAGATATCCACCTCTACAGTTTAGCTCAGTCAATGTCTCTGCTGCATTTCATCCACTCCCACCAATGCATTTTGTAAATTGAAGGAAGTCGTCCTGGATGATGCAAGTGCCTGGAGCAAAGGGTCATATTTGTTCCCTGCAGCTGTTCTCAAATCACATACAGAACTTTACATTGTTGCACATTTCATGTGTGTCACTTCTTACCCAGCACACTCAATCAGATGAATAGCTTTTCTTGAGTACTTTGCGTTTTTGGAACCAGATTTGAGATGATTCTCCTCAGCAGCAGTGTCAACTTCTACACAAGAAATCTCACTCATGCTTCGCATGATCCTGAGCTCGGTCAGTCTCTGGTAGGACTGTTGTTATTGAGAGTATGAAATGATGTGGTGCAACAGCTGAGGGAAGGAAGGGTCTGTATGGTTCTCTACAGATTCCCTCTGTTAACCTGACTGCCAAAATCAGAACCTCAATTAGTGCCCACCACAACGTTTTTTGTAAGCTCTGTACTTGTGACATGGACTTGCTGTGATTTAAGAAGACACCCTGCACTTTACTAAAAGTTTTAAAGTTTGCAGCAGGGTCCCCAACTTTTTAGATTCATGCTGACCCCAAAAAGCTGCCCCAAAAGTACAGAATACATGCAACAGATTCCTCTCTGCACATCTGAGGAAGATGCCCAGTAAATTACATGTGCTGAAGAGATCCTTTCTTTGCAATCCAGCCTATTTGACGGAGCGAGGCACAAGACTGCTACAGTCTGACAGCCCTGTGTGCAGCAGAATATCTGTTCCTACTCAATGAGTTCAAGAACTAATGTCCCTTGAGGATAGCGCTGACCTGAGAGTTGGCTCATTGTTTGACTCTTCTAATGAGATTCTCATATAGTTGTAGGTGGAGCATGAATAGCACGTAATTTGCTCAGTGAAGATGAAGGAAATGTTGACAGATGAACGAGTTGGCAACATCATTATTGAAACTGCGCTAAGGAGCATAATTTTTTTGCTGGAAGGGAAAGTTTCAACGGGACAGGCAGCGTGGCATGAAATTCTGTGTATCCTGCCTTCACATCGTCATAAAAACTCACAATCTGTCTGGAACCAACCACTGCCAAATCAAACAACTGAGACTTCCACTGCCACCAACTGCAAAAATGTTAGCAACAGTTTCCCTTTAAAAATAAAAAAGTACAAGAAGAAAACAAACAAATGGCTAGAACCAAGCCTACCGTCTATTGAAAAATATACTGGCAATAAAGAAAATTCTCTTTAAAAATACTGAACTGTGTTTTATAACAATTTACAAGACATCAGCTGGCCCTGAACGTCTTGTTTACAAGGGAAAATGAAAGCAATTCTTTAGAAAGGAGCATGCGAGAAGAATAAAGTAAGACCATAATCATCTGATCGAAACTAACTTTGTCTATAAAGATGTGTGAAATAAATTCAACATCTTATTTTAACAAAAGAATTCTAGAGAGAGTTGTGTTCATCATCGTTTGAGACTTCCTTAACTATCTCTTCTGCTATTCTGAGTTGGATAAAAAGGGGCAAGAGATGGGCCATGTTTTCATTTCATATTTCAAAAACCTCTTTGGCGCTGTTCACAGACAACCAGCAATGTGGAGACGGAGGGAACGAGTCTCTCACCTCCCCAGCCCATGAAATAAAGAGTTAATGTCACCATTTAAGAGTTTGTCTACACAGGAAAACTTTTGCATCAACCTTAATTTTTGTTTCATAAACTGCCTTGTGTCCACACTTGCCTTGTTTTGTGTTAACCCTATTGAGATGAATGATGGGAGTTTGCACCCATTTTACTGCTGCTGTTTCTGGCTCTGGCTGTAGACATTAGCACTTTCAACATTGGATAGATTAAGATTTTCTTTGTAGAAGCTTTTTAAAAACGGAAAGGGTGTGATCTGCAGATTCAGGTGAAATGTTATGAGGAAAGAGTGGCTGTTTCTCCTCCCATACTTCATTTCTGCTGGGATTACTCTTAGTTTTTCAGGGACGCTTTTGTAATTTGCTGTACTTGCCTCTGTCTATTTTAAGTCTCTGCAGCAGCACATAGATCTTTAAACTTAAAGGACCTTAAACAGATGAATACTGTCGAAAGAAACATCCCCGGGGTTCCCAGCAGAGGACAGCAAATCCTAACTCCACAAACTTCCACTTGCACTTGATCTAGAATCAGCACCGAAACCAGCAAGCATTCATTCATCCATCAGCCATGTAGTTCTGGCACTACTTGGTTTAGTCTGGTGGTTATAGCTTAGGGCAAACAAGCTGCTGTTCTTTGGAAGTTCCCACATCAGCTGAGCTACAGACCTGTTTCCTTTAAAGGGAGCTGCAAAGGTTTATTATGTTTGTGGTTTTCTTCTTGCTTTAGGTAGTATAAAGCTCTGAAAGGATCTTTTCTCCCCCTCCTCTTTTCCTTCTACAATCCTCTTGTTCAACCTTTATTTTGTTCGTTTTTAAAATTTTGTTTTAAAAATCTTTATAAAAAGTCCAAAATATCAAGTCTAGTCTTCCCTGATTTTACTGGAGAGTTTGTCAGAGATGCATATTAGGAATACTCGCATAGTAAGTGACAGGAGAGGTGCTGAATTGTTAACAAAGGTGAACATTTTGGAGAAGGAACATTGGTTAAAGATAGATAGCACCCAAAATACAAGTTCAAACAATTGGAGTGAAAACTCCCTTTCCGTGACCCTCTCTTGTTTCTTGTGCTGCCAGAATTCTACCCTTCCTCCAGGAACCTGGTGTTTTTTAAAGTAGTCAAAGTCTGTATTTCTAATGTGAAAAAACAGCAGAGAAAACAAATCTTTCAGACCCCATTGATGCATAAAAAGGTGCAAGTCCAACGATCCCAGAGCTATGACCCGATAATGATAATGAGTATACTTAATACAGAGAATAAGTCTCTCTCTTGCCTTCATGTATTGGTGAATGGGCTAAATTCTGGTCTCGGAAGAACAAACAGGGAGTAACTCATTAAAATCAATGGAGTTCCTCTAGATTTACACACATGCAATTGAGCAGAATCTGACCCCATGCGTTAATTTTTATGCATTTGCCCAGACGATTGGACTCAATGGCTATGAGTTGTTTCTCTCTCCCCCTGCCCAAGCCTTTCGTAGGCTGAGAACCCAGTGTTATGCTGGCATTAGGTGCCAGTCTGTCACTATTGGATTAGTCTAAAGCAGGATATTGGTATGGGACCAGTAGCAGAATCCCACATTCCCTTTGGGAAACAAGAAGCAGGCTATATATGTCCCAAAATCCTTCTGGGAGAAGTAACATCATCCTTAGAAACAAGGTTTTTTTGTTCGGCTAGGAGCTCTGCCTAGTTCCTCCTCCTCGGTCATGGCATAGCAGGGTCTGGCGTTCCTGTTCATCACTGAGAGGAAACCAAGGGACTGAACAAACAATCAAACAGAAGGGATGACATTCGAGTCCCCGTCATCTGGAGGACCATCTGTACAGGGACAAACTCTCCCCAAAACATTAATTTAGGCTCAGTTAGGCCCAGCTCCTCAGGCAGTAAACACATCCAGCCTAACAGCTGCTCAGGCTGAAAGTGACTTCAGTTATGGCAGGCAGGAAACAACCTTCATTTTAAGATGCAAATTCATTTCATAATGGAGGACAGCTAAGAGGCACCTCCCCTGTTTTCTTCCCTGAGCCATGCTTTAAATATACCCCCCCCCATTCCTTCCTGCCAGGCTCTTGGAAAAAGGAAGGCCAAGACTCACCAGACAGAGCCATAAGCTCCAGATCCCACTGGATTGATAGAGGTGTATCTTCTAGGCAGCTCCCAGACAATTTTGTTCACTTCCTGTCTGTAAAAACCTTTGCGCCAGTTGAAGCTCATCTTCTTTTGGCTCTGGAATGATTCCCTCCAGAGCACAGGGCTACAGTGAGACTTGCGGGGGAAAGAGGTGAAGACTCCCCTTGTTCCTGTCTTCAGCTAAGAAAGCAAGTCCCGGACAATTTCTTTCTGTTGTTACTTCATAAAGCTATGTGCATGAAGAAACATGTCCCTCCTCCCTCCACTCCCACATCAGCCGAAGGATGAGGCATCAGATTTCAATCTAGACACACCTCTACCTCAACAGGTAGCTATGAGATGTCAGACCTATCAGAAGCAGGGAACACATTCCTTACTTCGCTGTTCAAGTAGCTAAGCAGCAAGAAACTTACCTGTGCAAAACTGCAAACTGCTGCTAAAATTAGGGAACACGCTGGTCTCTGGCTTCTTAGGAAAATAGAGGGCCCACTCTGGTGCACCAATACACATTTTCTTCATTTAAAAACACAGACCAAATGCAGTTACATGAGTCCTGTAAAACTCCAGGCACTGTAACTTGGTGGATCTGCACTGAGTCAGGAAATCCAAATTCTAAACCCACGCTAGCACTCCTTCACCCTGACCGTGATCAAATCACTTCTCTTCGCTTTCGTTTCGCTGCTTGTGCACCCAGGTATTCATAGAAACAATTTGCTATGGCAGGCCAGATTTGGCTTAAGTGTATTTCAAGTGGGCCATACGTCCCATAAATTGAAATACGAAGGCAGGCACTCTGTTAGGAAGCGAGTATGGTCCCACAGAGTGCAGTCATGGGCCGGATGGACATGATGCTGGCCAGTGGACCGCATCTTTGACACCCCTCCAACACTTACCTATGGCCTGTTTCCTGCAGTACCAGGGTGAGGTCAGATTTTCCCTATTTAAAATGTCTTTCAGCACACTTGCTCTGCTTCGGCTAGAAAAGATTAAGGAGACTAAAGCTTCACCTGGTAACCTTTGTTCCTTGTGTCTGTAGCGTAGAGCCCCATCCTTTCCAAGCATACAGAAAGCGAGGAAAACAAGCTTACACTGGTGAGTCTATTTGCATCACTAGAAACCAGCAAGCCTATATATCTTCCATGGCAGGTTATTTTCCTTGTAGGGGTGACTTCAGTAGACAACGAATGAGCTTCAGGATCTATTGGGGTGACCCACTTTAGTTTTACAAGGATAAGTGGTGCTGTGGGTGCATCCAATATATTTTCCAAAGAGAGCAAAACAGTTTATCTTTACAAGCCAGTCATCTTAGCTACATTTCCCCCATAAAAGGACAGACTCTTTGCTAGATGTTTGATGTGAAAATGGGCTTGGGGGCTTATTAAATGGAACCAATTAAAACCATTAAAATTGACCCAGTTTTTAGTACCTTTAGACACTAATAATTAACTTTTATCAGGAGTCCCTGACATCTAGATGGCATGTTAATAAATGCCTCAGAAAAATATAGAGATGAGAGCTAGTGGACTTCATCTAATGTAGCTATAGGCTGGAAGATCTACAGCTTGAAGCTAATAGCTATGCTCACTTTATTTGGAGTGGTGTGCCTTGAGCAGCCAGCCTCAGAGAGATCTCTTGAGGAGGACGGCGAAGCTGCTATATTGTTTTCCCTGACCCTTGCATAGAGAGCTCTGCTAGCTAGGTGCCTAGGTTCATGTTAGCCATGTGAGAGCTGGACATTAGGAGCACCAAACTCTCCAGTTCCTAGAATTCTAATTTGTTCGGAGTTTTAATCTTAGGCCATATACACATGATCACTTTATTGTGCGATACGGCTGCTTACCGCGCGCAATAAAACTGGTAGCATACACATGAGCATTTTCCCTGTTGCGTGGCCACACCCTCTCGCCACGCAACAGTTAAACCACTCAAATCGAGTGGTAACGCTCGTGTGTACCCATTTTGCGCATTACACAGCCTCCGGAAATGTCCCAGAGTGCCAATCAAGGCCGCGCTGGGACATTGGAGCTGTCAAATACGTGAATTTCACTGCTCTAGCGGAGCAGTGAAATTGACTGTTATGGGAGCTGCCAGGTTCGGCGGCTCCCCTGGACCGAGCTAGGGGGCTGGCCCGAAACGGCTGCCCTTGCCAGTTCGGGCCAGCCCCCTAGTCCAGCTATAGGGGTTCGGGTGGTGGCAAGGTCTGTGGTGCTTAAGCGCGCAGCCCCCACCACCACCCGAAGCCCTGCAGCTGGACTAGGGGGCTGGCTGTGGGCAGTGCATGGTGGGATAGGTGCCCACCACGCACTGCTCCTTGTATCGCAAAGGAGCGTTCACACGGGTGAATGCTCCTTTGCAATACACGAAGCATGTGTGTACACATGAAAGCACTATATTTATAGCGCTTTCCTTGTCCCGCAATAGCTTATTGTGGGACAAGTTTGTCGTGTGAACATAGCCTTAGATTCCCTTCCTGATGACAGCCCTCCTTTTAGAATTCTCAGAGTCTCTTCTTGATGGTTCCCTCATTTGTTCTTCACACTGTTTAGGAACCTTCCCCTCACATATACAAAAATAAATGCTATGTTTAAGTTTTTAAGACATGTTAGTATGTGTGTGATTACTGTAAAGCATCTGTTACATTTTTATTAGGCACACCCCTTGAGCTTTTAAGTCTCAGATAGTGGGAACCAAGGAAGAATGTATGGAATTTTGGGGAAAAAAATTACTTTCCTGGACATCCTTTTCTCAGAAGATGGCAACCCACCAAAATAGTTTCAGCTTCTCTCATCCCTCCCTGTTGATAAGACTGAAAATCATCATAATGCCACTATATAAATCCATGGTATTTCCACTATGTGCAGTTCTGACCACGCCATCTCCAAAAAGATGCACTGAATTGGAAAAAGTACAGAGAAGGGCAACAAAAATGTAGTGATATGAAAGTTTAAAATCTCTCCTCATACCAAAGAAATCTGGGACTTTTCAGCTTTGAAAAGACGCCTAAGAAGGGCTATGATAGAGAGCTATACCTAGGGGTTGACAATTTTTCAGATCAGGGTCTCCAATGAGTACCAGCAGGAATTGTTGGGTACTCAGCTAGCAGGTGTCACATTTGCTCCCCCTCACACCTCACATCATGCCCCCCTCTACTCAGGGGTAGTATTTCTGAAGGGAGTCTGTACCTGCAGGGGGGGACATGAGGCTGGGAGGATGCAAATCTCACCCCCGACATACTTCCCCTCCTCTGCAGTTACCAGTGTGCGGCAGCTGCTGGACCCCTGCAATAGTCTTGCAGCCTGGCTCCGGCTGGGACAGAGCAGCCTCACCACCGCCCTGTGTCTGGGAGCCACTCAGCGTCTCTGGGTTGGGCCTCGAACACTGACAGGCCTCAGGGTTTGCTCCAGGGGTGATGCCTGCACTGAGCACAGAGGACACGAGCCCAGAGCGTCCAAGACAATGTCCCAAGTCCTGAGCCAGCAACACAGGCGCAAAGAGTTGCACCGGCTCTTTTAAAGTCTCCTGCTCTGCAGTATGTAGCTGAGGCACGTGCTGCAAAGCAGAAGAGAAGAGAAAGTTATATCCCTCTTCTCAGGTGGGGGAAAGTAGTGGGAGGGGGCAGTAGCTGGCCCCAACCTGGGTGGAGGATGCTGGTCACAGCATCTGGCCCCGGCCAGGTACTGGGAGGGCCAAAGGCAGGAGCCTGCCTGGAATCCAGGACTAACAGGGTCAAAGGCAGAAGCTGCCCCATGACTGGCGGGGCCAAAGACAGGAGCTGGCCCCGGTCCACCATGGGGCAGCAGCAGCAGAGCCCAGGGTCCGGATTCAACCTGAGAGCCAGGAGCCGGCAGCAGGGGCCACTAGGTTCCAAATCTGGCCTGGGAGCAGGGGCTGGATCCAGCCTGGGGCCAGAGGTAGCAGGAGCTAGATCCGGCCTAGGGCTGGTGGTGAGAGCAGGGGCCCGTGGTCAGATCCAGCTCGGGAGCTGGGCCACCAGCAGCAGGGACTGGGAGCGTGGTAGGGAGGCGTGGTATCGGGCAGTGCAGGGTATGCCAATACACGAGTCTTTGGGGGAAGTTTTCAGTACGCTTTTGGAAAAGGTGCTCATGAGTACCACTTATGTTAATCCCTGGCTAGCACATTGTAAATGGCATTGGAAAACTGAATAAAGAAATAAAACAAACAAGGAGTCTTGTGGCACTTAGGACTAACAATGACCAAAGCTCATGCGATAAATAAATGTTAGTCTTTAAAAGTGCCACAGGACTCCTTTGTTTTGCTGAACTAGACTAACACGGCCGCCCATTTGGAACTTGAATAAGGTGGGGTTATTTATCCCTACACAAGAACCAGGGGTCACCCAATGAAATTAAGAGGCATCAGGTTAAACACAACGGAATGAAGTACTTCTTCACACCGAGACCAGTCAATCTGTGAAGGCCAAAACTTTAACAGGGTGCAAAAAGGAATTAGATACATTCCTAAAGGATAGGTTTGTTGATGGCTATTATTCAAGATGGTCAGGGATGCAAGCCCTAGAGCATGGGGTTGCAACCCCATGCTCTAGGAGTGTTCCTAGTCCAATTGCCAGAAGTTGGGGGAGGACGACGGGATAGATCACTTGATGATTACCTGTTCTGTTCATTCCCTCTGAAGCAGCTGGCATCGGTCACCATCAAAAGAAAGGATGCTGGGCTAGATGGACCATTGGTCAGATGTAGTATGGCCGTTCCTGTGTTTTGTTCAAGTAGATACAGTGTAGATACAAGGATGGGAGAAGGAAATATGCAGGAGATTACTCACCTGTGTATTTATACAACTAAAGAAAGAAATACAAAATATTGCTTATTCATTAGCAAGTCCACAGCTCATGTACATAAGCAAAGTTACACAAGTCTCGAGCAACGCAGTGCAAACATGGGTACGTAGGTAAGCAATTAAAATCATGGAATCAAAAATTCGTGTTGGTAGGACCTCAGGAGGTCATTTAATCCAACACCCTGCTCAAAGCACGACCACCTAAATCATCCCAGCCATGGCTTTGTTAGGCTGGGTCTAAAAAACCTCTAAGGATGGAGATTCCACCACTGCCCAAGAGAACCCATTTTAGTGCTCACCAGCCTTCTAGTGAAAAGGTTTTTCTTAATATCCAACCTAGACCTCCGTCACTGAAATCTGAGACCATTGCTCCTTGTTCTGTCATTTGCCACCACTGGGAAAACCCAGCCCCATCCTTTCTGGAACCACCCCTTCACATGGTTGAAGGCTGCTATTAAATCCCCCCCTCACTCTTTTCTTCTGCAGACTAAATAAGCCCAGTTCCCTCAGCTTCCATCACAAGTTATGTGCCCCAGCTCACTAGTAATTTCTGTTGCCCTCTGCTGGACTCTATCCAAATTTGTCCACATCTTCCCTGTTCGGGTGGGGAGGCAAACCAACAAATACTCCAAATGTGGCCTCACCAATGCAGAACAGAGAGGAATAAATCACTTCCCTCCATCTGCTGGCAGTGCTCCTATATATGTAGCCCAATATGCTATTAGCCTTCGCGGCAAAAAAGGGCACCCTGTTGACTCATCTCCAGTTTCTTGTCCAGTATAACCCCAAAGTCCTTTTCTGCAGAACTGCTGCTTAGCCAGTCAGTCCTGAGTCTGTAACAGTACACAGAATTCTTCTGTCTTCAGCACAGGACTTTGCACTTGTCCTTGTTGAACCTCATCAGATTATCTGTTGGACCAATCCTCCAAACTGTCTAGATGACTCTGTATCCTCTTCCTACCCTCCAGCATATCTAAGACTTCCCCAAGCTTAGTGTCATCTGCAAACTTGCTGACGGTACAATCCACCCTGTCCTCCAAATCATTAATGAAGCTATTGAACAAAACCAGCTCCAGGACAGACCTCTGGGGCACTCTGCTTGGTACCAGCTAGACATCGAGCCATTAATCACAAGATGTTGAGCCTGATGATCTAGCCAGCTTTCTATTCATCTTGTAGTCCATTCATCCTACCCTTCTTTAACTTGCTGGCAAGAATATGTGAGAGACCGTATCAAAAGCTTTGCTAAAGTCAAGGTGTATCATGTCCACCACTGTCCCCACAACAGGTAGTCAGTTATCTCATCATAGAAGGCAGACGGTCAGGCATGACTTGTCCAGGGTGAATCCATACTGACTGCTCCAGATCACCTTCCTCTCCTCCAAGTGCTTCCTTGATGACCTGCTCCGTGATTTTTTCAGGGATTGAGGTGAGGCTGACCAGTCTATAGTTCCCTTGATCTTCTTCCTTCCCTTTTTAAAAGATGGGCACTATATTTGCATTTTTCAATCATCTGGGAGCTCCCCGATCACCATGTTTTCAAAGTTAGTGGCCAATTGTTCTGCAATCCTATTACCCTTGGGTGCATTGCATCTGGCCACATAGACTTGTGCATGTCCAGCTTTTCTAAACATTCATGAGCCTGCTCCTTCACCACTGACAGCTGCTCATCTCCTCCCAATACTGTGCTGCCCAGTGCCGTAGTTTGGGTGCTGACCTTGTTTGTGAAGAAAAAGGCAAAAAACCTATTTGAATACTTCAAATTTTCCACATCAGCTGTCATTACATTGCCTTCCTTACTCATTAAAGGGCCCACACTTTCCCAGACCTTCTTCTTGTTGCTAAATGTATCTGTAGAAACCTTTCTTGCTAACTTGCGTGTCCCTTGCTAGCTCAGAACTTACAAATGTCTAAAATGTTTCACAGCTACAGCATCTTTTTATTGTTGGGCTGTTTGGTTTAGGGATGGGTTCTAATTTATCTAATTATTTTCTAGTCAGTAGGTGTACCTCTCCATAATTGATACAACTATTTACAGATGTCAGCTAGTCTCAATATTTGTATGTGTCCCTATCCTTTCAGCATTTGGAAGTTATGGCCCCTAGGATGCCATTCGTTTTCCGGTAAGTGTGTAATCAGTTCTCAGTGAATGAGAAGGCATAGTATTGCAAGGCGATTTCTTGAAATAGACTCAAAATTAGTTGAACCATTTACTATTGCAGTATGCTAAAGAGAATGTCTGTTCACAGTTATGGAGGTATGCAGAGAAGACTGTCCTTTAGACATTTGGGTCTCCACTCACAGTGATGTTCCTGGAAGCCTCTACAGGACAGGCTGTGAGAAAAATCTCTGCTTTGAATGCAGTCTGTGTGGAACTGGATGGAAAAGGAGAGCTTACATTTGTATGCTGAAGTGAACGGGACTTTCAGTCATTTCTTTTGCAAGCTTCAGCAATAACCACCATTGGAATTTTCCCAAGACTGCATCTTCAAGCAGTACATACATTCAGTGGTTTGAGGGACAGCTGTAGATGCAGTCAAGGTAACAATTCTACCGGAAACAGACGCTCAACAAAAAAGGAAGGGGAGGGGGCATGAAACCAAAGGTATTCATATTGCTGAAAGGCAAGACTTTGTGGCTGACCTCATCCGTGAAGTTACTGCCTAGACATGACACTGCAGCTTTAAAGTCACGCTTACAAATGCACAAACTTCTCTTCAGACTAAGCAGCATAAAAACTCCCTCATGCTCTTGGATGGAAACTAAAACAAGAAATGTCATATCTAAAATGGAAGGTCTTATGTTACACAGATTTGCTACTGTAGATGGCCAGAACTGAGTGTTCTTTGAGAGTAGGAAGAATATTTCAAGGATAGTTGATGGCTTTGAAAATTCTTTGCAATGGTCAGGTGGCCTTTTTCCATTTATCCTGAGACCAGATCCAGTGGCTTCTATCACGAAGCTCTTTTTACTTGTATACTGCCTTTCAGAGAACCTGAAAACACTAAGGAAATGTTTAGAACATTTTTTTACAGCTAGGTAAGATGTTCACAGGTTCTAGCATCACATGCACACGTCAGTAGATCGCTTAAAAATTAAACTGCAGTGGTCGACAAGGTGTTCACGATATAAATTAATGCTGTAAATGCATACTAGCACACCAGGGTGCAGCAGTAACAGAAACTTGTATAAACACAGCTCAGGCTTTTACCGCAGTGGTTTTCTAAGCCACTGTAATAAAAATGCTTAAGCTCTGTCTACACTCCAGCAGCCTTGTTTTCTGTCACCAAAAGGGGAACTATAGACATGAAGTTTTCTAGTGTAGAAGCCTCTGAGGGCTGACCGAGCCATCTTTTTCCCAGTACAGCACACTTCCCAACTTGTTATTCTCTTTGATCTGGCACAGCCAACCTTGGACACCAGGTCTCTCCATCTGTCAATTGACATAACCTGTTTCAGTACAGTTCAGTTGTAGCAAACAGTATATTCTCTTGTATTTTGGGACACATTTGTTTGTTAGCACAATGCATTGATCAAAGGAGTTCACCCTTTACATTTGTGTGATAGAATAGCCCCAGAAAGTTTTCTCATTGGTAATAGCCAGATACTGTGAGCCTTACTAGAGAGCTCCCAGAATACAGCTTGATTTGGTCAACAAGTAATTACTTCTCTGCAAGAGTGGTATACTTGGGAACCCTATCTTCCAGTTACAGAGAACCAGGAGACTATGCTCCCACGATTGCCTTATGCACTAAGTGACAATATAACAAACTGAAAACACTTGCTTCTAAACAGCAAGAAAGGAAAGGGAGAAAAAAAACCCAGAACTACTTAGGAGATAGGCCGACCAGCCCAGGGCAGTCAGTTTTAGAACAGAGGCAAAACATGGATAATTATACCGGATAACAATTTAAAGTTTCCACTAAAAGAGCTGCACAGGAACCTAGAAAGCACATTTTTTTCATTGACAGACCACATTCATGGTCAAACGCTAAACCAGCTCTGTCTCAGTTGGAGAAGCCGGACATGCATGTTGATTTCGAGGAAGTGGAGGGAAGGTTCGCATCTTCAGCCCTTATATTATGATTCAAGAACATAAATGAAACATTTAACATTACAAGTTTGTAAGTATCAGCAGGCAGTAAATCTGAAAAATAAGTTTTATTTTAAACCAGTGGTATTGTGGCACATACTATATGGCATAACCAATTACAGCAAAGTTCATGTATACAAACAAAATAGCAGAATTTCTTTTTTGAAGTGTGTATTTCTGTTCAGAATTCAGGCAGTAGAACAAACACTGCTCTGAAGACAGGGAGTACGTGCCACATGGGCTTCCATTAGAGTCTGGACTTTGAAACATTCCCACTCATACATGCAATGTCTATATTTTTTTTAAAAATCTTTAGCAATACATCTGCATGAAATCACTCTGTAGCATCTACACATAAAATAGCTGATAAAAATAGTCTTGCTGTAGGCTTACAGGATTATATCTACATTTTAATTTAAATACCTGGATTGCAGATCCAGCAGAGAGGGAGGTTTTCTATTGTTGATTTCATTTGGTCAGGGGGAGAGTTCTGTATCCAAGGCATGAAAAGAACTGCTCTCTCCATCCCATCCCAAGTTTTTCTAAGAGGGTTTGACCTGAAGAGAGATCACTGGAAAGTGTTCTAGGAAAAACTGATGGCTTCATCATCCACCTCCCACCCCTTTGTGCTGCTTCTTTATGCATAGGAATAAATACATTAAAACAGCCCGTCTCCACTCCTAAATCAAAGATCCATCAGGCTACAAAATTCTGCAAAAGCCTCACTCTGCCCACACAGGAGACGATTGCAACACATGAACTTATGAAAATGTTTCCCCCCCACCATATCTTAAATGGGCACCTGAGCCACCCAGGACAATTGCAGCATACAAAATACTGAAAGACACTTTCCTCCCCCAAGTCCATAAACATGGGCATTTCATTCACACAGGATCCCTGTAAAATAAAAAATATTTTAACCAACATTTGTCTTTAACATACTTCCTTTTCTTATTTTTTCAGACAGAGATCAACCCACTAAAATATCCAAAAAGCCTTTTTCCATGAGGGTAAAAAAACAACTTATTAAAATGTTAATTGCGCACACACACACACGCACGCACGCACGCCCCCAGACAGGGAAAGGGAGGCTCTGATTTCATTCATGCGTGTTCTTTGTTTTGGATACCAGCATTTCGAGAAACTTATTTTTGGGGAGCAAAATAACTTCTAAGTTTGGACAATTACATTGCCACGTGTTTAGATGCGCCTTTGAAGGACTTTGTTTATCCGTTACCCTATAAATATAAAACCTTCTTTTGAAACCAGAAAGATGAGGATGAAGAAAAAGGTGCATGTTTATCTGTTCCATATATTTTTATCCTTTTCTTACCAAAGCACCCAGAAGGCAGACATGTTCACAATGAATTGTGCTACAAGAGGGAGGATGCTGTGATTTCCTATAGAAGAGAAACAGTACAGTATTTCACTGGCAGACTTATTGCCCCAGAGCCCTCCTCCATGATAATGCAACAAAAGTAGATGTAGATGCACAGACAGCTACAACATGTGAACAAAAGACCCACTGCATCTTGTTAGGGATAAAGAACATAAGCACACACAGAATCACCTCTGGCCTTTGCCTGGGTCTACTGGGAGCTAATGCCAGGAAGCCTCAAAATGAGAGGAATGGAATAAGGAGAAATAAGGTGATTCCCAATACAAGGGCATACAGGCTGGTACCTTCGAAAGTTCATTTCCTGATTATAGTGTTCATGTCTGGCTACCCTGCAGCCCATGGAAAGCAGTAGGCTCAGAATTCCATTCAAGAATGTTAACTTCAGACTTACTTTCACTCTATCCCCATTCATTTAAGGCACAAACATATTTACAGTTTCAAACAAATCCTTCTCGTATCTCGAGAGTACAACGGATATTTGTATTTTCTGCTACACACAATACCGGAAAGAGGCTTTGGATGTGGATCAGCTATCTGACATGAAACAAAGATACCCCTCACTCTGTTGCTGCAAAAAGCAGAGGGCTCTGCTCAAGTATACGACTACCTTCTATTATCTGTAAAGTCACTTCCTCATAGGAAAACCATTTAATGGCAACAAATGTGACTGAGAATTGATTAAGGGGGCGTTATGTCCCTGCATAATGTCTGCCTTGTCCCAGCAGTAGTGCAAATTGGTTGTTGACTGTTATTTTGGAAGGTTTTAAAAAAAGTCAGTCACAAATATATCTTCAAGGGCTTGTCCTAAGCTGTACACAGAATACAAGATAGCATGTAGCATGTTTACATAGTCCGCCTACCTTCTCTTTCCTCCCTTCCTCCCTCCCTCCACACGCACGCACGCACACAGAAACAAACACAAAACTCCTCCACCAGGAGAATCTCTGTGATAAGAGGCACTTGAATGATATTTGGAGAGTCCCTACGGAAAGGCCTTCCCCTCACAGTGACGTGGGACAAACAGAAGAGAGGCACTTTCTCAGGACTCCATTTCCTCTTGGTCAAGTGGCGGTGGCACAAAGCTGACTACTTCATCATAGGTCAGACCTGGTGGAGAAAGAGTGACAGAGACTTAATACGAGAGGACTGCAGTTCTATAAAAACAGACTGATGGATTCCAACCCTCAGAGGCACATTTCCGAAAGAAAACAGGCTCAAGATATTTGGAGCAGAAAAGCCCCATGGGGTGGAATGTCAAATCAGTCTAACATTCGGGATGTTACTTCCATAATGCTGGCAAGATATACCATGAACTGCATTAGCTGATGTTTGTATTATCAGGTAGCAGATCTGGTATTCTTTCTGTACACAGCAAATCACTAACAGTACAAGGTATTCCCAATGACTGAAAAGGTAACAAAACTAATGAGCCCTTATATACTACGTGCACACAACAGTTCTATCAGCTCCTCTCATGCTCTGCACCTCCTAAAGTTTGTTCCAACCAATCACAAAAGCTATAGTTTGATGTTAGCTCCTGGCACCTGCCATAAGAGACACAGCTTGCCTCAATGATTTCTCCTCTCACAGAACTCACTTTTCCATTCCTCAATCTCAAGTTCTCTGCTTTCAAAGGACTGATCATAGGGGTCTGCCACTGGTTCATCATCTGGATCATGATATTGAGCAAAGTAGCCATGGGCTAGTGCCTCAGCAGCAGTAATTCGCTTGTCTGTGTCCAGCACCAGCATCTTCTCCAGCAAGTCCACAGCTATCAGAGACAGAAAAAAGAAGGGAGTTTACATGGATGATGAGCCATCATAACACTTTCTTCTAACGCTCAAAATTATGTAAGCCCCACTTAAGGGTGTTTGTATGTTTTCAGGAAACCACTACCCATCCTTTGAAAGTATACGATAAGGCATCTCCATGCTGAATGACTCTGTAGTCAAAAGCAAACATAAGTGAACAAATTTCAGTATTCCAAGACATGCCAGAATTCAGTTTCACACCCCTTCATTACAAGATTTTACAGCTAACATGAGCCACAGCTTAAAATGACAATTAGTCGGAAAAAAGTATAGCAGTGGATTTTACTCTTAGTATACCCACCACAAGCTAGTTATATGGGACTAAGCCAAAAAATAAGTTTTTCCTCCCTCTCCTTAATTATAATAGAGTATTTGCTTAGCTCTGTAGTAACAAAATCCAGAAGCAGCTCCCTCAAAATCCATGCCAAGCAGCTAGCTGAAATATTAACTACCAAATACCTACTACCCTAACGGACCAAAAATGTGTCAAGGAGTTTACATTTTACACTTAGTGAATTATACCAGGAATCGTTAATCATCCTGCAAAGTTGCAGTATTTGTTTATTTTATACACCTTGCTGTGGAAAAAAGTTCATAATGGTCTATTAGTAGGGCATAAAGTAGGCGGAATGGCTGACTCAGTCATTTTCAACTCTCCACCACCAAATCCCATTTAAACATAAATCCATCCTCCCATTACTCCAAAGGAAAAACCCCAACTCTCCAAATCAACAAGCAAGACCAAACAATATTTGCCATTAAATTCCCTTCCCTGGAGAACCATTGCAAGCCCTTACCCAGCGGATTGGCACCAATAAACACATTTTCAAAGTTCATCTTTGGCATGTAGGACAGAGACTGGATGTAGTTTCTTGCCTGTGAAAATAAATGTTTTGTTAAAGGACATCTCCCAGTCACCAAAATATGGAATGCACCTCAATTTGCCTGAAGTATTTTGCTATGTATGCACTGCCTGCCTACTTTGATTTCCCTGTTCTCACCTCTGTCACTTACAAACCAACCATGGTGGTTAGGAAAGGGCTGATAGATAATGATGATCCTTGGTTTGCTAAAAAGTAGAAACACAAAATACAGTCCAGAGATCTGTTGGAAAAGCTTACTGCCTCCTCTAAGGCTGTTACGGTATAGACATCTTACAGTGTCCAGTGGTAAATCATTCAACGGTTGTGTGACGTTCTGAAAAGAGCTCATTCAGCTTGTCCTAGATCTTAGAGACGGACAGTTTAGTCTGCACTGTTCAAGTTTGAAATTTTGCTTTAAGTTTGTTTTAAAGTCTTGCTGTGGCAGGCAGTTTTCTTAGTGCCCATCCCATGCATCATGCGAACATTTACTGAACCCAAGAAGCGGTGACCTGAATTGCAAACGCTTGTGCATCCTGTCAGGTCTCACCTCATGGCTGGGCATCCTGTTAATGAGATACGCAGGGGGTGTTCCCGTCAGACGCATGATCTGCTGAAGCTGGTTAATATCTTAAATGCCTAGTCAAGGGCTTTGTTAAAAACAATGCGAACAGTCATTTTAAACACAGAATCACAACTGCATACAACGTAGCTCTTCTGCCCACCACAAAGAATAGATCATATAGGACAGAGCCATTCAAACCATCGGACATACTTGCGAGGTTTAGCAATGTGAACTAGTGAGCATCTAAAGCAAATGATTCCTAATTCTCAATTGGCAACAGCCTGTCACCACAAACAGGCACATGTTTATCATTCAAAAGCAGCTTTAATTTAGAGATTTGCCTCCTTGAAATTTCTCAACAGGTTTAGGGCCAATGGAGTTGGGACGTCCCTTGACTGAGGATGCTAGTCAAAAGTTTTCCCAAGCTGTGGTATTCACATATGGACTCTGAACAAACTGATCCTCTGTACTAGCTTTAAAGTGCACCACTTGAGTACTTTCTGTGCAATAAATCAGTAAAGACTCTAGTGGGCTAGATGCTGGTGGTATTAGTTCAGCAACTGGCACCTTCACTCTGAACAGCTATAAATGCAGTGGGTTATGTGGGTAAAGTGATGGAATACAACAAATGCAGGGTTAGCAAGACATTTGCACTGCACAAAATAAAATATTAGCTGATGTTTCTGAACAGAAATGGAGAGTTTAACACCAACTTTAGAAAAAGCAGAAAATCCCGCAGGGGACAAGTACAACGAAAACAGCAAATCCAGAGCTTGCAAAAGGAACATCATCCCGGCCCCATGCATAAATCTCCATCAATTTAGCTAGATCTTATCCTCACACAGTACAAAACAGAGCAGCGTCAATATTTCACTGTAGTTTATGCAAGAGATTTTTAATGTGGACTTGGATGAAAAGAACTCTACTTTTCCTTCAGAGAGGTGAAAAGATGTTGCCAGACTCTGAAAAGTCCCTCTTGATATACAAATTAATCTAGTTCCTTCCATCTTCCCCAGCCTCTCTCATATCAACTGTTCTCTTGCCACCGGCATAGCACGTGGCACCCCCATCTTCAAAGCATTCCTCAAACATTCCCCTATCCCCGTCCCATTCCCTTCCTTCCCAAAACATGGCTTACAGTGCTGCTATAGTGCTGTTGGTCCAAGGAGATTACAGAGAAGATGGATGAGTTAGTCTTTTATTGGCACTGGTCCAAGAAAAATAAACGATAGATATTACCTCATCCATCCTGTCTTCCCCATATCTGTAATTTTCTCTTAATGCTCTCTCAATCTAAAATCCAGGACTTGGTCACGTGAACATTTATTTTGCAGCAAGTTGGTGTGTGTGAGTCTATCCTGCACTAGCTTGCCACTGACAGTTGTCCATGTAGACCCTGCTGACGCCCATTAACAGTGGTTAATGAGCTCTGATCTAGTTCTCATTGAAACAGGACTAGATCAAAGTGCACCAACAAACTATGAGTGTGCATCAGCAGTGTCCACACAGATATCTCATACACGGCAGGCTATCCCAGGTTAGACAAACTCCATCTTGCTGCAGACTAACTGTTTGGGTAGATGAGCCCTGAGTTATTCACCTAACTGTTCAACCTAATCCTTCCTTCCTTCACTTCACTCACCCTTTCCTCAGCCTATAGGTCGCAGTTTCACTGACTGCCAAAATAGTCTCCTCCCCTGGCACCTTTAGTATACGTCTGTCCGACACACTCACCTCCCCCGCCCACATCCCCCCACCCACTGTTAACCACACTGGCCAGACCAGTAATTTCTCCTGCAGGATTAACTGCTTAGTCATCAACACAATGAAATTTAAACTCCAGTTCAGCAAAACTGCCCTCTTTTTCACACATCTATAGCTGTCAACTCATGTATCCTACACCTTCTGCCCTTTGGGTCAACCCCTATACCCAGGTCCTCCTTCCCCCAAAAGTCCCCAGCACAGAAAACGACAATATTCTTGCACAGGTCTCTGCTACTTTAGCAATACAGGCACACCACTCACCCATAAGCCCCAGTGTGACTGAGGTTCATGAAATTTAGTAGGGTCTTAAAATCTATTATCCCACTTATTCAATATTTACATGAGGCTAATGGGGAAGCTAGCAAGATAATGATGAGGTGCAACCCACATACTATGTCCTGGAAATTCAGCTCCACATCTTTCTTCAGTTCCAGGAAGTTCAATCACAGCTTTTCAGTGTCTGTCTGAGAAGCATTGTTAAGATGATATGCTCTAGTCTATACCTGCCGTGCTTTTCGGCGGCAGCCAACAGGAGATACGCAAGGTACATAAAATACCTTGCGCATCTCCCGACAGCTCGCTATCTACCCCTTACACAGTGCGCTAGGCCAACTGGAAATGGCATCCGGTCGGAGTAGCGCTACTGCTGTTACAGGCCTGGAGCTAGAGCTTCAGTTCCGAGTTCACGTGAGCACATCTTAACAGAATGCCATCAGAATCCATGCATGCCAGCTGGTTACTGCATGCTCCCCTCAGTCTTTTGACCATAAAGTAACGTTTGACAATGACGACCATATTATGCTCCTAGAACACTGTATCAGGTGCATCTGCCCCCCACCCTTCAGCTAGTTTTGCTTTCCTCAAAGAAGATAACATTAGATCGCTCACTATAGGAAGATCCTATAAAGCTTTGTTCTCAACCCTCTTCTCCTTTCCTTATTAATGTTCAGCGTTTTATAAATATTCTAGTACCATTTTTATGTTGAGGTCAATGACAACTTGGGCAAAATGTCTCTTCTCAATGTATACTCTGCCTACCTGCTCTACCACATCACTCAACTCTAGCCTAACTTCTTCAGTCATCATAAAAGACAGCTACCTGCTTACTTGACAAGGGAAATACCATTAGTTACGTTTATCTAGTGCATCTCAATTCTGAACATGAATTCACTTCTCATATCTGTAATACTGCAGTCACTCAAACATTTTCCTTTGCACCTCCAACTGCTACAACTCTGCAAGTCTGAGTACTGTAATTTCCACAAAACCACAGCTACAGGGACACTCACTCTGTGAACCGCTCATTGATTTCATGGCTTATTTTAAGTTCTTTTAGGTCCTCCCCCAACTTGCCCACACCTTCAGTCGATTCCCAATACCCACCTTATCTTTAGGACATTTCTTGGCCATGGAATTCTAGCTCTCCATATACTTGACCTACTCATCTGCCAGTTCTGGCCCCACCTGATTTTTCACATGCCTTTGCTTCTGCCATATTTAATGAGTACTTCAATATCACTTTTCTGCAGCCTACCTCCAGAAATCTATGAGCCATACTTCACATCATTATTTACATTAGCAACCCATTAGCCTCCACTATCCCCATCCCCATACTCTAATCTTTTTTATTTTAAGGTTTTTGTTGTGATATCCCTCAGTGTTACATCTGTGCATTTTAATTTTGTGAACAGGTAAAATTAAGTAGCTTTTATACTTTGCTTTCAAAGAAGTTCATAATCTAGGAACAAACCTTTTTACATAGCAAAGATGGATAGGAAAGACTGAAGACATTGGTCACCATTTAAAAAAAGTCTTTAAATAGAGCTTCAGTGGTCATAGATAATACATGCTGGTAAAAGTACACTGCAAATTAACACGCATATTAGCACAGTATGACTATTTGATGAGGTTAGGCTGACTGCGCATTTCTTCCATGGTGGCCAGCTCTCATAATTTAGCACCTGCAATGCAATTTGGATTTTATGCTCCAAAACCATACATAGTCTCTCTGATGGAGCAGCATTCTGCTGTTGTATGAAAGAATACACACTCACACAGAGGAACTGCACACATTTAGATATCATGCTCATTTTTGGATAGGATCATTTACCCCTACTGCCCTTCGGACGGGCAATCTGGAGAAACAGTGACTAGTGTAAATCTCAAAATCCCAACCAAAAGAGGTGCTTCTTCAGTAGCATCTGCCCATGTGATCCTTTATAAAGTACAGACCCACAAACCCAAAGAAAACCAAAGTGAAATGGAAGAGAGGATTTCACACCATGGACAGGCAGAAGGAAGAGACATCAGGCATAATATGAACTCAAAGACACCTCAAAAGAGAAAAAAAAAATGAAAAGGGAAGAGACCAATAACCCAGGAAAAAGATCACAAAGTACAGACTACAAGAGAGCAGAACAGAGGTAGAAAATACAGTGACTCCCCAAAGGGCAGATATTACAATCAAAATATAAACTCACAGACTCTGAGGAGATTTTCTTCAAAAGCTCAGGCCCTGGGGTTCCAACGAGTCTCAAAATGAGCTTCAATTGATCAATATCTAATGGTGAACCATAAAGGAAAATGCTGGGACAAATCAAAATATGAAAAAAAGTTCAGTGTATCAGCCTAATGCAGCTGGAGAGTTAAGGTCTAACAAGACCTTGTCTGAATAGTCATTTAAAGAAAACTTTATACATTCCTTTGGTATAAAGTTACACATCCCCACTTGTGTCTAAATCACATGCACTGAGCAGAGTTGATCACTTACACTGTACACCTGATTGCCATGAACAATGCACAGCAGACACTGAAGACAGAACTTTTGTCTCACCAACTAGGCTTAGTTTACGTGCTCACTCCACTCTTTAACATTCACCCAGAGCATAGCTAGCAGTATTAAAAGCATTAGTAAAAGATGCAGTAAAGCAGAAGGCTGGCAAGTGTAGGTAGTAGTATGCAATGATACATGCCCATTTGTAATAAATACACTGCTGGGATAGCCGGGCCACTTATGACACATTCTGGATGTCTCCAAATGACTGGATCCTGCTTGCTGTCTAGAGCTCCTGGCAATGTTAAACTGGTTTGATGCACCCTTCTCTCACTTTCCATGGTGCACACTAAACTAGAGAACAATTAAAATGGCCAGCAGAGGCTGCTTACTCCCTACTAGCTCCTTTTAGAAACTATGAAGTGGACGAAGGCCCCAAACTGAATATCTATAAGATGAAAAGCTCTGCTTCCAATGGAACAGCTGATCTAAACAAAACGCCCAGTCCAAAAACAGAGCTACCATCAGGCTATTTAGACAAATGAGCTACACTCTTTGAAAAAGGTCGAGAGAAAACAAATCTAAGAAATCTGAAAAAGCGTACAAAGAGAAATCTGTTAGCCTACTGTTAAAGGTCTGACACTCACAAAAAAAAGAGCCAGACTGGAAGTCAATTTAAAAAAAAAAAAAATCAAGAGCAATTTTATTCCATCTCTAAACTGCTCTCATATGCTACAGTTTAAGCCCCATTAGTGATTTCAGACTACACCATTTATAGTTTCTTTCTGGAACATCATAGCCTTAAAATTACATTAACAGAGTTACCCAGTTCCCTTTAAATACAAGATAATCGTCTTTCTAGACAGTATTGTTCAAAACAAAGGAAACAATGCCACTCTGATCTCATAAATGTAGCTGCAATTCTATCATCACATATGACATCACTTTACTCAAATTCCACAAACCACACTTTACTACTGGAGTATTCTCACTACAAAAATCTTCAGTGGTGCAAACATCCCATTTCTTTAAGTGAAATATTGCCCATGTCCAGTGGTTGTTTTCAAATATCTATTTTTAAAAAGAGTCTTACAATCCTAAAATGCATTTGCTGATTGATACCAAGGACTCACTTTGACTAAAGCGTGGTCTACAATAAATGCATCTAAAACAGATAAAAAAAATTATGTTGCAGCTATACTATACTTTGACAAACTGATTAGTTGATGTCTCATTTATGGTCAAATGTTCACATCTTGATTAAACTGCTTATCAAGTTTTAATCAAATCAGTCATTACAGCTAATGATCACATACATGTATCTAGATAGATTTGCTGTAATTGCTCAACTGCAAACTCTTAGGCATATAATGGAATCATAGATATGCCTGTGTTATAATTAGTAGGAGACAGCTACAGCTAATACAACCAGCTATATTTAAATGGCCATAATGTAAGCTAATTTAAGACAGCCATTGCACCCTTCACTCATGGTCTTGTGCAAGAAAAAAAAAAAAGTTGTGCAACCTAAGGACTAACTGTATGCCTTCATTTTGAGTCTGACATTCTTTGGTGGTTTGTTTTTTTTTTTAATTTCAATCTCTTTATAATTGTGTTTCAAAATCATGCTTAAGCCTATCAGAATTATGGATTTAGGCCACTATTAAAAACAATATACCCAAAAGAAAACATAGTACTGAACTTGAAATACAGACCAATAATGAAGTGTGTATGCATATGCAATCATCTAGCTTAAGATCTGGAGGGATCATGAGATCATCCAGTCTGATCCTCCATTCCAGTATACTGCTGTATAATAGTCAATTAATCACTAGGGACAGAACAGAGTCCATGACCACTTGTGATCATTAAAGACTTTTTTTATTAAGAGAAACAGTAATGCCTCAATTTCCAGAGTAAATTCAAAATGTAAATATATTTAAAAGATTTAGATGTTCCTTGAGGTTTTAGCTGAACAAGATCTTCACTTTTTGACCTAAACACCTGGACCATTACTGTGTTCTTGCGCTTGCAGGAGAAGATATCCATGTATAATTTACAAATGCAGGATGTGTGTTTAGGAACACTCACACAGGTATAAACATGCTGATATAGATACACCAGCACAATTATTCCTAATCCAGGTAAGCTTCTATGAGTTCTGTCATCTAAATCTTGATAGAAATATGAAATATTAATGTTAAAACTGGCCAATGTTGTTTTAAGATACTGAAAGGACTTGATTTACTAAGTGTGAAAGAGCTGAATAAAGTGAGAGTCAGAAGCATTATTTTTTTAAATTTTGAGAGTGACAGTTCTGAAAACAATAAAAAAATTTGGCTCTTACAAAATTGTTTTGATCTATTTTACTGAAAACAGAGCCCACATGTAATCTTATAAATATAGGAAAATATTTACCATAGTGTCTAAATTTTAAGATCCTCTTATATTTAAATGTTACCAGATAAAGATGATAAAAAAAGAATTGCAAAACACCAGAGTCTCAATTACTTAACTGCTTAACCCAGTCACAAACAATCGAGTGTTGATTTTGATCTGGTGTGTGAATGCAGGTATACAAATAACATTATTGCACAGTGTGCTGTCTGCCCAGTCAACCTATTCCAAGGAGAGGGCAAGAAGTGGCTACAAATTTCCAAAGTGTATCATACCTCAAATACATTGCTATCTCTCAGAAACAAAACCAGCATGCTGAGAGAACACTGTAGCATGCAAACCTGTGAACCAAACCAAAAATGTTGCATCTAGCTTCAGGCCTACCACCTGTATCCTACTGAATTACAAGCACAGCCTTAACTAATAGGATAGTTGGTGCTGGAGTAAAGTGAACTCTTGAGAAGTTACACAAAATAAAAAGTTAGTGTAAACAAAAAGCAAAAGGACAAAAACTCACAAGAAGAAAAGCAGCATATGGAAAGGGAAAGGAGAGCATGCAAACCTCAAAAGGAATCACCACAGGCTCGCCAAGGACTCGCAAGTCCCAATGATTCTGAAATGCAGAAAACACTTCATCTTCCATCCCCATCAGCAGCAGGCACTGCAAAACTACAGCAGCTTATCTAGGCAAGGCATGTCCAAAGAATATGCAAGAGGTTAGACAAGCAGAGCAAAATGTACCAAGAGACCATGTAATTTCCAAGTTGTTAGTTTTCAGCATGAAACTTCTGTAGGATAGCACGTGACTGGACTGTAAAAAAAAAAATTGTCACAGAATTCAAAGGGATACAGTCAACTAAAGTCAGAGAAATATAATTTTGTAAATGATTGTTAGAACTAATAACCAAGATTGCCAACAGTGAAAGAGATGTTTGTTTACTTTGGCACATGACCGTATTTTGTATAGGGAAACAGCAAATCACCTTCCTTTTGTTTGTGTGGATCATTCATAGTGAAAAAGTGGTGATAAATGTATTTTTATCTATTGGAAAATATGCTCATAAAACCATAAATATTAGTATTAAACCTAAGGGAAGATTATAAAGACCTCTATTTACTTAATTCATTTTCTGAAGATGACAGTGAATAATTAATCTGATTTTTTTTGTGTGGCAGTGAGAAATTAAGGTTTTGAATCAATTAGTCTTCGATCCAATTCCCATCATCCCAAAATTCTCTGCATCTGTTGATTTCCCTACACTCTTCACCCCCCAAAAAAAGATTTTACTAACTTTAGAACCTCACAACTCATCTATGAATTCATCTCAGAGTTAACCAAGACGAAGATAACACTTTAGAGACTTAATGTTCCCACTGTACACGTTAACGATAGAAACATATGGGCAATAAACCCTCAATGCTGCACATATTGGGAACTCAGGGCCTGGATTTTAAGAAATGGAAATGCAGATAATTCTAATTAAATAACTGGTGGCTGAAGGTGGCTCAATATCTCCAAAATCAAACAAAAGCAGTAAATTTGGCCCAGTGTTTCAGCTGCATCACAGACAGCATCAAGAGACCAACTGGAGGTACAGAATGGTTACTTGCCTCAGAGCACTAATATTAACTAATAAAATATTAATTAATATTATCAGATATAATCATGTTAAAAAATGTTAGGAGATTGCCTGCAGTTACCCTAATACAGATGACAAATGCCTTTGGTATATAAGCTCAGAACTTCATGGAAAGCAGCGTCTGTTGGATTGCCAGGACAAAAATGCCACACAATTCCTTTTGCTAAACATGTGATATCAGGTGAGAAGATTCATATTTGAACCACAGCATTATCTGGAAAGGAGGATGACTGTGCAGAATGACAGAATTTTCATCTTCCCATTCCAAAGCTGATGGATGAAGCTGAGAAGAATTACATTTACCCTGAAACTGAGACAGGACAAGAGAGTCTCTTTTCAGCTACTTGGAGGGAACAGCTTCTGGTCTTCTGAAATCTAAGGTACACCCATATTGCATAATAAGTCTAGGGTGAGAGATCCACAGGAATGTGGACTCAGACTCACCAGATGATCAGCTAAGAAAACCACAAACATCTGGCACGCTATCACTTACGCATGCTCCTGCCCTCTTTAAGGCCATAAAGCATATGATGCCATGGCAAGAGGAGCACATCTTGTTTCTGTACGTTCCCCATCTTCAAAGCATCTGACGAAGCGGGATTTTTCTCCCACGAAAGCTCATGCGATAAATAAATGTGTCAGTCTTTAAAAGCGCCACAGGACTCTTTGTTTGTTTTGCTGAACTAGACTAACACGGCCACCCCTTTGGAACTTGTCATCTTGAAGTTAGTATCTGATTTGGCCTCAATCATTAGTCAAACTCTCAGTGGCAGTAGGATGGCTCAAAGCTGTAAATTAAAGTGCCTCAAAACCTGGCAAAAGCCTAATATTAAAAATAAAATGCTCAGCTTTTATAGAAAAGAATAAATGGTGTGTGTCACTACCCTTAGTTCCTTCTTGCTGTCTATGAGGTCCGAAATGACTGAGTGAAGACTGGGGGGAAGGGCTGTGTTAGCCCCTTTCTGTATCCTTGGCATGAAGTGTAAAGATACAGGTAAGGCACATACACAACCCCCAACAGACATTGTTTTCCAGAATGTTCCAGTCTCCTGTGCAGAGGATGTGCAGATCACGTAAGGTGGAGATTTATGCAGGCAATGCACAAAGAATTACCAATTGCTTTCTTCATCTACGGAGGGGATGCGAGAATGGCCTGAATACCTTTAAATAAAATCAAGCACTGATTGGGAGAATAGTGACATGTGATTCAAATCATCAACACGTGTGAAAGAATGCAAGCATTCAAGATCGAGAATTACAAGTATTTGCAGGAAGTACATAAACTAGTAAAGCACCTTGGGATGATACAGGAAAGGACAGGATTGTCCTAAAATCAAACTTGATTTTGCACAGTAGTTATATTATGCCTATCATGCCTATTATAAAAGTTAGAGGACAGTCTCTCAGACTCTGAAGGAGAGGTTTATCTGTTTTGCTCAGTGCAATCAAGTAGCAACTGAGATGTACTTCCTGGCACTTAATAAACACTCAACTCTTATAAAGCAATTTTCATCAGTAGATTTCAAAGCAAGTCAGTATCATCCCCAATTTACAGATGGGGAAACTGAAGCACAAAGTGCTAAAATTACTTCCCCAGGTCTCCCGTCCAGTGCTCAATCCACTAGGACACACTGCCTCTCTTGTATTCCAAATTCTATTTGAAACATTTAATTATACATCTCTAACTTTTATGGTTACATCTTGCAGAAGAAACATTACTTGAAGCACCTAAAGCATAAGCAGTTTGTCAGAAACTCTGAATTAGTTTTCTCCTGTTTACTTTCTGAATTCAGTATGCCAGTGCTTCCAGAGTCAAATGTCACAGACGTGAAATTTTTGCTGATACAGCTATTCTGGCTCCTTTACTTTTGCTGCAGCAAAAAAGCCAAGTGTCCAAGCCAGACCATCTGTTAAGTTGGTTGCCAGTTCTTAGGCAATCAAAATGGACACACAACAATCTCTCTATTTTTCTCCTGTAGACCCCAGATAAGGAAGAGGGTGGGGAAAAGAGATGCAGAACTGGGATTAAAATAGACCAAGTAGAAATGAGAAGAGAGGGTGGAAGAGGAAAACAATGAATGACGAAGGAGAGTGTATTTAACAAATTTAGAGGGATGAGCGGAGGAGTGAGATCTTGGGTATTAGGGAAGGAAAGGAAGTAGATGATGCAGTGCAAGGAGAGGAAAAAGGACGGAATAGTAAGACACATTGAAGGAGGAAGAGAAAATGTATAATAGAAAGTGGCAAAAGGGTAATAAAGGGGAAAAAGCAACCAGGTGCTTGGTTTTTTTGTAGAGGCTTTTTAAAAAAAAAAAAAAAAAGACCTAGGACAGTGCTTTCCAAAGACAAGATAATAAATTAACGTATAAGAATAGAAAACCAAATGCCAATATACTCCAGTAAACAGAGGTAAATGTTAGTGCTCAGACACGCTAGTCGAGCGTGTGGTGTGGGGGTGTCTGGGTACTTAATTTAATCTCTGGCAAAGTCCATCCCTATATTTAGATATTACTCAATCACCTCTACCAGGGATGATTTTTATTCCTAGTCATTTAATGGCTGAACTAAGGTTTGGTATATTTCAAAGGGGAAAAAAATAAAACAGACCACAAAGCCCAAATTTGCTCCAAAATTTGGTTTTGTTTTAATTCCCCTGGGCAAGATATTCCCAAATGCTCCTGCAAAGATTTATTCTCTGCCTTACAAATTATCCTCTCCTATAAGTTTGTGAATAGATTTTACTTTGGTACTAACAAAACAATGCTCAACAAAGTCTTAACAGAACCTGAGCCCTCACATCAGCACACACTGAAAGGGGGAATGGAACACATGTGATTAAAATGAATATATGTCTAACAATGGAACAAATTAGCAAGAGACCCTGGCCTAAAGAAGGAGGAGAATCGCTGCTTTAATAGCAAGCCATTTAAACATGCAGGAAAGGTAACCTTGCTGAGAAGTAAGGGATGTTTCTTACTTGAAAGGAATCTGCCCTAAGGACTAGAAGGATACAGTCAGGATATGGGGCATTTTGTGTCACTGACCAAACACGGAGACCCATAATTTGGGCAGACCAACAAAATGAGGGACTCCCAGCAATTAACAGCAAGTTAGTAATTCTAGGGCTGGCAGCCACCAGTGAAATGGAAGAGATCCTCCTCTTTTTGCACATTAATGACGTCTCATGTGGGCCAATATGCAGCAAGGTGGGACACACCTAGCCATGTCTGGAGCACAGGAAGTCATTCACTGAAAATTGTATTTCCTTATGACATGTGTAAAGGTGAAGAGCTCTAATTTACATTTCGAAGGAGAAAATGAAGTTTTGAAAGGATACGGTCTGTACCAGGAAACAACGTTCTTCCAGTCAACAGCTCAGCCATAATGCACCCCACTGACCAAATGTCAACTGAACAAAACAGAACAAAAAAGATAAATGTAGTATCGGAAAAATAAAATCTCCACAGAATTATCTTCATCAAGAAGTTGAAGTAACTCCATGGTTTGGTGTTAAACACAACTTATAACATGTCCTAGGCCAGTCAACAATGTTCCATCACCCTCAGCTAAAACTTGATCAAGGAAACCCAATACTAAATTAGATTAAAGTTTCCCCTGCTGGGCATAATGCCCATCAGGCATTGAAGTCCACAGAGGAAGAGGGAGAAGCCTATTCAAGGCAGGCAGATGTCTGCGGGATGGATTTGCACAGCTGCGAAGCGGCTGGGTCTTACACCTGTCGTACCCAAATGGAAACAGATGGAAAAAAGGACACAAAAACACCCAGTGGGATGTACACACATGTAAGAGGAGAGAGTGACAGGAGAAAAAGAAAAGAGATATGAAATCAAAATAGCACATTTATGTTAACTATCTCTTTGGGAAGTCATAACCTGGCACAATGAGAGGAATATCTATGTGGATCGATATTTTGCTCATTATAATCTCAAGCACTCTAAGTTATATAAATGAAATCTTGTGAATGTTAATATAACAATAATCAAACTCCGGTCCACGGATAGTTGGCTGGTCACACGATGCTGCCTTGTTCCATTCAGTTTTACTCAAGTGCAGCTGCCCCCATTACGCACTTACTAATGGAAGGGGAGATGTCCATAAAATAATCCCTATCAAGATGACAGCTACACAATAAAAATGTTTGAGAACTGCTCTGCTCTTGTACCTGTCTGGTTGTAATGCATCCAGTTCAGCATGATCTCAGGAGCCCTGTACCACCTGGTGGCGACATACCCAGTCATCTCATCATCTGTGTGCCGGGCCAAACCAAAATCCAGAATCTGCAGAACAAAAAAGAGAGAGAGCGCGCGAGCGCTGCACATTGTTACAATGAAAAAAAAAAAAAAGAATCCCAAATTCCTTAGAGCAAATAATCAGGCAGTTTTGAAACTAGATGGTGAAAGAGGTGGGTGGAATGATTCCAAGAGTAGATTATGGAACACAAATCAAGGCACTAGATAAAAACAGACTAAGCTTTAGCCCGAGTTGTATATGGATAACTTGCCTTTAACTGTACCATGCTCAATTTCAAATCAGAGTTGTTAGCCTTTACTCTCATGAGCAGTAAATTTACTCCACACATAAAAAGTTAAATTGGAGTTTAGCAACACCTCCTTTTAGCCCTTTGAAAACTCACAACAGGTAAGAACTAAAGGATTCCAGGCATTTTGAGCTGAGCTATTAAGAAGCTAATTGCTTAATAAAGCCCTGGATCTTCAATGTGCACCATGAGACTATTCAAACTACTAGTCAAACGAAGTGCATACTATCACTAGATTACCTTCAGCTCACAGTCTTCATTTACAGCTAGATTACTAGGTTTTAAGTCCTAAAAAAGGAAGGAAGGAAACAACATCAGCATCAGTCTTGCATAACAACATATTAGCTGCAGCTATGGCAGAGTCTTTGCACAGTCAGCACTTGGCATTAACAATACAATTTCTTTTAATAGTGAGGGAAGTCTTGATCTAGAGCCAATTTTTACTGAGTTTTCTGTGTAAGCAGTAGTCAGTCTTTTCAAAATTCTCTCGTAAAAGTCTCAATACCTCTATTAATCAAGAGAGGAGGAATACAATCTATCCAAAGACACAACAAGTGAAAACTGAGGAGGGAACAGAACCAGGAATGTTAGCACCCATTTTCCACCCTCAACTTTAAATTGCTTCCTGCAATATTCCCGAGCAGCTTGCACCCCAATTCTATAGCTGCTGTGATGAACTAATTCAACGTCACTCCTTTTAAAGATGTTGATTTCAGTACATTTTAAATAAAGTTACCCTAGTATCTATACTCACTCTGTGTATGATGTCAGCCGAATGGATGTACTGTAACACAAAACAGATATTTCACAAATCAGTATGAGAAAACATCCTGCCCCCTGCTACCAAAGATTAAGACTGTATACTTCATTTACAGTAGGAATGAGGTAGGACTGAAGTGGTGCATAGGCCTTCCTACACGCTCAGTCTGTCTTCTGCCACACATGGAGTAATTCACCAACAATGAAACTATAATTGATATAAATTGAAGGGATAAAAGATCCACCCTGGAACAGCTCTTATTCATAACCTTCCAGAGTCAGTCCATTGCCATGTGCAATGTGAGAATGTATTCACATTGTGAGTTTCTCACAAAGCACGCTCATGACTGAAATATTAAGTTGACAGAGAAAGGAAAACAGGAGGTTACCCTAGATGCACTAAGAAAGGGAACAAACTCCACAATCCATTCATGTTTCAAGGGGGACTGTACACTTCACGAATTTCTGCCTCCTCAAGCTCAGTTTTCAGTATTTGGATAGGACTGGTGCAAGTACCTTCAGACCTCGAAGAATTTGGTAGATAAGAAACTGTACATGGTCATCTGTGAGCTTCTGACATTTCACAATGTTGTTCAGATCAGCCCCCATGAGATGGGTCACCAGGTACCTGGAACCAAAAGGAAAAGCCATCACGAAATACTCCTTTTCTCCCCATAAAAGACAATTACTAAGCAAATTAGCACTCCCATATGGAACAGCATATGACTGAACACTGAACTAATCAACAACAATCAACTAACTGAACACTATCAACTAATCAACAACACCTTCTCCATCCTTCCTAGTCCTCATAGTCACCTGAAAAAAAGTGGTTTCTTAGGCCACCCCATTAAGATTCCTCTTTTCTTTCCATAACCATTCCTCAATTCAAATGTCTGGAGTAACAAAACAATTTTCTTCATTTGAATGGCATTTGGGAACATAGAATTTGCCAGGTCAGTTGAGTGGCCACAGCAGTGTTTCACAGCAAGTCAGCATGCCCATGCTGAACAATGTGCCTATATATGTGCAGAGGAGTCCTTGTACAGTCTCTCCCATTCCCCAAGTCGCAAAGGCACTGACAGAGCTCAGAAGCAATGTTTTTGTCATCTAAATGGTTCAACTCTGAATGGTTCAGACTATGTTTGCAGTTCTGAGAAAGGCACTAGCCAATTGCATTAAACTCCCCCTGTACAACAATACATAAAACTTGGAGATCTCTCTACTCTTGGAAATCTATCAGTATGTCTACGTTGCCAAAAAAAGCCAAAACCAAACAAAAAATCCAACCCCAAAGACCCAAAACAAATCAAACTCTGCCTCAAAAAAACACCATGCGGTGACCTCAGTGTCCTAATGCAGCCCACCTACTCTGTAGAAGCATGACACAGCTGAACACTTCAAAGGGGTCAAAGTCCAGTTTAAGACTTCATGCCTAACTTGCACAGAAGCCAAGTATATAAATAAAACTCAGTTGGCTCACTCAGCTATGGCATAAAATGACACTTTTTACTTCCAAGGTTTCTAGCTGATTTAGCCCTGTTCTTGGCCTCAGGCGCCCGGGAAAGTAAGTCTTGACTCTTTGCAGACAAACCTGAATTCATATAGGACAGCTGTGGTTCTAGTCTAAGCACTGAAAATGACAACCAAATTTGTCCATACTGGCCATTTAATCAAAGTGCATTTGCCACTGTGCAAGCTGTGATGTGTACAGGAGGGAGGATGGGGGGGGGGGGGAGTGGAAGAGAAGAGGCAAAGAAAAAAACAAAATTAAAGAAAGTGACCTGAAGTGGTAAGACTGGACAACTGAGAAAGAGGCACAACAATCAAATACTATTTAATTTAAAGAAAGCTGAAGTTTTAATGAGCCAAAGAAGAGATGTAAACAAGTAGTAACTGAAAAACAAATTGCATCGTGGCATAGTTCAGTTAGCGCATAACAATGTAAGGAACTTATGGTTGGAAACAGAGGTTCCTGGCCTGATTAGCAGGAGCAGGAATGAGCCAACCAAGTATGGTCTGGTAATGGATTTTAGCCAAGGGAATCCTGCAAGACATGTTTGTGAAGCCCAGACACGAAAGTAGAGATCTGTTTTAAGATATGCCTTTGGAGAAAATACAAATACCCTTTGGCCAATGCTATCATCTCTAATCCACTGAAGAGATAATAGTCCCCACTGACCATTTTTCATATGCCAATGGACTAGCTAAAAGCAGACTTGCAAGGGCACACCCCTATTAGGCATACTATAGAGTTATCTGCTAAGTTTGCGCTAACAGAACACTTACTCTCTTGTCCTTTGTGCTGCAGAATCACACTTGTGTGGGATCCAAGAACAACTTACTGCTCTAGATATCCACTTATCCACTTCCCCTGTCCTCACCACCATCTGTCAGGATCAAAGACTGTATTTATACAGCTCATGACAATGCCTTGTCAACCGTTTGTAGCAACTCGCAGCTGTATCCTGCTACAAGCTTCCTTACAACAGAACCATTCCCAGGCACATCACGATTCCAGAAATATAAACCTGTTCCATGCGGGATTGGAATTTGGTTTTAAATTATAGCTGTTTTGGAATCACTAAAGTAACCAAAAAAAAAAGGACTGATTTCATTCTGTTTGCCTAGGTTAATTTCAGTCTATAGATATAAACTCACTGTCAAAATTAATTGGTTTCAGCTTTAGTCCAACACGAGACACAAAATATCTCTTGGATCATACCTTTTAAAAATTTATGAATGGCAGGGCACAGGTGACCTCATTTCAGGTAAGGTAAATGCTCATTTCCCAACTGAGCCACTCTCTTCCAAAGCTCATCAAGGCACATACTCACTGCATTGCCAGAACAGCACCATAGAAGCTGCCCAGGACACCCCACTACATATACTGTGACTTTAAAGAACTCGAGAGGTCGGCCCCTTTCCTGCTTTTTAATCATTTAAAAAGGGAGATTATTCTAGATCATTAGACAAGACTAATGGGGCTAAAACAGAGCTTTTCAAAAGGTACTAAAGGGAATTGCATGCCTTTGAAAATCCCAGCCTAAACATGTATAGGTTGGCTCAACAAAGAGTAAAGAGTGATGGGAAGGAACACAAGGGACACCTATTAGGATTTAAAGGGTGTAAACAGAAAACAGGGAAGGAGTTGTTTAGAGCATAACAAGCAGATTAATTAGGAACATGAGTTTCTGGGCAAGGAGCACTATTAGGCCTAGAAATTCTCTCACATAGGATGTCATAGAAGTCCCATCACTTCTGAGGTTTAAAACTAGACTTGGCATTCCTTTCAAATTTCAACCATGTACCAAGGGGAGCTAGTGCAACTATAGTGGTTTCTGTGCTTCTGGAGGGAGTGGAAAGCAGAAAAGGGAAAAGAGAAGCATGGAAGATGCAGCAGTTAAATATGTTAAGAGCTATTACAAAGTGAACAGTGATCAATTGTTCTCCAACTCCACTGAGGATAGAATAAATAGTCTTAATCTAACCTGAATCTCCCTTGCTGCAGATATTACAAAAACTTGCTAACTATAAGAGTAGTTATGCTCTGGAATATGTTTCCCAGGGAAGCGGTGGAGTCCCCAACACTGGAGGTTTGTAAAAACAGTTTGAACAAAACATCCATCAAGGATGCTTTAGCCACAGTCCAGGGGGCTAGAAAAGACGACAAGTTTCCATCCAGCCCCATGTTTCTATAACTTGATGCGTGGGCTACAGTTTTCAAAGATGTTACCTACACATCATTGAATTCTTCCAGTGATTTAGCAGGTGTGAACACATCCAACAGACCAATCACCTATAAAAAAAAAAAAAAGGCAAAAATGAGAAACAAATATATTTTGTAATATAATCTGATCAACTTCCCAAGTAGTTCGTTCCTGTATAGGAGTGGAAAGGATTCACTTCAACTCACTTTTCTCTTCCAAACACACTAAGTAGTCCAGGGAGGAGAGAAGAAATTAGTTTTCATGACCCTGAGCACAGGTTATGTTCTTGTGGGAGAAAAAATTCTCAAGTTTTAATACATATGGTTGCCATTTTTACATGAACCATCCATGCCAAGAATCAAACTAAAAAAGGTGTGGGAGGGGAGGGGGGGAAAAAATCAAGTAAAGTGATATCATCAGGTTCCTTGAAACAAATGCTATATACAATGGTGTTGTTAGTGTTCATCCCAGGACATTAGAAAGAGAAGGTGGGTGAAGTAATTAATATCCCTCATTGGACCAAATTCTGTTGGTCAGAGAGACAAGCCTTTGAGCCTAAACAGAACTCTTCTTCAGGTCTAAAAAAGGTACTCAGAGTTTCACTGAAAATACACGGTGGAACAGGTTGTTTAGCATAAGTAGCTGGGTGGAGGCTGTTAGTGGGTTACAGATTTTTGTAATAAGCCATGGATCCAATGCATCTGTTCAGCCGATGATGTTACAAAGGTAAGTTCCCAGCCACATCTTCTGAAAGTGTTGTGTAAATTTAACAGGCTACAATAAAATAGTGGACAATCTATTAGGGAGAAGGAAAAGAAAGCAGTGGACAATTGAACATCTAATTACAAAACAAAATGCTTATACAGACAGCACACCTGAGAAAGCAAAAGTAAGGTTTTAAAATCAGAATTGGATTGAGAAGTAGTGATTCTTTCCTACTAAGTTACATTATTGGTGGAAATAATTCTATTATATTGATCCAAAACACATTTAAAATGCCAGAGACCAAGAAAATAGTGTTAAAAAACCTATACATCAAATATAGCAAGAGTCCATATTTGTCTGTGTTTTAATTATCTTTTGTTAACCATTAGTTAAAAATTGGCTTTATAACTCACGTTTCATTATAATGCCTGATTTATTTATGTTATTTGCTATCTGAATATAAAAGATAGATAAAAATTCTGGAAAAGAACAGCAAATACATCTCCTGAACAGTACAAGAAAGCAAGAACTCAGTCACCACATGCTTGTAAGGTGTCACTGGGCATTTCCATTTTAGGCATGAATTAATCAGCCCACAAATTTTGCAGAAGACAGAGCTTGCCCTTTCCATTCCAACTTTCCTTTTGACAACATCACTTTGGGTCTGCACATTTAAATACAAAATAATGACTACCCTTAACTTTCATCAGAAAAGTTACAACAATCCATTACCTACGACATTTAAATGTGCACCTTCTCCATCATTAACACAATTCTGAGGAAATTTAATCACCATCCCAGCATGACAGTAGACTGTCTATATAAAGACTAGTCAAAGAACAAAGCACAGTCCAAGATGCTCCAATGCCCAATTATATAACCGGCTATTTGTACCAGTAGAGGTATTACATAGTAGGAGAAGTTTAGTGGAAGCAGCTTTTCCTGTACAGGATATAGTCAAAGACCGTGCCCTCACACAATGGCTGTTTTAGAAATACAATTATGATCCTAAAATTCTGTTTCCAAATACAACACTCTTCACAAACAAACAATCTCAAAGACAACCCAAATATAAACAAAGCATACAAGTACTACCATGAAGCCAAAATGCATTCCACTTTGTTAAATATTTCACAGTTTAATCTATACAACACAAAAATTACCAAAATATTGGTTTCTAATTTCATTTTAAAAGTGCCACTTCAGGTTCAGTAGTTAAAGCTAAGTTCAGTTTTACATTTCAACCACTTTCATGCATGACCAAAATGCAACATATTCTACAAAGTGAAAGCACTGCTGACTACAGCATGGATTTTCTGAGAATTCAAGTCAATTTACATAGCACCAGACGTTTGTTGTGCTTTATCACCATGAGACGTTATTTCATACTCAAAAAAGGTTTATAATCTTGAGACAAAAACAGAACAATAGTTCAGAGAAGGAATGACATGGGGATTCATGATAAGAAAGGAGGATTTGCTTGAAAAGATGTATTTTAAGAGAGTTACAGGAGAAATAAAGGTACCTGGCAGATTAAAACAGGGAGATTATTCCAGACACAGCTTGGAATGAGAAAGACTGAGAAAGCAGATGAAGAATGCAGTGAAATGAGAGAACTGGAAAGAGCAAAAGCATCAGTACATGATGATGAATATCAAGATCAATAAAGATTTAAAAAAAATCTCTACTCTAATTTCCACTGTTTGCTCCTAACCAGCTCAGCCCACAGTGGAATGGTTGCCCAGAACTAAAATAAAATGTTTATCCTGGGGGAAGGTTTCAGTCCACAGCAATTTTGGGAACAAATTACCAGCCAAAGAAGGCTCAAGACAAACTTGGTAGCTGTGTAGATCCATTAGGACAATATCATCAACGCTAAAGCTTAACCTCACCATGGCTTGAAGCAGGTGCTGTTGGGGAATATTCTGCATAATATGTAGGTGTTGCAAAAGTCCTACTTACGTTAGAAACACTAACTATGAATATCAAGACTGTTGACGTGTCAGTCTTTTGCGATATGGGCAGCTGACAGAGATGGTGGCCAGCTACGCACAATGGAATGGGGGGGAGGAGGAGAGGGAGACAGACACGAGGCATTCCAGTCAAAATGCCCAAGAGAATCCGTAAATTAAGTTGTTCTGGATGTTAATTTTTCACTAGACAAAAACACAAAGTGGGTTTGCTTTAGCTCACTGACAAAGTCTCAGGAATTTTCTTCGTGTCAACTTAAAGCTCATGTAATATACAAGTTAGAAGTCTCTCAATATTTTGACAGTTTTGCAAAGAGCTGGACAATGTTCAGATGTGATTTGCCTCAAAGTATTGTGCAGTGTTAATGTACTGGTGCCTTAAACCTGCAGTGAATGAGAATTATTCACCCAAAAGCACACTTTGTACTAGAGCAATATAGAAGTTCCACATACACATTCTCAGGGTGCCAAGAATGTATTCTGAACAAGTCATAAATGTATTCATTTTTTGTACTCTTTAGACAAGTTCATGACAAACTGATGTAAAAAAGAAAATCCCTAAGATATGCATGACACTGCACAAGTGACAGCATTAAGATAAGCAGCATTTGGAAGTTAAACACATACTGGGATCACTGTTTTTTGTTCAACTGTCCCAGAATAATCCTATCTTGCCTGCGAGGACTTGCTGCATCCTGTGCACAGAAATTATATTACAGAAATTCTAGAGCATTCTTCAAAGGATATTAGGGTTGCAAGAGATCTGATTTTACCTGATCCACCCCCCCAGAACACCAACTTTCAGGCTTCCACAAGAAATCAGAGAGGGAAGAAATACTGCTATTTCTTTAAAAAGATACAGCGCTTCTGAATAAGATGCTTTAAGATGATGGAAAAAGAACTCTCTCATCAACGTAACATCTCCACTTCTGCAAGAGGCAGTAGCTATGTCAGCAGGAGAAGCTTTCCTGCCAACACAGGACCATTGACACAGGGCGTTAAGGTTGGTATAACTACATTATTCAGGGATGTGGATTTTTCACCCCAGTGGGTAATGTAGCAATCCCAAAGGAAGTGTGTGACACACACACTGTCAAAAAGAGCTTACTATCACAATTCTATATAGGTTAAAAACAGACCAAAAGACCAGAATAGATCACTTTCTCACATACCGGTGGAGATATTTTTTCTTTTTGTAATAGGTGCATGATAGCACTATTAGGATGATTCATACTGTGTTCTGAGAAGAGATCTGAAATAAGAGTGGATGTTTGGCACACTGGAGCAGACGGGATATCTATGCAGAAGGAACAGTGTGACAAAAAGGCATAGGGATAAAAGTGGGAGAACAGAGAAAGTAGTAAAACAAAGGAATAATTCAAAGTAGAAAGAGCATGGAGGAGAAATTAAATGGGGTGGAGTTGTGCAGTGTCTTAAACATGAGGCCTGAACTTCATACAGAGGCAACGGAAAACAACTGAAGGGATTCTAAGATGTGAGTGGGGGAAAGAAATGCAGTGATTTGAAAAGGGAAGTGTTTGTATTCCCCCTCTCAGTCTCATTGTCCCATATTTTCTTATCTGTTACCCAGGACACGCTCCCTCATACTGCAGTCCAAAGAATTGCTTTCCTCCCCTAACCTGGAATGTGAGCTCTCTGGAGCAAGAAAATCTTTAGTGTATGGTTCCAACAGTGCCTAGCACAATAGGGCCATGATTGTTGATTGAAGCCTGCCATAATACAAATAATAAAGTCAGGGCCACGGAAAATCTATGTCAGTGAAGAAGCAACAGCTAAAGAGCATAGAAATCACAATAAAACCCACACAGTGGGAATACAAAAGAGAGACAACAGCCTCCTCCTGATATTTGGAGAATCCCAGCATCATGGAAGATGTCATATCTCAAGACACTTGCCTCACATCCACCTTTGCAAAAGTCAGCTGCAATTAATGCTAATAAGAGCGACTGGAGCCACCAACTGGTTCAAGCTGCATTCCTGAAGCCCTGACTTGAAGAATAGCAGGAGGAGGACAGTCAAGGGGCATTATTTCTCTTTCCTTATCTACGAAGACCAACCTCAGAGTAGAGGGAAGAAATCAAGCCTCCCAGAATACCACAACATGGGTAAATGCACAAGTGTCAAAAAGTAACAAGCAACACATTAAATGAGGAAGGCTAATCTTAATACTTATATATGATACCATCATAACCTGTGTATCAAGTTGAGGCTTTACTACAAAGTAGTTAAATTTCAAGTTTAGCTTCATCACTGAAGATCAATTCTCTCAAAATACCCCTTTAACAGCTGCACTTTCACTGAGTTACAGGAAACAATCAATTTATTACTATTTTCTATTACCCTGTAAAATATAATTAACACTCAAAATCAATTACTAAAACAAGTATGCAACAGTCAGTTGTTTAATAATCAGGTACTTCTTCCATCTTGTTTTCAATCAAGTTAATCTGAGGAGGTTTGGTCACTTTCAAGAGTATTTACATCATTTCCTTCTCCTTCAGTCCTCCTTCCCAACCACCTTCAAAACATCCTACAAATCATCAAACAAAAAATAAAGACTTGTAGCAGACAGCCAATTTTGTGCTAAAAAAAGGACTCGTTCTTCTTACTCCACTTCTGTCACCCTCTCAAAGTATGAAAAAAGTGTTAATTGATACCTAAATTTCCACATTACAAGACATTTAGTTATGCTAGAGATTCGGTTTCCCCAACACTGACGCATCTAAATTTGATTGAGCTTTTCAGCTATGAACATTCAATTTTCCACATATTTCATGTCTCAGGGCATCTCCAAGGACTTACATTTTCATGTTTCATATGTTTAAGTAGCCGAAGTTCTCTGTAGGTCCTTTTGGCATGGATGATGGACTGAAATGGTCTGGACAGCTTCTTCACAGCCACTCGCAGCCCAGTTTTTCTGTCAAAGGCAGAGCTACAATTTAAAAAAAAAATAAAGTTACCAAATGTATCATAAAAATGCTTTTAAAGTACCCAGGGACTGAGACTGAAATCACCCTTTTTCCCCACTGACATTAGTCCATGAGCACCCTATGCCACACTTTAAAAAAGAAATTTTCCCTATCTATGTCAGATTTCCAGGGAAAAGTGGCAAAGAGCAAGATGAATCCTTTGTATCAGGGTCACAGAGAGGGAGGAATGGAAAGGGATTTTGCAGAAAAGGGGTGTATACTGTACTGTAAGAAAGCAGTCTGATGAATGCCCTCAGAACATTCTTAAAGAATATTTTAATTTACTTTGGAATTAAGATGTGACAATAACAAATGCAGTCTCTCTCAAAAATCAGTACACAAAGAGAATCAAAGCCTTCACATCTCTTTTAGCTGGAGAGTCTGACCTTGCAAAAATTAGTAATTTAAAAGGAAGTGTCCTGCAAGCTTCCCTGAACATTTTTCAGTTCAGTGAATAATCCCTTATGAAGCTTAATTTCAGTTTATTCAAAGATAAGAAACAGATTGGGAATTGAAAAACCAGGAAAGCTTGTTTTCGCCTCTTACAACATATGACTAAAAAACGAGATGTAAGGATGAGATATACTAGTTTTATAATCCTGACAAAATCAATTAATTTCACTAACTACATATGCTACTTCCTTTAATAAATCAATTTTAAATGGAAAAGATGTTTTGATAAAATTTTCTTATGTATCAGCACATTTAAGGTGGTTTTATTTAATTAAAACACATCATTTTGTACATTTTAAATTAATTCTAGTTTCCACCCAAATATAACTTGATACAAATCAAGAATTAAAAGTCAATCTATAAATTAAAATAATGCATCATTCACCATTTTCTAACATAAAACAAGTAAAAAGTAAGAGTCTGAGTAAATGTATGTTAAGCAACATAACGACTTAAAAATCTGTACAGATTTAATATATCCTCCTGGTAAGCAAAAAAAATAAATAAAAGAAAATAAAAAAAAAATTAAAAATAAAGTGCCAACTTCTTGTAACTCAGCATGCTTTAATGATTACCAACTAATGAGAATCAACCTCATTAGAAAAGGTACAAATGCAAAATAAGATTAAAACTGATTATTTGTAACCAAGATTTCTTGCCTGCTGATTTAAGTCACTTTGATTTAAATCAATCCATCCTAAACATCACAAAAAATTGATGTAGGTGAAAAGCATTATTCTATTACACTTAAGATATATTTCCCCCTTCTCCCCCCACCTGCCCAATATTGCAGATTTTTAGCTCTGAACTGAATTCCACTTCTGCTTTTTCCTCCCTTTTGATGTTCACTAAACCTAGCTTCTTCTGGTTTATCTAAAAGGAAAGAGACGAAGAAGCAGAGGATGTGACATTGATGAAGTTAACTTAGTATTAAGTGTAAGAGTGCAGAAGAGTAAGAGAGAGGTCGGGATTATTGGGACATCATTTATCCATATCAGAAAACCTCTATTCAAACCAGTCTGCCTCTCAGTTCTACCCAAGATTTACAGACCATTTCCCTTCATAATCATGAAAAAGAAGGGAAAACTCATGTTTACAAGTTCAAAGTGGGAAGCAAGTTCGGTAATGTGAAGACAATCAACACATCCCACAGAAAAGAATTCATAGCAAAAAAACCATATGCATACTAAATCCACAGCTGTATACAAGTCAGAAATATGAATTAAACACAAACCCTCACCAAACTATAGTTTATCTTCTATAAACTGATGTCACAGTATTTTTTAGTGCAACTTGTTGCATTTCATTTAAGAAAAATATCACTACTAAAATCCACGTGCACTCTCCATGCAGTGCTGAAGTGAAGCTTATGAAAAACTGGGCAGCTATGTAGCTGAACATTTAAATTTGTTTCAACCAGTAACTATCACTTCCATTTGTTCTCTAGTCCGGTGGTTCTCAACCTTTTGCGGGTCACAACATGCTTGGCAGCATATTGTCACCCTACAGGACACATCAGCCCACTCTCCCCAGGCTGAATTCAGCCATCTCTCCAACTCTCCGTGATACACTTACTGCTGGGGTGACACAGTAATGTGTCCCGACACAGTGGTTGAGAACCTCTACTCTAGTTTACTTTATATTAATGCAATAGGAAAGGAGTATCCTCTGCAGAACAGCGGTAGTCCCGTCTGTGCAGCTAGTGTCAGAGTACATTCCACTGAACCAGCCTACAGGAAAAGATATGGAGATAAGACTGGAAAAGTTACCAGATATCACAGAAGCCTCAGACTGCATTAGCTGAATTACTAACATTGTTCTGGATTATTCAAAGTGTGTTTGAAATCTACTACACTCTTCATCTTTCTACTCTTCACTCAGTTAGACAACCAAAATAAATGAGTTATGGTTTCCATTTTTGTTTTGATTGCTTTTTCATCTCAAATTCTCATGCACAATTTCACTGCATCAACACTGAAGTAGCAAACTGTGCAGTGGAATATTTGAAATACTATTTTCATTTTCTGTTTAAGTTTCATCCAAGTTTTTTTTTTTAAAATACTATACACAAAACCAGAATTTAGGATCTACCTATAAGAATATCTTTTTAATGAGGCATGAGGTGTTTTACAGATAGTCTTCACAGCTCCAAAATAAAATATTACTCATCACAATCCAGACTAGACTAATGTGACTTAGTCATCCTCTTCAGCAAATTTATCCCTTTAAACTGCAACAGGTAGCATATACCACCATTTAACGATCTCTCTCACTTTGGATAAAAGGAATCCTCTGCATATTATTCCACCTTCACAATTGTGTTCATTATCATGATACTCCTAACATACCAGAATAAAATATACTGCTTCCATCTCTTCCCCTGCCAACCAAGGAAGCAAGAAATTGGAATTCGTGAGCAAGAAATTGGAATTCATGGTCAGGCTTTTTTTGTTTTGTTTTTATTTACAACAGAAAACCTGGAATAACTTCAGTTAAATCAATGGAGTTACAGAGGTGCAAGATTTGGGGGTGGGAGGAGGAAATAAGACTAAGACTAATCCTACCTTCACTTGGCCACTATTCTGTCCTTAACAAGAACATATAGTCTACATCCAATTTGAGCTTGCACAAACTGATCAGATGCCTGCAATAACATGAAGGAAACAGTGTCCAGGAAATCTATAATGAAAAACACACAACAACTACTTGACAATTAAAACTCTATGGCCGCTGTATGACAAGAGTCTTCCTACTTTATACACAATTGAGCATTGCTAGATATAAAGATCCTGATCCAAACTAAAGGTCCCTACACTCCATAGCCATGCATTTTCTTCCAATGTGTTCCTCCAAATGAAGAGTAATTTATCCTAAAAAACATTTCTAGGTTATTCTTTACAGTTAGGCTTCTTTATGGAGAAAAGCAATAAGTAAGAAAGCTTTAAAGGAAGATACCTGTCCCACACTTTTATCTATAGGCTATGGCTACGCTAGAAAGCTTTACAGTGGTGCAACTGCATCGACGTAGCTGTGTCACTAATCTCTACTGTAGCCGCTCTAAGCCAAGATGAGACAGCTCTCCAAACAATTGAATTAATCCACTCCCAATGAGCAGCAGCAGCTCTGTCGGCAGGAAAAGATCTCTGGCCAAAGTAGTGTAACTTATGTCACTCAAGGAGGGTAGTGTATTCATATAGGTGGTAGTGTAGATGTAATCTCTTCAGGGAGGAAACTCTCTTGTTAGGGGTTTGTACAGAGCCTAGAACAGGACCTCAACTTCACTTAGAGCCTTTAGGTGGTACCATAATACAAATTATTTTTAATAGTTCAATTCTTGTTCTCTTGGAACTCCAATCTTTTATGCTCCTGTATTAGCTTGTATTTACAAAATGTTCTCAATATGAAAAAAGGTTGAGAGAGATTTTTTTTTTTTAAGTACCTACCAATTCTGTCTGCCTTTTTCTATTTACTAAATTTTTTCATTCCATGCATCTTTTAAAGGAGCTGACTTTTTTTTTTTTTTTTTTAAATATTTGCACTTCACATTTTTAACTTATGGAACAGTTCTCCCACTGACTCTCTCAAAAAACAAAACAAAAAAAAATCATGGTGGTATGACAGCATCATCAATTGATGTCATTAACAGTAGAGCTCTCTGGGAACAATGCTTGTTAAAAAAAGCAGTCAGAGCAGAGAAGCCACAACTTCACGTAACTTGTTATGACTCAATTAGAAAAAACAGACTGCATCCATTTGAATCAAGATATCTCAACAGACTGTATGTACTTCAATATTAAACACAAGTCTGACTACAATGTACAACTTTAGTCAATCCTGCTGTAAAGCCAGAAGAGGAAGGGAGGAATCCCAAGAGAGGTGTCAATTTCTATAGTACAATACTTTTCACACAGCACAAAAAGATATTAACATTAGATGTTTGTACTCCAGAGATACTCTCTCCCATCAGCTTGCAACAGTTTTAAGTTAGTTTTTAAGCTTCAGATATGACTTGGGTTTCTCTAAAGATTTTTGAGGATGCTGAGTAACTTTTGGCTGATGTAGATGACTGCCTAACAGCTTTACAAATAACACAGAGCTACACAACAGCTGTCACATTGGAAAGGGTTTTTAAACACTATCTAAATCAGCATTTATCGAAGTCTTAAAACACTTGCATTAAATCTATCAGTTATACTTCAGCAGAGGAAAAGAATCTCATGATGTAAAATAGAAATTATAAATCCCCTTTTTAAGTAAGATCAACATTAATTTAGAATTTACATGCCTCTGTCATAAATCACAGCCTTCAAATTTCATAGCCTGTTAAGCACTCTCACAGATGCAACTCAGGATATTACCTCCTAAATTACCAAAACACAGTTGAGTTGCGATTGTATGTCACCTAACAAAGTTAACCTTCTAAAAATGACTACAAAACAAATCGAGACAACTGTTGGGCTGAAAAAAGTTATGTTTTTCAGTGGTCTAATAAACTAAAGAACTGACAAAACTACTCTTAGAATCATAGAATCTTAGGGTTAGAAGGGACCTCATGACACCATCAAGTCCAACCCTCTGCTAAAAGCTACTCTTCAAGTAGTTTGTTTAGAAACGGGACAACAAGATTACCAGACTTAAAAGTCTAGTCACCACTAATGGTGTTCTGCTCATCACTAGCTGCTGTGCAAGCAAACACTCTACTCTACTGACTGAGTCCCTTTCGTAGTATTCTCCTTTTTGTCCTGAAGATAACCAGTCATTGTTTTAGCGACCATCAATGAACCCTATTGTGTAAACAGGAAATCTATGGCCAATAAAAGGTTAGAGAGTCTTATTTATGTATTACTAAAAGCACAGTAATTTACAAGTTCAGTCACTAGATGCATGATAATTAACAGTTATAAAAGGTTGTTTATTTCAGCGCCTCTTGCCAACCTGCATTTGATCAGTTTGCAAAAAGCCACAGTACCAAATATCCCCTAATATTACTTTGCTGTACAATATTTCACAATGGAATATGGGCTGATATTATACTGCCGCTTGTTAAAATTCAAGTTCTATAAACAGTTTAAACTCCTTGACATCTCTTTTCAAGGCTCTGCCCAGCAACTCTGCCTGTGTATGACTTGTCTCCAGCTACACCCCAGCTTGTATGTTCTACTAATGCCATCTGGCTTACTAAATTGTTTTCGGGGTCCTCCCAGTGAACTCCATGACTCCCTTCATGCCACTCCCCCCCATATCTGGAATGCCCTTCTCCTCCACTGAACTATGCAATCCTGCTCCCTTCCAAGTCTCACCCTTTTGGCTAGCATCTCACAATTAAACATGCACCTTCACATGGATGATTCATATAATAATGTTTTACTTTAGCTCACATTACCTTTTAAACCAAAATTATACAGAGAAATTTTAGACCTGACCAGATGCACCAGTCACTTAGCTTTAATGCTACATCCATCTACGACTCTTATCTGTACATAGCCTATCTAGAATTGAAGTTCTTTGGGGCAAGGAATTCCTCTCACCTATCCATGAAGTGAAATGCCACACACATCTATGAAGTGCAACAAACAATAAGACTCACCATTAGTGATTCACACCTAATACACCTGCTTCACCAAATTAGCACCTGCATTAACAGTGGTTGGTTGATGCTGAGCCCAAAAAACTGAGATCACACTGGCAGAGAAAGGAAGAAACTGAGGAAATTACTGTCTGGGTAAAATTCCCCACTTTAAAAATATTTGCCCTCACACTATTAAGTTGGTCCATAGCCTTGAGTCATTTTGGACTCCTGAATGCTATCTGATCCCCAAATACCAATGATGAGAAAAGACCAATTTACATTTGTGACTACCTAGAAAACTGTGCTCCATTCCGTGGAACAGCCCTAATCATAGTGATACATGCATTATGACCTCTAGGCTCAATCACTGCACCTGATATCTACAGCATAGACAGCTCCAGGCATTCCAAAATCACGAGTAAGGTCTGGAAAAAAATTCAAAAGATAAAAAACTTAATTCTTTTCATTTCCCTTCTCTTTCTTCAGCTTTTATAATACGCTTGGCTCATGCTTCCCACATTTTTTCTGCGACCTTGAGGTTAGAAATTTGCTTTACTTAAAAAACAAAATGAAAGTTAAAAATCTCTTGTAGTCCCCTGATTTTACCAGTTAGTGCTGTAAGAAAAGCCACCAATGTCATGAAACTTGTGATAAAAATCACAAGCTGAACATACTAATCTAAGTATAAATCATAATTTAAAAGATACTTGTACAAAACATAATTGCCCATCTGCTTAACACCACAGGTATCCATGCACCCATTCCTCTGGTACTTTGTTCTATACACTGTATCCTCCCTGAATATCAAGTCCAGTTCCAGCTCTCTGCACAGCATCCCAAAGTACTCCATGGAACTACCTCAAAGCTCATCTTCCTTCATATCAATGGCCTCCCATTTAGAGTTACATCCCTCTAGAACAGTAAAATGCAAATATGGTGAGACTCATAACTGCAGGAGACTACATATTGATAGGAACTGGACCTAGACCTGATACTTATTCCTGCACTGAATAAGATTGACCAAGGTCCTCATCACTTAACAAAACAAACTACAACTCAGCTCACCTTTCCCTCAACAAGTTCTTCACAAACACACTATAAGTCAGTCAGGTTATCTTTCCTACATGTTGGAAGAGGGAAAAAAAAAATATTTCTATTTTTTAAATTTGGGAGGTGCTCTGATTCTTTGGTAATAGATTGGTGAGAGTAAAGATAGATGCTATACCAAAAAATACCTCAAAATAGTAATGATTTTGCAAACCATTTGAAGATACGTGAGGTTTTTACTTAATTTCCCCTTATAGTTTTAACATTTAAACTTCCTTAAATTTGTCATAGTTTTTTTTTTTCTTTAAAGCTAAAGGGAACTAGCTGTGTGACATGCAAAAATCTCAGAGTCCGGGTCTGATCCTTTGATTTTTTATTCATTACTGATAAAATTAGTACTGTGTATTTTTACAATCTACTATTCTATACAAAGAATTCTTCTTTTTGAAGAACTACATGATCTATAGCATTCTTCCCCAAACTAAGTAGGGCTTTAAAGAGGCAATCTACTGTAGTTATGGACTGAAGCCATTAGGCAACAAACAAACAAACAAAAACCAGTTGTAAAAACACATTGCTTGGAACACCTTGAACTGGCAATGCCCGTTCAACATTTTATATCTACATACAACAGATGTTCAATGCATTTTAATAGTACCAATCACATAAAGTGGCTGAAACATCTGTGACTCTCTATAGTTTGTATCTAGCTGATACCATGCCATCACCAATGATTTCTCTTCAGTATGGTCTGCAAATCACGAGTTGCAAGAGCATCAATTCAGTCACTTGTCCCAATTCCCTTCTATGATGTAGTACCTTGCATTTGGAAGTTAATCATCTGGAGACGGTCTGAAGTAAGTGCTTCAGGAACCCCAGAAAGTATTGATACCACCATGATTGCAGATTGCATTGCATGCAAATGCACAATAAAAATTCGATCAAAAGTAACTATTTTGCATGAAGGTACTAAATAGTTGCAAGATCAAGCAGCATAAGCATTTCACTTCAATAGATGCTACTGAAATGGTTTCGTAAGTAAGCGACCTCACTGACCCACACTTCTTTCCCAGACTTTTGAAAACTGAGCTGCTCACCTTGCATCTCCATATTTTAATGTATACATAGTCCTTCTATTCTATTTACATCAAAAGTGAGAGTGAAGAACAAACCAAGAGGTCTGCCTGTGCCTTCTCTCCCAACTAATGCACCCAGTAATTTGGAAAACACCAGTCTGCATGATTTGTTAGTTCTGTTATTTATGATTGAATAAGACTCTTCTTTTTAACAGCCTAGACATTCACCCTATTGAAGCCCCTCACCTAGGATGCATCACTTCTTACTCATCAAGTAAGATGATACACTGCATGTATCATTGCATAGGGAGTTCTGGCTTGAGGGTGTTAATCACACTAAAATCATAATCCTGTGTTTGTAGTCTCAGTGTGTTGCAATAAAATGAATTTGATACCTCATTCAATACAGTGACTTTGCACTAGGATCAGGAAGGAAAAGATGTACCAGACCAAAGCCAACCCTTGTGTGAATATAATCAACTTTGAAATCAGCAACTACCAGCTACATTTTAAGCTGCTTCCAACAGAAAACACAGCTTCTTCTGCTACTAATGCAATTGCACAATCGCTGAAAAACAGGAAGTTTATAAGGATTTGCATCATGTTATATGCGTAGTGGAAAGAAACATTTGGAAGTAATGAAGGATTTTGGATAACACTACAGAGGTTGGGGATAAGAGAAGACCTTATTAATTTTATTTTTAAATAAACTGAGCACACTCAACTCCCATCCATGGTAATAGGCAATCAAAACACTCAGCACCTCAAGAGATATTCATCAAGCAGCAATGTTAAGCCCTCATCTTACTACAACAATTACGCTCAGCTTTTCTACACTAAAAATTTGGGGTGAATGTATTCCCTAATTAGTTGTCCTATCAATTATTCTTGCTACTAGAACCTGTTTAAGTTTTCTACAGAGTAGAGGACAAATGCCCGTATACGTTAGTACATAATAGATGTTATTTGAATGGATCTTAGCAATAAAATAATCACCCTTAATTTAAAAAAACACCTGACAGTTTGCATTTTTAAGCTACTGTGTATGCATTGCAATTACTTTTCTCCATTAGTATTGTTTACTGTGGATCCTACACTTTGAATGTAAGTTTACATATTGCATATAATTTCATTAGCACACGCTCACTTCATACATTGGAGCAGACTACAGTGTGAAGGCACTATAACAAAATCTTCATTGGGGTTTGACATACTAGGTGCAGAAAAGCTTTAAACAATATACATATAAGACATTAAAGCTTTACAAATTATTTTTAAAAAGGGCAAACCTACCTAAAAAAAGCTCTCACACATCACTGTGATATGACTGCAACACTGAGGCCAGTCAAGTAGACATACTCACTTCCTAGTGTATATTTTGCAGATCAAAACCAATCAACATTGTGGTATCACCAAATGTGCAAAAACTTTTGATGCACCCTACAGTAATTACAAAAGCAAATCAAATGCCACAGATAAATGCCAAAAGGGTGGCTATGTTAGTCCAGGTTAGCAAAAAAACAAGCAGTTCTGTGGCACTTATAAAAAGACTAACAAATTTATTTATCATATTTATCGAAAACTCCCACAAAAGTTAATGTGATAAATAAATTTGTTAGTCTTTAAAAGTGCTACAGGGCTCCTGTTTGTTCCAAAGATAAACTAACACATGTGCAAGTAAGGATTAAAACCTGAATTGTTTTTTCTGCCAGTTATGTCCATAATTTCATAGATCTGACAGCAGCACTTTGCTACTCTAGGACGCTTACACCTAATTTTCCTCACTTAGGGAAGACCACAGATTTCCCTATTCTTCAAAGCGTCTGACGAAGTGGGATTTTTCTCCCACGAAAGCTCATGTGATACATACATTTGTTAAATTCCAAAGGGGTAGCCGTGTTAGTCTATTGTAGAAAGACAACAGAGTCCTGTGGCACTTTTAAA
>ML686211.1:639437-658885 GCA_007922175.1 Pelusios castaneus
CTCATGCGATTAATACATTTGTTAGTTTTTAAAAGTGCCACAGGACTGACTCCTTGTTAGGTTCCCCTATGTTAACTTCCAATGGCCAGTGAGGTGGTGTCATTACCTGCAAGGGAGCTGCTGGGCGGGCAGGGCAGGGCAGAAAAGCAAGCTCACAGCCTTTCCTGATACATCACTCTATCAACAAACTGCTCCCAAAGCCTCCCCAAATGCAACCAGCGCTGCAGCTCCCAGGTATAACTGGAACACGAGCTGCCAGGCCCCCGCCGCTCAGCACTGCTCGGGACGGGAAGAGCATGGCAGGGAGCAGAGGGAGAAGCCTGTTTCTTAACGCCCGGGGGGGGGGGGGTTAGGACCCTTCCCTTGGCTGCGAAATTAGCCCCCGCAGCCCTGCCGTGTGGTGCATCCCACAGGAGGGAGCCCGGGGCCGCAGCACTCTCCCCACTAGGCCGGCGATAAGTCACCCGTGGGCAAGGCCGGCGGGGCAGCCATATTGGGGCAGCAGAACCCCAGGGATCCCCCCCAACCCCCTTCAACTCGCCGCCCTGCCCCACCGCCGGGGCCTAGAAGCGGGGGAGAGACCGGGGCAGCTCCCGAGCGGAGCCGGCAGTGGCTGAGGGGAGGGAAGGGTGCAGCTGAGGCGGGCTCCCCCCGCCTGGACTCACCAGACCGAGCCGTAGGCCCCGGAGCCCACCGGGGACAGGTTCTGGTAGCGCTCGGGCACCTCCCAGACCGTCTTGTTCAGCTCCTGCCGGTAGAACTTGGGCCGCTCCTGAGACATCTCGGCTCCGGAGCCCGGCCCGGCGGGAGGGGGGCTCTGCCTACCCCGCCCCCCTGCAGAGAGAGGGGCAGGTCTGCGCCCTCCCCCCCCTCAGGGGGGCCTCCCGACCCCGCCCGCCCCAGTGACCGTTGACAGCCTCCGCGCACCCCTGACCAGCGCTGCTGGAGAGGCTGTCTCGCTCGGCCTCCCGCCCCCGGCCGGGAAAAAGAGGAGCGAGGCGGCGGGTGTCTCGCGCTAGCTGTTGAGATTCTCCTCACGCGCCCCGCTTGGAACGCCGCCGCACTGCCACCGCCACCCCGGAGGGGCGAGCGAGCGGGACAACGTGCGTGACGGGAGGGGGACCCTAAAAGGAACCAGATGTTGGGGGGGGGGCGAGACACTTCTCACAGGCAGAACAGGACAGGCGGCGGAGGCGACTCCGAAGTGACCTCCCCCTCCCTTGCCCAGTGGCACTGCCCAGGCTCGACTAGGAGATTCCTCCTCCTCCTCCTCCTCCTGGAACCCAGACCAATCGATCGCAGCGCCCAGCCTCGCGAGAGCCGAGCAGCAAAGAACGGAGATGACCCAATATGGAACCAGCGCCTGTGGAGCGCCTCTCTCGCGAGAGCAAGTCTCGGCAGGGGGCCGGAGCGCGGGCGTCCTGACCTGTCCACATGGGGGCGGGGCTAGCGGGGCGCGGGGAAGTCGAGCGCAGAGCTGCTGCGGCGCTTGCGGGCAATACGCGCGTGGGTGGCGGCGGGTGTGGAGTGGAGGAAGGCGGGGCTGAGCAATTGGTTCCTGGCATAGCTGCCAGGCTGGGCTTGGGGTAGAGAGGCAGGAGGACAGATCTGGTCATTTCTGGCTTCTTGGGTTATTTTCCTCCCGTGCATCAGAGTGAAGCTGTTGGGAGAAGGGACGGTGCCAGTCTCAGGAATTTCACTTCCTCGGTGTCGTTTGCTGATGCAAATTCAGTATAGCCCTTTGCCCTAGTCTAGTGTCGCCTGTGTGCAAGAACTCCAAGAATAATGGGGCAAAGAGAAACTAAATCATCGTCATCTGGATTTCCCAGTGTATTTTCACTTCCGCATGCGCCTGGTTTTTGGGCTGTACTCTTTTTAAGGAAGGAACTTGTCTTTGTTTCTGGGTTTGTTTCAGCAGCAAGAATAAACATTACACGGCAAGCAGTTCTGTTTGCTTCAAGCACAGGTTTAGGATTAATTGGAATTTAGGGATTTAAGCACTTGCTTGAAAGTGAAGCATGCATTGAACTATTCTATGAAATGGAGCCCAAACTCAGTATCAAATAATTGACGAAGTCAGATGAGTGGGACAAGGTCACAGGAAAAGTGGTAGTCACTATTTGAGTTCGGGTGGCTCCGCCCTTTAAGCACCCGACCGTGCTATCTTTCTCGTAAAGGGATGTTTTTTATGACGTTCGTTATATTTAAAACAGACATGAGTCACTAAAATGCTTCTGAGTGGCATATGAATGCAATTGAATGAAGCCTGGGTTATTTTACAATTAAAGCAAATTGGTTTTGGAAAAGTGGATGTGGATGTAATGAAATGAATGTAATGAAAACTACAGAACTACGTTAGAAGATGCTATTAAAATGCTATGCACAAAAGAATATCAACGTGTCAGATTTTTTTGCTTCACTATGTACCATGAAGTGAATGAGAAGTACTGACAGTGATTCATTTATCCATGAGCTGCATCTGTACTTTTCTTCAGTAGCTTTGCAATATCCCAAGTTCCAAAAGGGATTGTTTGTTATGCAACATCCCATTAACTATGGACAAAATTTTCAGAGGTAACCACTTTATTTGGATACCTAACTTTAGTTCAACTTAAGACAGCATTGCTTACAAACTGCTTCTATAACCACTTATGCCCTGAAGAATGAATGCACAAAAATTCACTAAGACCAGGTCTTCCTGAAAGGTTATGCCTACTCTGCACAGTTAACTCAGGCTCTAACCTGAGGGTTTAGTCCCAAATCCTCTCCCACTTCCCCCCTGCACTTAAAAAAAACCTTTTTTTCTGGGTCTGGAGCTGTTTTAATACAAGCTTGGACCCAGCCACTTTGCTGTGAGGATGCAGGCTAAATCTGATGATAATCTTCCAATGCCTTTCCACGATTTCCCCCAAATGACAGATAAGTTTTCTGAGAATTGACACAATTGAGTAGAGCATGTATAGTATAATGTCTCTACAGAAAACTATGGGGCACATCCCCAGACAAATGCATGCGAGTGGAGAAACGATGGGCATGTCTTTGCAACAGAGATGCTCAGTCCCGAACTTGGGTAACCTTGGTGCCACTAACCCAGGTTACCTGTGCAGTGTAGAAAAAGAGATGAGTATACACCCTCTTTTAGAAGGAAATGAAACTGCCTCCTGAGGGTGGAATGTGTGTGATTGGTAGATTCCAAAACCAGAAGGACCATTCTGATTATCTCCTGTATAATGCAAGCTATAGGATTTTCCCAGAATAATTCAAGCCAAAGTTAGTCCAGAGGTGTGAAAGGAATGATGTTTGTGCATCCTTCCTGTTTCCCACTGCAACCTGCTAGAGATCAGATGCAACCATTTTCTCAGGGTTGGAATATCATGGAGTCAGACTCAGCTGCAGCCCTGGAGGGTTATAATGTTGCATGGAGGAGGTCAGGTCTATAGAGCCATGTGCAGATACAAATATGTGGATCCACATCCAATCTGCAGCTGCAAGAAATGGCCCGTGGATATCCACGTTGTAACCATGGATGCATATATAAGGCAGATATCCACGGATATCTGCAGATTTGCAGGCTCTAGCCCTGCACAGATACAGATATGTGGCTCTGTATCCGCAAGAAATTGTCTGCAGATATCCACATTGTATCTAAGGTTGCAAATATCCTGCAGCTATCTGGGATTTGCAGGGCTCTACAAAGCTAATCCCTCTCCTGTGTAGCTGGAGTATGTGGGATTGAGATCTGTTCTCCATGGGGTGGGAGGGGATCAGACTCGCTCTTTTCTCCGTGGGGTTGGAGTTGGGAGGGGATCAGACCCAGTCCTCACCCCATTGGGCTAGAAGGGAAAGGATCAGAGACGGCTTCCCCCAGGGCTTGGGGAGGAAAGTGGCTCAGCCCCAGTCCCTCCGTGGGGTGGAGAGGGAAGGGAGGAGACCAAAGCAAGCCCCCAGCTCCATTGGACAGAGGCTCAGATCTGGCCCTCCCTGGACAGTGTGGGGTGGGGTTCCTGGCCCCATGGGGCGGAAGAGAGCAGACCCGCCCCGCGTGGGGAGCTTGCCCGGGCTCCTCGCGCTCCGCCCGGGGTGGCCGTTGGCGGAGCCTGGCCGCCCCCGCGGGGCTCGAAGCCGCGGCCCTGGGCAGTGGCTGGGGCGGCAGCGGCTGCGGTACACGCGGCTGAGCGGGCGGGGCGCGCTGGGCGCGATGAGGGGCAGGGGCCTGTGGAGTCCGGAGGGGGCGTGGGGCAGTGGGGAGACGGGGGGCACTCGCCCTCCAGCCCCATTCCTCCCCCCGTGCAGCAAGCCAAGGGGGGCAGGCCCCAGAGGGGGCGCTAACACCACCACTGGACAGTGCACCTCCCCGGGCATGGATCGGGTTACCCCAGGCGTGGGTTTACCCCCGGGTTTAGTCCCTTTCCAGGAGACTCCTGGGGCTCAGTGGCCCGCCTGCCTCCTTGCAGGAAGGACAAGGGCTTGGCTTTCACCCTCTTGCCTTCCTTATTCCTGACTGTCCAGGGGCAGAGCCAGCGCATGGAGCCGGAGGCTGAGACCGTCAGTGTTCACAGGCAGTTAGGAAAGTACAAGATCAAGAGAGGCATATACACAGAAGAGCATTTCCAGAAAAGCTATGAAAGAAACACTCCCTCCTCAAGGAACAGGGACTTCAAACTGCCTCACGTCCAAGGAAGGGTTCAGTGCAGGTGAGTAAGATAGCAGGAATTTGGCAGGTATGAACAAGCTGAGGAGCCTGTTCAGATACCTCAAGCAGCTATTGACCCTCCTGCTGCCCACAACTGAAACAAACAAAACAAAAAACCCCACCTTCAATAGAGATAGGAGCTGAATCAAAGCATCAAACTACAGTCCCATACATGGGGCAGGTCTCAGGACAGTTGTATATATTTTGCCATCGAGGAAGGAAAATGTTTTTGATGCCTTCCAAAGGTCAGAGCAAAACAAAATAAACCCTGTCAAGCAAAACTGTTGAGAAAAACACACACACAAAATCAGGAATTTGGAGCCTTTGACTACAACGATTTGATGCCCCCAAATGTCGGCGAGCAGGGGGTCATCCAGCTCCAAGGCCAGCCCTGCATGTGAGTCTAGCTTACCCCAGTGCTCAGAGAGCGGCTATCTACAGACCACGGAAGTCTCTTTATTTCACAGCTGTGGTAATGTGTGGCCTGATGAGAAGGGATTCTATTAATTGTTTCAGTCCCCTCCGGTGGTTCCTTCCACCCTAGCTGGCAGACACCCGTTTAAATCTGTTTTTTCCTGGCATTTGCTATTTTTGTTTAAATTCTCCCTAGCATCACTTTCAGTTCCCACCTGGAGGACAGAAAGAGACTAGATTTCCTGAGTATGGCAGAAATTGTTCTATCTCATTCTGCCTTACTTTGGGGCTATTTTGCTGTATTCTGAGGTTCCCTCTTAGGGATAGGTGAGTGTGCAAATGCAGCATTAGTTAATGTAGCCCCAGCCTGGGGGTTTTGCACACATTTTGCACACTGTCAGTGTACTCTTGGGATTGGAGTGTCTACCCAAGGACTCAAAATATTCATCCATGCTGAGATGCTATAGGTATTCCTCTGAAAGGAGTCTTTTTCAGCAGCAACACAGGATGTTCTTTTCTTCCACCAAGAAAAAAATTGTCACATTCCCTTTCATTTTGTTGGATGACTCTGTAACCCAGACTGAACTGTCCCCTGGATTATGTTCATCTGTGTGTTGTCTCAGGCTTTATTCTGTCAGTCATTGGGATTTACGTGGGTTCATTTGGGGGCTGCATGTGGTAGGTTTTCTTCATTGGCACCTTTCCTTTCTCCCATATGGAGATGAGGACGGGCTTTCTTTTGAAATACTATCAGTTATTGTTCGGTGGATTGTTCTGCAATGGCGAGTTCCTTATTCTTGGATCATTTACTAGCTGCATCTACATACCACTGTTCTTATAAAGAAGTAGATACTGAGTCTCCTGAAATGTTTTCACTGGTTTATCACTTTTTGGCAGTCTGTTTCAACTGTTCACTAGAACTAAAGTGACTGCAGACGCTTCACCTGCTGTTTTATGATCTTGGTATGCCTTGAGGTTCAAAGCCAGCTAAGTCTGTGAGTTCAATTCAACTGTCAGTTACACTGCTGTAAATCTGGGGTAAGGTAGAAGCACTTTAGATTTACACTGATGTAAACTGGAGTGCAATTTGATCCCTGGTCTCCTTTTCTAGCTATTCTTTTACCTTTAGGGATAACTAGAAAGAAAAACATCCTTAATAGGCATCTTTTAATAGCCTTGTGTAGGAAGCTCCATCATCTGAGATATATATATAAAAAAGATGGAGATCATACAAAGTACTGGAGGAGAGGTATCAAACTTATTGGGCGGGGGGGAGGGCTAAATTTTGTTTAGGTATGGTATGAGAACTGAAGTTTACAATGAGGTCTGTGTGTTAACCACTGATCTTAACAGGAGAGAGATCAAGAGGAGAATATGGCCTTTATGCAGTAACTCAACATTATGTGTTTGGTACTTAATATTGCATTCATCACTGACTGAGAAAACCTGCTTCTCTTTAGACCTGTAGTTTCTGCCTTCCTCATCCTCCTTGCTTCCTCATCCTCCTTTCACAATTTCTGTTCAACTTCTCTATATTTGTGAGTCTCCTCTGTTCCTTCTCAGTGTTTAATTCCCAGCTGCCAAACCATTGAACTTCACTCACTCTCCATATCCCCATTCCATCTGCTAAAATGATCAGTGATTAAATAGTTAATGTTGACACCAAAGTATCATCACTGGTCTTTAACCCCTATCATCTTAACAGGGAAGATGGAAGTTCACTCCTCAGAGTTATTGTTTCAGTCTGTCTGCAAACTCAGACAGACACTACATCTGTTACACTTGGTTTGCCTTTGGAATGTTATCATTGCAGCTGTGAGGACTAGAAACAAGCTCTTTTTTAAAAGGAAAGCTTAATTATTAGAAACTCCACTTAAGACAAGTGGACCATAGGAATGCATCATATGGGACAACGCTCAATCAACCTGTGGAACTCATTGCCAGGGTATGCTGTAAAGGCTAAGACTATAAATGGGTTAAAAATACATAAAAATACATTAGATAAATTCATACAGAATAGGTCCATCAATGGCTATTAGCCAAGATGAACAGGGACATAACCCACGTTCTGGATTTCCCTAAACCTCTGCCTGCTAGAAGCTGGGACTGGATGACAAGGGATGGGTTACTCAGTAAATTGACCTGTTCTTTTCAGTCCTTCAGAAGTAACTGGCATTGGCCACTGCTGAAAGACAGGAGATTGGGTTAAATGGATCATTGGTCTGACCCAGTACGGCCATTCTCATTATCTTAATCTTGCCTGCAGGCCATTAGTTTGACATCCCCATATTACAGAATATAGTACAGGATACAAATTTGACTGTCCCCGGTGGTAGATGTATTAGGTGACTTAAGTCTTTTTCACCTCAGTTTTCAAGAATTTTACAATTTTCAGTTTTGCACCTTCATCAGAATAGCAAGAATCAAAGCATTGTCTTGTGTTTATCATCACTGGTACCAAACTCAAGAAATCGGTATGCCCAGAGTTGTGGGAACTTAATTCAAAGACTAATCTATAGTAACCACTTGAGTGGCACATAAAACATTTGCTGTTGAGTTGAATGGATGCAGGGGAACCAGAGGTAGGGATCATTACACTGGATGCGTATTGTAGGTCTACAGACTCTGAAAGATTTAATCATAGCTTTATGAATTCTGGTCATAAAAAGAACAAAGGCCTAGTAGGCAGCTACTGAAGTGGAAATATTGAACAACAGCATTCACAGAATTTGTCTGGTTCCTTTCAGATTCTCCTGGGCAAGATTCAGGAAGATCATACTCAAGATGTTTCCTATCCTGAACTGGTTGTGCACATATCGAGTAAGAGAGTGGTTCCTGAGTGACATCCATGCTGGCCTAAGTGTGGGAATGGTCCAGATTCCTCAAGGTAAGCAAAGAAAAATATTCTCTTATGTCTTTCCCATTCTATCTTTTTTTCCCCTTTTTTTATTCATATCTCAATTTTCCGTCGCTCTCTCTAGGCTGATCAGAAGGTTTTGTCCAGTCATGTAGCTTCTAAAGTGAACACAGTTTGTATATGCATGCTTTTGTGTACATGCATGTGCATGTGTTTTTCAGGTGTGCATCTTACATATACATACACACCGATGTCCGTATGCATGTGTATGTGTGCACTTGCAGGTTTAGCTTTGGGGGGATGAATTTTAAAGTAGCTTTCTCAGCTCATATGTGCATGCTTGTATATATTTTCATTTGCTTACTCTAGAATGGATGTGCTTCTCAGGATTGTATAGTTAAGTTTGAGTTAGTTTATTTATGCACTTAAAGTAAGGATTCACCAACTTTGTTATGTATGAAGAATACAAGAATTCTCCTTCTCCCCAAAGTTACAGCATTTACTCTTTGATTGCAGACTACGTTTTCTGAGCATTTACAATTAATTAATGACAGATAAAATTTCTTTGCTTTGAGGGGGGGGGAACCTAGTGTCTCTAAAAATTACCGTAATCTACTTTGAGATGACAAACATTAAAATGCTTTAATCAAAATTGTATGCCCATTGCATGGTTTCCCTACAGAACAGAGTTAAGCTTGTTCAGATGCTCAAGTTGTTTGTTTTCATTCCTTAATATGTTTGTATTGTTTTAATGTAACCTTAATTCTGAATTTCCAGGATCTATAATGCTTGATACTAGGCTAATTGCATGATCCCTGGAAATGTATACAAGTTCCAGAGGGGTAGCCATGTTAGTCTAGTTCAGCAAAACAAACAAGGCATTCTGTGGCACTTTTAAATACTACTAAATTTATTTGTCACATGAGCTTTCGTGGGCACAATCCCACTTCGTCAGATGAATGAAATGGAAAATATAGCATGTAGGCTGTAAATGAAAAGATCAGGGAAGGGTGAGTCACAAGGTTAATTCAAACAGATCTATAGGGATAGAATGCTGGCCTATCTCTTCAAAGTACGTAAGATATTTGGATTCAAACTGTGGAATAGGAAGGCAGGAGCTGAGAAGGGTAATTTTAGGGAAATTACCTTTCGTATTAACTCAGCCATTTGAGAGTTTTATTCAAATCCAGTGTGAAGATACCTAGTTTACAGTGGGCTTCAAGTTGACATCAAATTTCCTTAGTTGAATTTATAGTCTGCTATGTACAGGCCTGTAAATATCTGCATACATATCTATGTACTTGTATTCTGCATACACACTTATGCATAATATTGGACATACACAGAGAAAGACATGAACGTGCTTCCAAACTAGTATGCATGCAAACATAGACATCTTCTAAAATCTAGAATTCTGTTAGTATTCTTTGTGAGAATGAGGTTTACAGCATAGCTACATGAATCAATAATGTTGATTGACCTTCTAGGGCCTTCCTGAATGACCTATCCCAAACTAATGAAGACTACATAGAAGATGTTGCTTTGAGCTAGCTAATAGAATCCAACTCATGGTTCAGTTCCTGGGTCATATCTAAACCCAGAAGGGATTTATTTTCCAGTTACATTCAGATGTGTTGGAGATACTGTGAGAACAGCTAACCTTTCAAGATTTTCATTCTTTAGCCTAAAACCTCAAAAAAATATTTCCCAGACTTAGCCATTAGTCATTCTGAAACTGAACCTGAACCGAATCCCTGATCTGGCCTCAAACCTCATCCTTATTTTAAATCTAACCTAGAGCTGTATTTGAACACCGCCTCCTGGCTCATCTATAATTTACTAAATAAATGACAAGATAATTTAATAGTCAACTGCTTTTACTGAACTGCTTGCTTCAAGTGAGCAGGAACAAACATCAGACTGCTGTGAACTACTGTTTTCATACCTTTTAGTGCAATTTAATTGGTCAGATGTATAAAACTTTTACCATCTGATCATTATTAGGTGGCCTAAATGAAATGAGTTTGTGGTTCTAAATCCAGTTTCTATTTAACAGGGGTCCATATCACAAAACAATCACTAAGTATGGCACTTCATTGGCCCCTGGTTATAGGGTCTGAACTGTCCTTTCACCCCTGGAGGTGGCTTCTCCAGAAACAGACTGAGACAGTGGTGGAGCAGTATGAGGAAACCAGGCTTTGCTCTGACTGCCTGTGCTGTCCCCTTTCTGAGAATATATATGGAGCTTCATTCTTCAAGGATGTCAGGCTGGCACTTTTCCCCAGCAGAATTTCATGTCAAAAATAAAAAAATAGAAGTAGAAGATAAAATCTTCCCAGATTTACTTTGCTTTCAGAGATGTATGTTTCTCCTCCAGGACTGTCAGGCGTTTTGTTAACAAGGTTACCCCTACCAATTGTCAATGGCTTCTATTCTGCATTCTGCTGCTCCTTAACGTATGTCATATTTGGAACCTCACACCATATCTCCATTGGTAAGTGTTATTCTGCTCTGTGAATTGGGTCCCCAGAACCTATGGGATCACATGCAGAGCTGGGGGCCTGCACGGGAATAAAAATTCAGCTGCTTTTGGAAAGGCACTTCCTGTGTCCGTGGTGGCCGAAGGAGCTGGCTTCCTGCCCACACACCTTCCCCTTGCCCATCACCCCCATGATCCCGAAGCTAGTAGAGCTGGATCTCCCCTTGTAGTCCTCCGTCCAGAGGAACTGCCACCTCCCACGGCCTGCCCTGGCCCAGGGTAGGAGGATATTAGGGGACCATGTCCCTCCTTGCACATGCCCCTGTGCAAAGATGTCATTAGAGGGTGTGGGAGGTGCCTGTATCTATCTTTGTCTCATCTATTAAATCTTACTGGGCAGCATAGTTTTGGAATGAGCATCCTGACTCTCAGTCACCTGCTTGGTTTCTGGTTCCAGTTCTGTAACTCACTTGCGGTGTGATCATGAGCCAATCACTTAGGAATCAACTGCGGACTACCTTGTATGCCTGCACAAGGGAGTAAGGTGTCTGTTTACTTGCTTGCATAGGCTATCCACATCACTGATACCAGCACAGAGGAGAGAGCTATCGTGCCGTGACAGAGTAATCAGAGCCAGACTTAGGGCTGGCACAGAATACTCTTCCTTCCTTCTCTTCCCCAGCGTTCCTGAGAGCAAATGTGGAACTAGACAGTGACTATGAGTCACAAATTGGCTTCTGGTCCACTCATGGGGTCACACAGCTGCTTGCCACGACTGCGTACTTAATGGTTCTGAATTCTTCCTAACCAAATATACTCGCACCACTCACAACACAGGAGAAAGAAAGAGGATTTACAAAGAGATCCACAAATGAATGGATTGGAGATATATATCTGTAAACAAAGAGTCCTGGCAATTATTTTTGGCAACAGTTCCAATCCTAGACCTCCTTCTTCGTTTTCTCTTCCTTTTAGACAGTTTGCTGGATCTCAGTGTACCATCTAGTACGGGCTGTTTTTCATTTGTGGGATTTTCCTCTTGTCAAATGTATTTAAAAACTGAATTCTAACCTTTCCAGTAATTGTTTCTCAGCGATATAATTCTGAGATTATATTTCTGAGTGACAAATTTGTGGTTTGGGGCCTGGTTGTGGTGGTTTCTAAACATTCTCCCTTTAAGCAGCTACGAAGTGGGCACCTGAACTACCTCCACATTGCCATTACCAGTAAATGATCATCTTCTTGTTACTTTCAAGTTGATATGGGGATTGCGGGAGAAGGGGAGAGAGAGAGAGTGTGTGTGTGTTTGAGAGAGAAAGAGAGAGAGTGTGCGTGTGTTAGGGAGAGAGTGTGGTCTTGCAGAGCACAGTCTCATATACCCAGTCTATGAATGTTAGATATCGTCTTCCTTAACAAATGGCAGGGGAAGAGAGCGCAGGTGGAGAAAGGGTCAGGATTTCTTACCCAGACAAAATATTTCTATAGAAAACATCTCTCTGAATCTTTGCCTAAGAAAGAATCCTTTGATCTGTTGGAGAAGGATTCTGTTTATGTTGTGCCAGGAGGGTTTTTTGATTCTCTACCTAGGAAATCCTTGAATCCAAGAGAGAAGGATTATGTCACATGGCTCTGGAAGGTCCTGAGCCTGCCCAGATAATTGATCTTTCATCTCAGGACAGGAGGTCATTGAATTCTTTGTGAGTAAAGTAGTTAGATTCTCTGGGAGGTCAGTGCACTCCTTAGAGCCACCTGCTTCTACTTCTAAGAAGACAACACAGAAAAGGGGGAAACTGATATTGAGAATTTGTACACAAGTCTTCTGGATATGTAGAGATTAGGCTGAAAACTGGTTCTGATTATGCAGACAGGCACCCTGGAGTTTGTGGGTTCAGAGATGATACAGATTCCTCAGATCCTTTGATTTGGATCCTAGGAATCAGAGTCCGATGACTGTCATTACAAGCCGTGATAGACTTTCGTAGGTTGGATTTGTGGGGGAAATGTCATGAAGAAGAAAAAGGCTATTTACCAAAGTAGCTTTTGATCTCGGATGTGTTGCTTGTGCAGATCCACAAAACTCATCGTCCTCCCGCTCTACTTTAGAGATTTAATAAATATGCCTGAAGCTAGAAGAGAATTTTAAGGATAAAAAGGGGTGGTTCTAGAATAATATAGTATAGAGTGAAGAGCATGCATGCATGCAATGCACACAAACTGTCTTACAGGCTGACGGCTTTGAAATGGGCATCTCTGGCTGAGTGGCATGACAGGCCAACTCAGAGTGAATCTACAGAGGCAATACATTTCAAAATCAGTGGTTAATTGGGTAATAAGTAAACTCCTTTTACTCATTGTCTCTGCTGTGGACTTCTCCTTTGAGAAGCAGATTGCTTATGGATAGAAGTCTCTACTGATTCCAGAAGCTGGAATACTATGTGTAAAGACTGAGCGGAAACCAGTGAACCCATTTTATAAACGGCAAATAGGACATGAATCAGTGTCCCGTTAATGAAAGGTCTAAGGGCATTCTGTCTTTGTATTTAGTCAGAGATGAGGCTGTCATAATGTAAATGGTGAAAAGGTGGGCCACTGAATCATAAAAGGTGGGTATAGGGTGCCCTCTAGCCTTTGAGCCAGAGCTACACTTCCTTCTTTATATAACTTCTTCCACATTCACTCTTCAGCCTGTTTGACAGCTCCCTGTTCAGTGGAGTAATAGCTTGTTTATAGGTTGTATTGAAATAATCTTTGGTCATGCATCTGAACAACTTGATAGATCATGTTTGTGAGATGCTAGACGGACTCTGTTCTTGGATGATATATCAGGAACGGAACTTCATATCCTTGGGAATATAGAATGAGTGAGAATTGGTGTTTGAGACTTGATTTTATATAACTCTTATGCTGTGTGTGTGAGTGTATACACACACATATAGATGGTGAAAATGGACCTTCTAGTGCATGGCTGGGCGTGAAAGATGGACTTGAGGTTGCAGGGAATCATGCAACCTTTGTTCTCTGTTCTCTGCTTCTGTTGGTCATAGGTTCATTCAGCATCTTGAATGCAATGGTGGCAGATGTTCTGAAGACTTTGAATTTCAGCTCTGTATTGACTGCTAATGGTACCTTTGCCAATTTCTCAGATACTAATTATATGGAGAATTACATGGAAGCCTTGACGCTTACTGCATCAACGACATTTTTAACTGGGATCATCCAGGTAAAAGTTGCATTCACTTTAGCTCCCTATGGATGTAGCCTTGGTGGAAATTGTACAAACCAGGGAACTAGAACTACCGAGAGATTAAACTTTCTATCCTGGTCTATTTTCCTCCATAATATTTCCTGAATCTGAATTTTTTTTCCCATCACCCAGCAAGAACTACTGGAAGTGGGGCGTGGACAGCAGTGGATGGCTTACTTGATTGCCTGTTCTGGTCATTCCCTCCAAAGCCTCTGGCATTGGCCACTATCGGAAGAAAGGATACTGGGTTAGATGGACCATTGATCTGACCTAGTATGGCCGTTCTTATGTTCTAACTCTTATCCAGGCCCTTATATCCTTTCCTGACCACTGCAGCTTCCTCCTGTCTGATTTCCCAAGTGCCCTCCTGTTCAGTTCATTTAGAATGCAGCTACTATAAATTTATCTTCATAGCTTCTTGCTCTGATCATGTGTCTTTCATACATACACACCAGTTGAATCTCTTAGCTGGTTCTCCATTTTCTACCGCATCAAGTTTCAGGGTTTTTTTATTCTACCTTTAAGACTCTGTATTTCTGACCCTCCCCACTTCTCTATTCCTGTCTCTTGTCAGTTTGGGTAATTTATTTGTGGATTTCCATGCTTACAAATGTTTGCGTTTCTTGTAAATGTTAACATTAAATCTGAATTTCCTATCTTTTCTAATAGTTTTTTTTCTTAACTGTAGTGTTCTTATAACTAAATAAATTTACCCTGACATGTACTGATTTCTATGCTGACTCTTAATTTCTCTTTAGCATACTCTTTTTGTCTTGGAATTATCCTAATCCATCAGATCAAAAGCAAAGGCCAGAGAATCTCCTTGTGTGAAGCTCATAGACTCCTTGGCTATGTCTACACTGGCAAATTATTTCGAATTAAGGAAGCTTAATTCGAACTAACTAAAGCCATGGCTACACTAGGATTTAATTAATTCAAATTAAGGGCTTCCTTAATTCAAACTAATAAATTCGAATATGCTATTCGAACTAAGGGTTAATTCGAACTAGTTAGTTCGAATTAACTAATGTGGCCATGTTAGTTCGAACTAATTGTTTAGTTCGAACTAACCGGCCCATTGAACTCAATGCAATTCTCGAATTCGAACTGAGCAAATGCCATGAATGACACTTGCTTAGTTTGAACTAAATTTTTCTAGTTCGAATTGAGTTAATTCGAAGTAACTAAAATTAGTTCGAATTAGTTAGTTCGAATGAACTAATTCGAACTAACTTTAGTAAGTGTAGACATAGCCCTTGACTCTAAGGTCAGAAGGGACCAGTACAATCATCTAGTCTGACCTCCTGCAAAATGCAGGCCTCAAACCTCACCCGCCCACTCCAGCAATAGGCCACCAACCTACGACTGAGTTATTTACCTCCTTAAATCATGATTTAAGGATTTTAAGATACAGAGAATTTACCGGTAGGTGAGCCATGCCCTGTGCTGCAGAGGAAGGCGAAAAACCCCCACAGCCCAAGCTGCATTGTTAGAGTTAATGTTTTATATCTGGCAGCCTGATTTTCCACTGCCTGCACCTTTCTGTTGGAGAGTTAATGTTTGGGTTGCAAGGAGCTGAACAGCTAGTGTCAAACTCAATCCTCTTCATGTCACTACTCATTCCACTCTTGTCTTCCTTTCAGTTGCTTTTAGGCTGCTTCTGTTTGGGGTTTGTCACAACGTATCTGCCAAAGACCCTCATCGACGCTTACCTCACTGCAGCAGCTCTGCATGTTATCGTATCCCAGTTCTCCTTCATCTTCGGGATTGTGATCAACTTCCATATGGGCCCCCTGGCCATTTTCTACGTGAGTAAACCCAAAACCTGGCTCAGAAAAGCGCATGCCCTTTGGAGGGCAAGGTGATGAGCAGCCTCAGAAATGAAGATAATTTCACTATATGTACATTGCTAGGGGAGAAATTATGCAAGTCTCAACCATAGCTACATTCACCATTCCTAGGAGGGTACGCTGCAGATTTTCTGGATGCTAGAATGAGAGAGGAGCTGGACAGAGTATATTTTTCTCTACATACAAGGAAAACTACACAGTTGTATTTGTGCTGTTGTTTTTTGTACTGTTGTCTATAGAAGACATATTTTTAAAACCTACCTGTGTTCTTAGTAGCGGTCTCCCTCTTCCCATTAAAGATGTTGCTGTAACAGAAGGGCCCAGTATTTCAAATACAAGGGCATCCCTCGTCTTCCTATGAGAGTGTCTGAAACATTAGCACGTATAAAAACAGAAGTAATACCCCTCCTCATCCTTTCTGTGATGTTTCCCTTTCAGAACCTGTTTCATTACTGCATGGCTCTCCCAAAAGCTAATTCCACCAGTATATTGCTATTCTTGGTTGGCCTCGTCATGCTGAGGATCAGCAATTGTATCAAAATAACTTATAAGCACAGTCCTGTTGCATTCCCTATGGAACTTCTCCTGGTAAGTGTTCTCCATCTGTCCACTATGATAACTAACATTAACAGAAACCTGCATCGCCTCACCAAAGGAAAGGCAAATTTGTGTGGTGGGTGGAGCATGGGGCTGGGAACCAGAAACTTCTGAGTCTCATTATCGGCTGTGCCACTGATCTGAAGAGTGGCTTTAACAATTCACTAAATCTCTGTCTCATTTTCTCCCCCTGTGATATAAGATATCCCTACTTCATTAGGATGCTGTGAGGATTAGCCAATGGCTGCAGGGTGCTATGTATTACACAGAGATGGCCCAAGTCAAACTCCAGGTCGGCACTGTGGAGCAGAGTTAGAACGTCTAATCTTTATTTATGGTGGGCAAAATTAGAACCTGGCATCCAAACAATCACTGGGGTTTTTAAATCCAGATCTGAACCTGAACTCTTCTAGATGTTCAAGCTGTTCACATTCATTCCAATCTAGAAAGAGGTGTTTAGCTTTCTCCCCATCTTCCATTACCACAGACTGCTTTTCTTATGGTACATTTCTTATGGAAGCATTTTGTAACAGATATGATAAGACAGTCCCTGTGCCCCAAGAATTTGCTATTGATAATATAATTTTCCCGTTTTCTTTTACAGATTATTACAATCACCATTATTTCTAACCACGTGCATCTGCATGCTGAATCTAGTATGGTTGTAGCCAAAATGGTTCCGCACAGGTTGGTAATCTCCAGTTATGAATGAGACTGGAGTGTTTTATTTAAGAGTGAGAGACAGAGTGTGAGAGAGAGAGAGAGAGAGATCTTTCAGTCTCTATTGACATCTGACTCGAACTGGTTTGTATCAATTACTTAAAAATGAAGGTTCATTTACCTCTGTGCCAACAAGCCTCTGGATGGCTGCAAGGGACGCTGTTGGTTTAAATTCATTGTCTAAACTAATAGAGGCAAAAATTAAAAGCATACACAATAAAAAGTAAATTAGGTTATTATAATTCTCTCTCATGATCTCCAGTTTTGTGTGTAATACAAGTAAGAAAGTCTATGATTTTAAAACTGAATTTCAACTTTTGAATATCCCTATAAAAGAAGTACAATTGACTGAAGAAAAGGCCTCATATAGATTGACTAAATAAAAGAAGCATCGCTTTTCTGCATTATTCAGTACATTTCAAGGAGGAATTTGTATAGCTAAAATGAAAGGACATTAAGCAGGAAACTTATTAGGCTAAAGCACTTTGGGGCATGGGCTATCTTTATATTCTATATTTATACAGTACCTAGCACACTGGGATTCTGGTCCATGACTGGGAATCCTAGGTACTGTTATAATATAAATAAATAAATATTATTATTTGTCCCCTATGACTGTTTGACAAGAAAAGGATTTCAGCCAGTTACAGCCAAAAGGACATCCAACCTGTGTCCTTTGACAGACACCACTGAATTCTTTAATGATGATATTGCCAAGCTCTACTCTTCTAAAGAGGCCATTTCTTCAAATAAATATTCCCATTTTAGCCTCACCATGGAACAAACATTCATTTATTCTCTGTTCTAAAGAGAAGTCAATGAAATGCTGAAAAATGTGGAAGCATTAGCAGCAACTTTTAGACCTTCACAAGTTAGATTCACAAGACCAAAAGGGTCCATTAGATCATCTAGTCTGATCTCTTCCTATATGTTGCAGGTCATTACATTTTAACCAGTTACCCCTATATTGAGCCCTGTAACTTGTATTTGCTAAAACATATCTTGTATCTTATCCTGATCAAGAGATAGAGAATCCATCACATGACTTGGTAGCTTGTTCCAATGATTAAACATCCTCACTGTTAAAAATCTGTTCATAATTTCCAGCTATTGGTTCTTGTTATGTCTTTTTCCAGTAAATTAAAGAATTCTTTAGTACCCATTATTTTCTTCCCATTAAGGTACTCATACACTATAACGAAGTCACCTCTCAATCTTCGTTTTGTTCAGAAAACAGACTGTTTTTAAGTCTCTCACTATAAAGCATTTTCTCCAGCTCTAGACTCGTTTTTGTGGCTCTTTTCTACACCCTCTCCCATTTTTCAACCTCCCCTTTTAAAATATGGACACCACAACTGCACTCAATATTCCAATATGAGTCTCACGCAGGTTGTACATAGAGGTAAAATCCCCTCCCTACTTCTGTTCACTACTCCTCTGTTTATACATCCGAGGATCACACTGGGAGTTCATGCTGAGTTGCTTATCATAGTGGGCAGAATACAGTTCCCAGTTCTGTAAGTGTGGCCTGCATTCCTTGTTCCAAGATGTACGATTTTGCATTTGGCTTTATGAAAACCTTGTGTTTGAATAGGCACATCTTACAAAGCGTTCCAGATGTTCTGTATTTCTGCCATATCCTCACCATTATTTCCCCTGTGTCCCATTTTATTTTATTTATTTACCTTGAAGATTAAATTTTATTTTAAATTTTAGAGAAAGTTCTTGTTTGTGTTGTTTTTTTCCCCTTTGTTTTTCTGAATCTCTTTTCCTCCTCCCCGGGTCATTTTCCTTTGCACTGATCTTTCCTTGCAATGGACGTAAAGTATTTTGTAAACATTAATGAAATAACCTCACACTACCCCTGCAATAGAGATATTAGGTGTCCTTATTTTCCAGAGGTTGAAACTCAGGCCCCAAGAGGTTATAGATTAGCAGTAGCAGCCAGGTGCAAAGCACCATTCTGTTGCTGCAATGCAGGGTGTTTCTGAGAGGAGGGTGCTGGGATGATTCAGATTGCTGCTGAACATAGGTGCAGTCTGTGCCCCCTTTACTGTATCCTGCCAAAGGCAACATGAGTTAGGGGAACCTGGAGATGCCCCAATAGTAGCTCTCTCCCACTCCCCATAGAGACATGAAGCGCTACTCTCTGTGTTGACCAGGTCTCTGCCTAGAGCTTAAGACACAAGTTCTTGGCACCTTGCCCAGCTCCCATAGATGTCCTTGTTGGGAAGAAGCTACCTGCATGCTCTTTGATCCGCCCTCTCTCTCTTCCTCTTTTAAACAGTTCACTAAACAGGTCACTGATTTATGTTTATTGTCCACACATATCAAGAGATTCTCATGAGATTCTCACCTCAACACGATTCAGAGCATCTCCTGAATTCCTTCAGCTGAGATCCTGAGCAGAAGGCTGTATGTAAGGCACAAAACAAGACTCAGACAACATATTCTCTGCTGTTCCAGGTTTCTGCCTCCTACGCTGCCAGACCTATCAAATTTGAGCAGTATTGTAGCTCATGCCTTCTCCTTGGCTATTGTAAGCTACTTCCTTCTCATTTTTGTGGGAAAGAGGTATGCTTGTATTCACAACT
>ML686211.1:658895-676475 GCA_007922175.1 Pelusios castaneus
CTTCCTTCTCATTTTTGTGGGAAAGAGGTATGCTTGTATTCACAACTACAACATCTCCAGCAACCAGGTGAGAGACAAAACTTCACATTTCCTACACCAGCCAAACTGGACTTACCTGTCACTTTCTAAAGTCATTAATTAGCTGGGAGTGTGGGGGGAGTCCTATGGACAGAGCAGAAATGCAGCCCTATGGCATTGAACCATCTCAGCTACATTCCCAAAGGGAAGAAAGGCTCTGTTGTAATCGTAGTGGTCTGAAGCCGTGTAGGAGTTGAGAAGGAAGATAAATTGGAGTATTGGGGAAAGGGGAATGGAAGAGACTGGACAAAAACAGCAGCTGCTGATGTCTGTATAGTCCTACTTGCGGGAAGCACCCCCTGCTTATAACAATCAACACTGGAACCTGTTCAGAGAGCTGTGTCAATTGACAAGGCTGCACAGCACCCAGACATTAATAGCCAAGGATATTAATAATGGACAGAGTCGCCTCATTCCACCTGTTGGTGTCAGGGTCTTTCTGTCTGGAATGAGGCTAGGGGAAGCTTTTCAACCAAAACAGCATTATTTTTAGTGTGTCCTAGTTAATTAACTAGCAAGTTTGTGCGTTTCATTTTTAACTAGTCATGGAGGCCTTGAGATTTTATTAGGATGGAACTAAGGCAGAAAGGAAGTCTGCATGACTTCTTGTAGCCTTCGGGAATGAACGCAATGGGAATGTCATTTGCACCCAGCATTTGCAGGGTGTATTAGGCTGTGCCTTGAGACATAGTCATGTTAACTGGGGTTCAATTCAGTCAGGGTGTTAGAGTTCACACTCAAAAGTCTCTTTTAGAATAAGGAACTGAAGTTGTTGAGGCCATTGCTTCAGGTATGAACATTTTGTACCAGGAAAGAGAACTCATGTACCCCTAGCAAGCACTGCTTTCCAGAAGGACCCCAAAGCCTAGCTGTACAGGTGGGCATCCAATAAGTGGGAGCACACAGAAAGAACCACAGTTACAATGATACATAAGATTTGGAGGATGTGTGGTTTTTGTTTTGTTTGTGCTTCACAGGAACTCATCGCCGTGGGGCTTTGCAATGTCTTCAGTTCATTTTTCAAAAGTTTTGCTGTCAGCTGTGCTATTTCTGGGACTGTCATTCAGGAGAAGACAGGTGGAAAAACACAGGTGAGTTGGGTTGGTTTTATGAGTTGCAACACCTGATCATAAGGTCAAGCTGCCAAATCCTCATCTAGGGTCAATATAATTCCACTAGGCATAGTTTTCATCCAAGCCATTTCTAGACTTCTGTAAACACTACTTTTCATAATTATGTCTGTGCAACATTAATTCTGCCCCCTTACGCCTCTGCATTAACATGCCATCTTTAATTATATCATCACATACTACTAGCTTTGCAGTATCTGTAGCAGATCATGACGAGTCATCTACTTTTGCTGCTGTTCCTATACTAAGACATACCGGTAATAGTGGTGGTCTTGTAATCAGAGGCAGAACATTTCCTTTGTCCCTTTCCTTACCTGAAGGGGGTCTCAGATCCCTCGTCTTGTGCTATTTGTGGTCAAATGGTTTTTCAGCTGTCGAGTGTATCTGCGTAGTATACAATGTCACCAAACTCTTCTAGAATTTTACAAGCAGAACTAAGCCAATGAGATGAGTGGGACCATGAAAGCTGGCACTTCAGAGGTCTAGGATTTGACAAAGCAATAGGACTTTTGAAGTACAATGTCCCACAATAGCGTGAAATCCTGTATTACTTTCTTACCTCAGTAAGATGTGCTGCTTGTATACCTTGGATATTTCTGCAGAGCTCAGCAGAGAAGCATCAAGCAATCAGCTCTGGAATGCATCTCTAATGCAATATTTCTATCCAGTTTGCAGCACTTATTGGAGCATCCATAATGCTAGTGGTGGTGCTGAAATTAGGACACTTTTTCCAGTCTCTGCCTAATGTAAGTGAATGTGAAATAGACAGTAAGTAGGCGGCCCCATAGCTAGCCTTAAGAGAAAAGTTTTCCAGAATGCATTAGGGGTTACAGTCCAATTAACAGTTTCTAGGAATGGGACCAAACCAAATTTACAGAGTCAAACTTCCTAAACTTTATGGGGCTGAAAATCCAGATAGCAATTTTGAATCTCAGGCCCATTTCTGGTTGTTTAGAAAGAGTTTAATCTCACTGGTGGAAGCACAAATGAAACTTCATAGGTCGAATCCATCATTTTAAAAACAAAAAGGTTTCACTTGTTATCTTAGTCCCCTATCTTGCAAACTCTCAGACACAAGTAGTTCCGTCCCACGGAACTCAGGAGAGCTGTACACTTAGGCGTAAATGTGTACTTGTTTGTAGAATTGGTGCCTTAGAGATGACACTAAAGTGCACAAACCCCTCCAACTGGAATTTCATTTTAGCATGTCTGATAGCAGCTCAAACTCTGAGATTTATTCCAGAACCAAATGGTCTCCTGAAATGCCTCCCCCAGATCTGTCATAGCAATGTGTGACTACAATACAATGTTGTACTTCAGGGAACCTATTTTTCCAATATCTCTTAATATTTCCTCTGGCTCTCCTCATTCAGTTGAAAGTTTTACTTAGGGAACTACAGATACTGAGCATTATTTGCTGGTATCTCCTGGCCTTTCGGTGAAGACCAAGACCTTTCCCAGAACTAGCAAACAAATTGGTTGATAGCCACGCCCAATTCTCTTGCAGCAGGAAAAAATGTTTTTGACAAATGATGTCCAACAGTTTCTCCTACCTGGCTGTGCATTGTTCATGTTGGCAGAAAGCACTCCTTTCTATAGCAGTATTTCTGTGGTGTCTATGTGACCCTTCCTTATGGTTTCAGGAGGCAAAATGATATTTGCAGTGATTTATTGAAAAAGTACTGGAGTGAAAGTTAACACATAGCATTTCAATAGATTGATTCAATAGATGTGATTATATTTGCAGACCTTCCTGTGAAATTAGACAAGAGAATATAGACACATTTAATATGGTTTACAGATCAGAAGAAAATTATTAGTCATATATATACACAGCAATTACTGAAATGTAGATATTTTAATACCATAACTTAGCACTTTATCTACCCATGGTCTGTATATCCATTTCATAGCCTGGTAAGAGACCCATAAAGAATTAACAGGAGAGTAAATGTTATTTTTCTCTGATTCTTATAGGCTGTACTAGCTGCTATTGTAATGGTCAACATGTTCCCATTTCTTGAAAAATTTATGGACATCCCCACCCTGTGGAGACAGGATAAGTATCATTTTGTAAGTGTGAGAAGACTCACAAAGGGATTGGTTGGGTGCAAACAATGGTGGTGTTCTTAGAGTGATGGTCCTCCGGTATACAGAGGAGGTTCAATTCACTGAAAGGGGCTGTTGGATGCAGCCAAAGTTTTCTAGATTAACTTGCAATTACTTCAATATAGACAGAACTACTTATGGCTTCCAAATGTCAAGGGAGGCAACTGTTCAGGCACTTTGTGGGTTACTTCAGGCTGGTAGAGGTGGATGTTCACAGGCTCACCTAGGTAAGCAGTTCTCACCCCCATCCAAGCTAGCCCACCCACTGCTTCAGTTATAGATTACTCTGTATCTTATTTTTTGTTTAAAAAAGGAACAAATGTGTTTAAGGAAGTTTCTCCCAAAATAAAATATATTTCCTGAAAAACGGGAAAAAATCAACAAAATCATCTCAACAAATAAGTAGTCAAACGTTGTCAATGATGAGCATGGCATAAATAACTAACTGATAAATAAATAAACTAGGCGTGATATCTCCTTTAGTGTTCTGCATGGTAAGGAAAGAAAACTTAGTGGAGGAGGTTTGCTTCCAGATCACACATCCTGTTTTCACTGTTCTCATTCAGTGCTGTGGTTTTGGTAGCTGGGACAAGAGAGGCCCGTAACTGTAGTTTCTACATAAACACTATAAAACTTGAGTAACCTATTCCTTGGCATGGCTTCTAGCTGGAAGCAAGGTTTTCTAAAATTCTGGGAACCGACAACATTTCTAGCTGAACTAAAGCAGCTTAGTAAAATATTGCAAAAGTATGTTAGCTGAACCGTAATTTATTCATGCATATATTCGTGGAAAAGCAGCGGTGTAGCCTGGAGCCATCCTCTCCCTGTAAATGCAGGCTCTGCTTTTTAAAAGCGTTCGCCAAGTGGCTCCATACTCCAGGCAGAAGTATGCGCTTGGTGACTGAACTTTGGACCTATGGAAAGCGGCGTCCACTGGGGCCATGCATTCTCATCACACATTTTCCCCTCATGCAGGATTCTTAGCTTAAAAGAAGCATGACCCCAATTACTATTTGATTCCTTCAGGCCGCTGAAACCCTGTTAAGAAGGCTTGAGCTTCTGACTGAGCATCAGCTTTTCATTTGCCTCAAATTGCGGAGGCTTTGCTGTCAACCTCTGTCCATAATCCCTTTGATTTTTTTGCCCTTTTCAGTAGCTAATATTGTCCTCCCTGCTTCTTATTCAAAGGTTATTTGGATTGTGACTTTTGCAGCTGTTCTGTGTCTTGGTCTCGATATTGGCTTGGCCATCGCAATGGGATTCACGTTCTTCGTCATCACTGTTAGGTCACACAGGTATTGGGTCTTGCTACCTTTAGATCAGGGCACCAAGTTTACCTCAAGTTATTATTTCAAAGGTAGAAATGTCACAGTCTCCTAAAGAAATGATTCAGTGCTTGTAAATTCTTCAGTCAACATTTTTCTAAGGTCTAATGAGTCTGTGCATGAACTGGTACGTTTTGGGGATTTTTACCTCCTAACTTAGCTGATGGACTATCCATTTAAGCCTCTGAAAAAAGTGCCCTTTGTCACTGTCTGAAGATCGTTCATTGTGGGGATAACATCAGCTAGGGCAGTCGGGGAGCTGCTTGGTTTCATCATCCATCCTCCAGGCACAGTGTTCCATAAGAATAAGATGGTAAATTGTGTCCTCATTCCAAGATCATCCCTAAAGTGGTCATTGACATTACCTGATTCAGTCCATCAACGTATGTTTCTTCTCACTAAATTCATTCACTGCCAGAGGAGGTCAGCTTATTCAAGAACAACACTAAAAGGACCCTTTGCTACTTCCATAACAGAACAAAACTCAGCTCCCCGATTATTTCAGATTTTACATTTATAAAATTATGGGACGGCTTTATTTCCACGCTGTACTTGTCAAAGGACATTACGTTCTGTAGAGAGACGTGCTATGAACTACTGGGTATCCCAATCCTTAAAAGTATCAGAACGTATGTATTGAATCATAGGCTATGTCTACACTTGTTAATTTAGGTCGACTTAACAAAGTTGTTAAGTCGACTTAGCATGTCTTCACTCAAAAATAAAGTCGACTTAAAGGGGACACTGCCAAATCGACTTAGAGCGTCCACACTGGATGCCTAAGTCGACTTGTAGGGGCTAGGTGGACCTGAGACAGGTCCACAGTGGCAGGGGGTACCTTGGTACAATGGGGGCTGAGCCTGACAGGGACACTGGCAGAGCATAGGAGCAGGGTGGGCAAGGCTCTGTCCTGCCCTGAGGGGGGGCATGCCAGGCTCTGGCTGTGCCAGCCACCCTGGCAGGGAGGGCAGCGGGGAAGCCCTGAAGCCCTTTAAGTCGACTTAAAGTCGACTAGGGCTACTCTGCGTCCACACTGGCTAAGTCGACTTAATAAAGTCGACTTAGTCAGCAAAGTCGACTTAAAACGAGGCTTAATAAAGTCGACTAATTTTCCTTAAATTGACTTAAGCTGCTGCTTAAGTCGATTTAAGGAAAATGTAGTGTGGACGCAGATTAAATTAAGTCGATGTAAGCAAGCTTAAGTCGACTTAATTTGTAAGTGTAGACGCAGCCATAGTGTTTAAGGCCAGAAGAGACTGCTGAATACTCAAATCTGGCCTCCTGTGTATCACAGGCCACTAAATACCATCCAGCAACCCCCATAGCAAGCCAACAACCAGAATTGGAATTAGATCAAAGTTTTACAGCCCGCAATTGAACTGATTCAATTCAATTTATTCAATTCAATAAAGCATTCCTTCAGAATGTCACAATTATGAAAATATTTGAAGTTACAACTTGGACTTAGTTTAAACTTCTGTGTAGTTATCATTTTCTTGACCTAGACTTGACGTGTATCGAATGCATTGGGAGAGTATTTCCGCGATAACTCTTCATTTAAATATCCCCTCCATTCATTCCATGTTGGCGGTTTGTTACTGCTTGTGAATTTCCCGAAAGTGTGGGTGCGTACTGACAAAAAATGAGAAAAGTTACCAGGAAATGGATTTCTTTGAGTACACTGTCACTACACATTGACACCCGCCACACTTAGATCCTCCTTTCCCACTTCTTCAGAGAACATACTGGATTATTGGATGGGAGAGTGAGGGAGAGACAACGTGCCTTCTTACGTACCCTTGCATGGAGTGTTCCATGGCTTTGAAACAGGGCTTCCTAGAGGGTTCAAGGTTTTATGTGAATGGGACATGTGCTGGGACGTCACATTCCCCAAGCTGCAGCTGGTTTAACCAACAAAGAAGATAGGCATAGGGACCAAAATATTGGGAGCTGCTGGTTTTTCTCCCTGCTCTAAGGAAACCTAATAAATGTCTTGTTTCAGAATGAAGATTGTGATGCTGGGCCAGATTCCGAACACGGATATATACAGAAGTTTATCTGACTACAAAGCGGTAAGAGAGAAATCTCTGTAATCCAGCTTCTTCACGTGGACATCTGTTAGTGACCCATCAGAGTCAGACTCGGTTTATTCACTTAAGGCCTTGAAACTCTGTAAGGATCTTTGAATATTGGAAGTGAGGAGCGACACAAATTGCCCCAGAGAACTCAGTCTTACTTGTCACTTGGGGAGCTCACTCTATTGATAAAAGGCTCACAATAATGAAAGGCTTGCTCTCTGTCATTGCTGGAACTGTATGGAATTTATTGGTGACCTGTTGTCCATAGCCAGGTCTTCTCTACACTAGGAAAATGATCCATTTTTCACAACAGATGTCAATAATGGCTATGTATCTAGTAAACTTTCTTAAAAATTCACCCAGCAGGGTTTTGGCATTTTTACCGTAATGTTGTTAACCCTACTCTGTGCAGATCTAGATAATGCCATGATGAACAGCAGTGTCCCCTTGTTGCTAAACTGATGGAGCTGCGAAGGTGGGAGAATTTTTTATTTTTTTAAAAAAAGGTTGATGTAGACAAGTTGTAGGATGTTTTCAGTAATGAGTTTTGATAGCATTGTGGTATTGTCTACACACTAGAGCAGCCAAACCATATTCAGTCCTGCTAAGAGGAGACCAATTGTCAGTATCAACAAGTCTCAGGGACTCAGGTTTTGTCTTCCAGGCTGTGGAGATCGAAGGTATTAAAATCTTCCAATGTTGTTCCTCCATCTCCTTTGCAAATATGAGACACTTCAAAAGCTACTTGTTAAATAAGGTAAATGTCACTTTTCCAATCACTACCAGCTTCTAACTTCCTTCATTTGGAAACCCACAACCCTCTCTGATTAGCTTTCTTTCTTTTTCAGGTGGATATGAAGGCAGTGCCCCTCGATGAAAATGAAATGAGAGCATTAATCTCTGTTAGCTTGTCTAGCATTGGAATGGAGAGAAAGGATTTGAAGTGTGCCTGTGTATGCGATCCACCTGAGCCGTTACCCAGGGTCAGCTATCTTTTTTTAAAAAAAGAAATGATCTATTCAAGGCTCTGAGGCCAAGACACTGAGGGCCAAGTCATTAATTTTCCAGAAATCTGGAGGCATTATCTAACTGCATATAAATATGCATATATTTGCCAATCAAAAATAAGCAAGTGCAACCCTTATATTTGCTTGTGTCTTCCATGATAGATGAGTTGAAATTTTGCTTGTTGATTGAATTAGCCAGCAATGGGGAAACCCAGCATATTTACCTTCCTTTCTGGGGCTGAAAGAACTAACTTTGTTTGGTGCTTAAGTAGGGATTTCCTTTCTTTTTCCCAAACAAGTCAAAGAATGTCTTTTGCTACCTGAAAAATTCTAGTGACTCCTAATGCCCGCTGTCTACAATGCATGATCCCAAAATGGTTCAGATCCTGCCAGTCACAATCTCCATGATCAGAGGATTTCATCTCTCCTTATTATGAACTCGTGGGCTATTAAATGCTTTCTCTACAGCCAGCCGCATATCCCATAATCTGAATTTGGCAATTTCATCATAAGCAAATGTATGGAGAAGCTTCAGAGCATGGATGGTGCTAGTAGAATATTCTTAATTCTCTGAACTATCAGATGTACTTTGTACAAGATAACAAAGGCCCTTCTGGGGGAAGGAGCATGGAAGGAAGAGAGTTTGGAATGATGGTGGGGACTAAACTGCAAAAGGAAGTTAGTGATTGCTTTGAACAGCCATCTTCTTTCAAAATGCCCTGTGTGTGAGCCTGTCAACTGCCTTTAACTCACTTTCTAGTGTAATAGCCAAACTTGGAGCTATTCAGCATTCCAAACTGAATTTCTTTTAAAGGGACTCTGTTAAAATTCGTTGGCTGGGTGAGAAATTGCGACTGAAAGGGCAGCTGGGGATGGGGTGGAGAAACCAAGGAACCATAACAAGAAAGCGTTGGTCTTAAAAATTAGATAACAGAAGCATATATTCAAACTAATATGGGAAAAGTGACAACTTCGTTTTCTCATCATTTTATGTGAGGGGCTACTTTTCATAGTGGAAGAATATATGGCATAAAACAACTGTTTTAAAAAATGGACCATATGGCCCACATTCCAGTGGTAATAAAGAACTTCAAGGTGTGCAGGACTAGGCTAATGCAGGACTTCTAGGGTAGTTGGAGGTACTCAGCTGACCACAATCAAGGCATGCCTCAATCTTCTACTACTAGTGAAGCTTAGTATTATGTTAAGCATAATTTCAAACGTATTTCTGCCATGAGAGAGGAAAGATATCAAATGATTTCGAATGTTGTCATAACTATGACAGGAAAAATTTACCTTCTAGACACAGCTCTCCTAACTCCCTTTACTCTGTACCTTATCATTCTAGATACCCTATACTGAGAAACTGGTGAAGCGACTTCATAGAGATAATGAGTCTTCATCATCTTCCCTGAATTTGATACGTTGGTCAAAGTGTGAAAGCAAGCACAGTTCCGGGTCTCTTTCAACAGGAATGTCGCAAAAACAACATGCTCAATCCACAGCCATCAGGCTCAGGGCAGCAAGGGTTGAGACTGGAAAGAGGATGGAGGAGGGGAAGAAAACATGGCTTTCTTCAGACCCTGAAGCAGATACGTCCACAACAATATTGTGTCAGTTACAGTCCACGGAGTTTTCAACATTTCCAGTCCACACCATTATTTTAGACTTCAGCATGGTGCAGTTTGTGGATTTGCAAGCTTCAGATTTACTGAGACAGGCAAGTCACTTGAATGTATTTAAAAGCAGGAACCAAAGTTTGCCCAACATCAGATGCTTCCCATTACCCTAAAGTTACCTGTAACTGTTCCTATCGACTTTAGAGATGCAACATTGGTCTCTTGTGTTTTCATAAACGTGCAATTTCCAAGACTCTCACATATTCCCTGGCAAAAGGTACACAGTGGATCTAAAAAGCATATGCAAAATGTGCTCACCTGTATCACTAATAATATCTGAGATTTCAATACAAACCACTTTTTAAAATATCTCATTTATTTCCCCCCATTTTGGCTGTTTATTTTCTGCTCTTCACACAGCAAAATGGGAGCTCTGGCCTATTTTTATAGCGCTTGGTGTGTGTTGTTTTGGAACTTCAGTGCTTTGTAGTTCATTACAGTCTCCAGGGTGCAACCCTGTTTGGGACACTGAGAGTGCTGAGTCTTCTTTCCAAAGAAGCAGAGGCCAAACTCTCATTCCCTGAGAAGTTCCAAAGGGGTAGCCGTGTTAGTCTACTTTAGCAAAACAAACAAGGAATCCTGTGGCACATTTAAAGACTAACACATTTATTTATCCCATGAGCTTTTGAGGGAGAAAATCCCACTTTGTCAGATGCTTTGAAGATGGGGAACTTACAGAATGGGAGGAAATGAAATGCAGGGAAGTGTATGACAGAATCAGGTCAGGTTATAACAGCAAATCAAAGTATATGTTAAGATTCAAACACTAGGGAACAGCACATAGAGCACCTGTTGTAGTGAGAAAAAAATCCGTAGTCCCTGTTTAACCCTGCATTTAATTTCTTCCCATTCTGTAAGTTCCCCATCTTCAAAGCATCTGACGAAGTGGGATTTTCTCCTACAAAAGCTCATGTGATAAATAAATTTGTCTTTAAAAGTGCCACAGGACTCCTTGTTTGATTCCCTGATAAGTTTTATTTAATGTTATGATATGCCTTAAAAAGGTTAGCATATTCTTACATGAAATTTTTGTCCATATGTGTTTTGCTTCCCACACACTTGAGCATTTTTGGTCTGTCTGGGTATTTAGAGCAAAAGAAAAAGTAGATATAAAAATATCTGTTATCGCCGTTGGTATCAGTTTGTTGTTATTCATTGCAGCTTCATATACTCTTTCTCTGGAACATCTCTGATTAGTCTTCCAGTGAGATTCCTGGCAGATGTTATTTTCTGGGAAAATGAATTATCTGTGGCTATGCTTCTCTGAAGATGTCATGCCAATGGGATTCTCAGACAATTCCCCTCATATATTACAGATTATTTTCTTTTAAGGAGTTTCTCTACTTACATCTGACCTGGATTTTCAAAAACAACTAAAGATTTTAAGGGCCTCAACTTCCAAGTGCCCAACTTCGGGCATCTTAGGTATAAAGGGACTTGATTTTCAGAGAATGCTGAGCACCCGCCCTCTAAAATCAGATCCCTTTTAAAATTAAGGTGTCTCAAGATGGGTACCCACAAACAGAGGCACTCAAAATTACTAGTTGTGTTTGAAAATGCAAGACCTGGTTTGTATTACTCTGGGGCATGGTATATGTGTGTTCGTGCACGTGTGGGCCTTGAATCATTTTGAATTCGTTTACTATCATGGGAACGTCACTTCCTGTACAGCCAAAGTAACTGATTTGAATACTGGGAAGGTCGGATTTATATCCTGCAGGCTCTGGTACATGATATCCAATATGTGAGATGGCACTTTGGAGTCAGAATTCTTTGAGCTGTGAGATTTCTGCTGATCTTGTGCTAATTTAAGGCCCAGGACTAAATCTTCCAGAAGAATGGTGTCTTCAGAGAGGCAGTTACAAGTGAAAGCCTTTTTTCCCCCCTTGTATAGTCTGCCCTCTGGTGCCAGGGTCGTTCCTACACAGAGCATGAGAATGTCACTAATATTAATATGGTATTCTCTCTACAGATGTTCCATATGTTTCAGAACATTGGCATTTCGCTCCTGATAGCCAGCTGCCATCGTGAGTATAGTGTGGTAATGCTGTATTTAGCCTCTTTCTGGATTGTCTGTAAGACAAAGATGAGTTTTACATCTCAGCAAAATGCTTTAGCTCTGCTGCTTCATGTGACGCTGTGTGCATTGGCTGTTGTTTTTTCCTTTTACAGTCTCTGTAATAGCAATCTTTGAGAAGAATGATTTATTTGACAACTGTGTCACCAAAGCACGGTTCTTTCTAACCCTTCATGATGCTGTGCTGGCTGCTCTGGAACAAAATCAAAGGCCGGAGCCTCTGGAACTCGGTATCGGAGAGCCTGAGGAGGAGTTAGATGAAGGGTTGACAGAAGAACCAAAGGTGTGGTACTCAGTTTAAATCTAGATGCTAGATTCTACAAGTGATTGAAGGTGGAAACAGAGAAAGGCAGTTTGAGCTAGGGAAATCAATATGGGCACATCGTCACCAGGGACTCCTGGGTTCTAATCCCACCTTACACTGACTCTCTCTGTGATCTTGGGAAAGTTTCTTAAACAGTCTGTCCCTCAGTTTCCTCATCTGTGAAATGAGGGTAACAGGACTTCCCTACATAGTAGACTGTTGTGTTCTTTTTAGCATATGTGTAGCATGCCACTGCTGACATGTAATACGCTGTTTGAATCATTAACTTCCCCGGGTCAGTCTGCAGAGACGTAGAGCATCTTTATTAAAGCACTACAGCAGTGCAGCATTTTAAGTGTAGGCCTGTGCTAACTCCTAGTTTCCCCCACAAGAGATTGCTGCATTTGACTTGGGAAAGTGACTGCTGTGTACATATAGTGCGCCTTGGGATTCTTTTGGGTGACAAGTAAAAATGGAAATGTCAGATGATATTATAATTAGGGTGAAATACATCTTGTTTGTGTATGTTGGCTGTCCCAGTATGTGAGTTATAGCAAAGACGGTGACATAATTTTAATGCATCTCTACTTAGCTCGCAGATCAAGGACCCTGTAAGGACAGTTCAGAAGTTTTATTCTTTTCTAAGTTATTGCTGAATCATTTCAGTCTTGTCTGGGGACATGCAAGGGAGAAGGGAGGCTTTTTAATTCCAAGATCTTGGGCACTGTGCACTTCACTAGAAGACAGAGTTTGTGTGTGTTTCAGGAGAGAAGTCTGTACTCTGACAACCACAAAGATACTTCCTCTTTAAAGAATACCAGGAATGAACCCTTAAATGAAGAGCCAATATCAGATCTCTACTGCACATATTCACTCCAGAGTGAATCAGAAAGGAGCGTTCTCCAACAGTATGATGCTCCATCCCAGGAGCCAGGTGACAGAGATGAGGACTGGGAGCAGAAATGGAAATATGTCAATGATCCTTAAATTGCAGGACATGCATAGCATCTGACAGGAAAGCCTAGTACAATATATGGATAGAGGTACTAATATAGCACAGTGCAGGGAGTTTTTGCCTGCGTTTTCTTTTTTTTTTTTTTGGTCTCTTTCAGTTGTTCAAACAGCCAACCAGCCAATCCATCCAAGGATTCTCTTGGTTTAAGGAAGCAGAACAATGTATTAAGTTACCCTTTAGCACTTTCAAATAGAGGGACTATTCAACAGGAATTTTAACTGGTAAAGAAAATTAATTAAAGAACTTGGAGCCATTAAATGAATTTTTACATGTTTCTGACATTCTGTGTAGTTTTTTAAAATGTCTTCAAAGATGGCATGTCTTTTTCATATTGTTTTTCTAGTGACTAAATCTCATTTTCATTTTTCAGCAGATTGCAGACATGCTATTTCATTAACCTAAATGCATGCAACATTATAAGACACTTTAGAAGAAAGCATTTTGTAACTGATTCTTTGCTAAAATTGCCTTGTGCAATCAGAAAAACTCAATCCTGTGAGGTTTTTTGTTTTTTCTCACTCCCTTTCAAACCCGATGTAACCTCCTGCCAATGAATTATATTAGTTGTGTCTCTTTTTTGGTAGACATTCACTGAGATGGCAACAAATGGAGACCTTTATTCTAATCTCATTATTAAGAGCTGAGAAAATGGCTGCTTTAGAATAAGATTAGGGGGCTGGGGCACATGATTTATGAGGAGAGACTGAAGGAATTAGGCTTATTTAGTCTACAGAAGAAAAGACTGAGGGGAGATTTGATAGCAACCTTCAACTACTTGAAGGGTTGCTCGAAAGAGGAGGGAGCTAGGCTGTTCTCGAGGGTAACAGAGGACAGAACAAGGAGCAATGGTTTCAAATTACAGCTGGGAAGGTCAAGGTTGGATATTAGGAAAAACTTTCTCACTAGGAGGGTGGTGAAGCATTGGAATGGGCTATCTAGGGAGGTGGTAGAATCTCCATCTTTGGAGATTTTTAAGGCTCGGTTAGACAAAACCCTGGCTGGGGTAATTTAGGGGGAGTGGTCCTGCTTTTTAGCAGGGGGTTGGACTAGATGACCTTGTGAGGTCCCTTCCAACCCTATTATTCTATGATTCTAAGATATAGGTAGCAGGTGGAAAAAAGCAAACAGACTTCTCAGTTATGTTATCTGAGTAGCAGCCTCCTAGTCAGTGGACTTTGGTTTAACTGTGACATTACCATAAAGGCGCATGCTCAGGTTTTAGCTGGAACAGGCACCGTCTTACTATATTAGGGATGCACATACCAAGACACTAATGTGTGTGCATTCAGGTTATTCTTCCCTGACCTCAATACCTAGAGTGAGGACAGAGGGAACAGCTCACAGCACCAGGCCTGTGTACTATTTAAGCCATTTTTGAGGGCATAAGTTCAATTTAAACAATGCATAGTCCTTTTACCAGCCCTGTGCTGCAGCATGAATTTCACTCTGTGTGAGCATCTCCAGCCTCTGCGGTGTGTATGTAGTTTCTTCATGTGGAGCAGTAGCAGAGAAACTATATAGCTCTCCTCCGCTGCTAGGCTGCTCCTGGCTGCTAAGTTTTAACTATATATAGGTGTATAGAAATGTTAATACTTAAATATTTATAATGTCACTTGCATTAGTAAATCCTCCAGAGTTTTAAATTCTTGCTGCTTCCAAGAAGCTTCTGAAGGAAGGATGTGGCAGTGCTTTTACCTATATAAGGTGAAATGGTTACGGGTTTTAAAAATTGATATATGTGTGCATTCTTACAGTGGAAGAAGCTTTGAGTCTCAGAGCTCTGAAACTTGTGAATGGAGCTTTTAGTTCTTCCTATCTTTCAAACAGTGTTCAGTAACTCCCATGCTACAGAACACAGACACTGGAGTTTCTGTATGATGGTTTCAAGCCAAGTCCCTTCTTGAGTGGCAGCGCCAATCAAAACAGAGCAGTACAAAATTATAACAAGGTAAGTCTTAATTTTCAGGGTCTAGGCTGTATTGTGGCATCCCTGTGAATGAAAATGCTGCTGCTTGTCCTTTGCAATTCAGAGAGCCTTCCCATTGCAGATTTGGGCAGAGCATTCTTGGCTTGTTAACCAGCCTTGCAAAGAATAAACAATACTAGCAGCAAAGATGCAACTATGCCCTTTCCACTACAGCTGGTGCACTGTCAACGTGCTAACTTCAGACACTAACATGATTTAAAAGTGTTGGAAAATATATGGGTATTAATTGGCTAAGGCAAGTGCTTCTCAGTCAGTGGGAGTCCAGGCACTTTCTTATTTCCTGACATTTTCCTGTCTAATCATTGCAATGCCTTAATATTTATCCCCAAACTGTGCAGAAGGTTCCTGTGTTAAACCAAAGCACAGATCACCTGGTACAGAGTTCTGTGGAATGAAAAAGCATGTACCTTGCACTCAAAAAGACTCCACCTAGACCACTTAAAAGGCGAGCAATGGAAGCCAGGGTCCAAAGATCTGTCAACAACCAGATGCTTGTAACCAGATTGTGAGTCTGATCTGACACAGTTACAGTAAATATGGTTGTGTTTCATCGACACAGCAACTTTTTTCACACCCTCACCATGAACTGTGTATGTGTTACCATGCTGTTCAATTATTCGTATCGTTGTATGCTGGAGAAATCTGGGCAGCTATCCTATGGCACCTAAGTAGGGGATTCATCTTTCATTGCCTTGCAGAACATAGTAACTTAGTCCAAAGCAAAGAAGATGTCAAATGCCCCGAGAACAGAATGAACGGTGTAAATGACTACATAAGTGAAAAGGCACAACAGAAGCTCCACAGTGTTTAGGAGACATGCACACCAAGTAGCAGCAGCAGTTTATCAAGCAACACACTCTTAAGTATGTCACACTGCACAAAGAGCTGGGAAAAAAGAGGACTAGTTACACACAAGCATAGTTAGAGGGCACTCTACAGTGTATAAAAGAATCAGAGCCAAACTGGATGAAGGAAGAAAACCATGTCTTCACCTAGGCCACTGGAAATGTGAAGGAAAAGTAGCTTCCATAAATTTTTGTAAGGAAATAGATTCCAGCATCTAAGGGCTTGTAATAAGCAGCAACAAAACAACAATTTTAAACAGTAAAAAGTACTTTCACTGTTATCTTGTTACATGCTGACATACTTTAGGCTCTACATCTGCATTATTTTGGAAATGTTAATAATCAGATCTAATGCTCTGCTCCTACAATGGCTTCAGGGCTTGTGTTGTTTTTAAAACTGTTGCCTAGAAATAAAAATGAAATACATATTGCTCATGTATAGATTGTATCTGTGTATCGAACTCCCTCTGCTGGCCTAAGACTAGAATCTTTATTATGCCAGAGTTAGGGCTGAGAATACATCATAGATTTAAAACAAGTTTACATTGGAATGAGGTGCTGGCTAGAACAAGACCTCTGTGTTACCAAGACTGATGATGAAGCCAAAGAGCTGTAATGCTTCAGAAAACTTGTCAGCAATGTCCTGAGGGTTGTCATGTGTAAGGCCCATCAAGGTGCAGTCATCTGTAAAAAGAAGCTATACCAGTAGAGATACATGAGCAAACCCTCTTTTGCTTATACCAGTTTCTTTAAAATGAGAATGACAAAAGGACTCTTTTGCAGTTATAACTGTACTTGCACTAAGGCTTTTGCTGGCATAACTATAGTGACTGGGGTATGACTTTTTCAAGCTCCCAAATGATGTAGCTAGACCAGCATAACTTCCAAGTGCCCTGCATGCATTTCTGGGAAGTCACAAGTTCCAGGGCAGTAGCCACGTTAGTCTCTTTCAGCAAAACAAATTTAGCATCCTGGACCACCGAGCGACTAACACGTTTTTAGGGCCTAAGCTTTGCTGGGTTAGAACTGTGAGGCCACACTCAGTAATGATAAATGTGCTTGAAATGAAAAGGAAAATGAACTTAAAAGCACCCAAACTTGTAGCCAGCCCTAGCAGCTGTACCAATAAAAGCACCTCTGCCCTGGTGTAGGCATGGTGTATGCACTGGATGAATGTATCTGCATCCGAGAGGTTGGCTGCACTGCATCGTAGGCTGCGCTGACGTAGGAGACCGGTCACTGCACTGTCCCGCGCTTCCCTGGATCCTGTTTGATGTCATCTTTGCGTCACACTCCCCTCTTTGCTCTCACGAGTTGCCCCGCCCACTCCCCTTCAGCTAGTCCGCCCCGCCACTCCGGTCGGAGGTTGCGCAGGCGCTCGGCACCATGGAGGTGGGGCCAGTCTCGGGGGTGGAGCCTACCCAGAAGCTCCCGCTCCTCCCCCTCAGTGGGAGGGGGCGTTCCCGGACGCGCTCGGAAGAGGCAGGGGGCGTGGTTTTCCTCTCCAGCTCAAGCTCGAGCGGCAGCAGCGCAGGGGAGGAGGATATCTGGTGGCGCGTGCAGCGGCGCGCAAAGGTCCCGAAAGTGCGCATGCTCCGCCCGGCGCGGCCGAGCCCCGCGCAGGCGCAGAAGCAGGCAAATCCTTTAGAGCGCACGCGCGAAGCGCCGTGGGGGCTACCGGCTCTGGCCGCCATGGAGCGGAAAGGTGAGCGGCGCGTCTTCCCCCGCCTCGGCCTGGGCCCGGCCGGCCCCCTCGGACCCCGGCACGTGCCTCCGGGCCCGCGCGGCTGCCCCTTCGTCCCTCGCAGGCCGCGCCGTCCGTCCGTCCGTCTGTCTGTCTCCCCCTCCGTGGGCGCGCCCCTCCTGTCTGTCTGTCTCCCTCCCTCCCTCTCCCGTGGGCGCGCCCCTCCTGTCTGTCCGTCCGTCTCCTTCCCCTCTCCCGTGGG